>VZRX01022454.1:0-63161 GCA_013398075.1 Notiomystis cincta | reverse complement strand
GGGGAGTAGCCGGGGTGGGGGAGCAGCAGGGCTTGGGGAGCAGCAGAGGGACAGGGCAGCAGGGCTTGGGGAGCAGCAGGGCTCTGCTGCCTGCAGCCATTGCTGTAGCTCTGTGAGCCAAGGTGATCATAACTCACGGGGTTTGTTGTGTTCTACACTCTTACTCTGCTTTTGAACTTGAAGCTGTGTCCAGGGTTAGTTTGTTAGTTGTCTTCAAGCTATTATTTCTACTGGCCCTTTTACAAGGTTGCATTTACATAAATATGTCTCACAGTGTTGGCATCTTACAGTGACCTGAAATGGGAAAACAACATGATTGCTATTGTCTTATGTGTCTACTGTAGAAAACCAAAATATACCTAAGTATGAGTTTCACCAAATTAATTTAGAATTATAAACTCAATATAAGTGGATTTTTATTTGATTTTACCTTGCACCTGCCCACCTATTTTAGTGGCAGATGGGTCTAACTTTACCTTTTTGAGCATGTACAGCAGAAGCAGCTTTGCTTCATGCAGATCCTTACTGACCCAGCTTTTTATACCCCCTGGCAATCTGCTCTGTGCTTGTACAACACCAGGTTAATTACAGTCCTGTGAACATGTGCATTAAAACAATCTGCCCGCTGGTAGAGATTTTTTGTTCTTTTGCTTTACAAGACTGCATTTTCTTATTTTTTAATATTGACTTTGTCATAACTGTCATGTGGCACATTTCACAGACAGTTGAAGCTTCCCTCACTTTAGCAGAAATCCAGCTTGTTATGCAGATTCCCATTTTTGAGGATGAGCATCAGCAGCTACTCAAGACACAGAGATGCTGGTGAATGTGTCTAGGCATCTTCATTTGTTGTGCTGTGTGGTCCCTGAATAAACATGCAGAATATCTAGCAGTTGAGCAGTCACAATGCAAAAGGAGAAACACACTTGTGTTTTGTGATATGATAGCTGGCTGTGCCACTGATTATAAAGCATGTGGTTGAACCTAAGTGGAAGGAATTTTTCTTTAAAAAAAAAAATTCTAAATATTTGTCTTATCTCTATTTTTTTTTAGTTGATCTCCTTAGCAACAGAAACAGATGTTTCTTTTCTCTCAGTCATTACATTCAAAGAAAGTAGCTGCTTCAAAAATAAGGAAAGCAATTTCTATGAATTGGGTAGCTATTAATTGTTGCTAAGATGTTTTGGGATGATAATAAGACATGCAACAATTGGCTTTTTTCTTTAATTAAAATATAGCTATCTAGTTAACCTGTGCTGGTTAGGTGAGCTATAATCTATCTGCTCTTACAGTGCAGCTGTGTGATAAAGACAAGAGTGAGAGTGACTATTTCTGGTTTATTGAGGAGATACATAGTATCAGTGTGCACCTAATGTTTTATTAATGTAGGACTTCAAAGCAAGTCGGTGAAGAGTTTGCCTTGAAGACAAAGAACTAAATATGCACAACCTTGCAAATATATATTTTTGTATGTCCATTTACAATATAAAATTATATAATTAATTCTAAACATGGACTTTGTTTTACAGTGATTTTTTTTTTTCAAATTACTATTTTTCTCTGGATTTTGATTGTAGAATTTAAAGCTGTTACTTGATTTCAAAAGGGGTTACTGATCGGTAATCTTCATCTGGGTGGGCACAAGTGCCTTCCTAATTCACAAAATTGGTACATGTAAGTGAGATTTAGAGAGAAATGGGTATGGACTGGTCTCTCTAAGAGAAATTTAGTTATCCCTGCAGTTTGGAGAGGGAAGAGCTTGTGCTGCTCCCCTGGGTCTGAGTGTCCCTTAAGGTGCATGGACCCTCTGTGTGCTTGGAAACCAGTGCAATAGAAGAACTTCGTTCTTGATGATGTTCATCACATGGAGATTTGGTAGCAGTGTTGAGGGAGAAAACAGTTGTTCAGATGGGAAATTGGGAAGCCTGAATTGCAGCTGCAGCTAAACTGGCTGGTCTGTTTTCACAAGCACATTCTCCTGCAGCATGCATGTGCACAGCAGGGAAAAGAAAACAAAGCCTTTGACATGAATTTACTCCAAGAACCAGCAAAACTCAGAGAGGAAAAGGTGAAGATCAGTGTTTTGCCTCAACCTTTAATCACATTTGTACTCTCCCTCAGCTTTTCCTTTCCTTTTTCTTTGTCTCCCTCCAACCCTGAAATAATAATTCTGACTGGGACTCCTTTTGCCACGTGTTGGTGGCAGAAATGGTTTTGAGAAGCTTTACCAAAGAACCATCTGGAGCATGTTTGAGGGCCAGGAGCACTGAGAACTTCCTCCATGGCAGAGCTGATGAGCTGGGAGGAGCAGGGAGCACTAAACCCTGGCTGGAATCCCTTTAACTGGCCAGCACATCAGGCAGAGGGGCAGGCTGTTTCCCTGGAGTTCCAGGTAGCAGGCCACAGTCCCCTGAGGGTTTTGCTGAAGCAGTAGTGGAACCATCTGCATTCCAGTTAGATGAGCAGAGTCATCAGAAATACAAGTATGAAACCTCCCCTGATTCCTCAGTAAGTGCAGAATCTTTGTTCTATTCTGGAGGTGGTGCTGAGGTCGCATCACAGCTCCTCAGGGGTGAGAGTGCTGCAGGAAGGTGAAGCGGAGGATTTTGGCAAGGCTGGGCTTCAGGGCACATGGGCACTGTTGTCTGTTCACCCCAGAACTCCTGTCCATGGGTGAGGAGTAAAGGCATCTTGTGGGAGGACCTCAGAAGGGAAGGCTTTCCAGGGGACAGTGTGGCAAAAATGACAGGATTTTTGTAGCACCAAAGAGTCCTAGAGTCCTAGAGAAGAACAGACCCTTAGTGTGTGGGTTCTCCTCCTCTGTAGGCAGCCCTTGCCTGGTGCTGGCTGCTGAAGTAAGTTAGGTGTTATTCCTACTCAGTGTTGAGTTTACTCAGTTTATTGTAGGTGAAACAAATTATTAAATAAGAGTAGCCAAATGAAATCCTTCTGCAGGTGTCAGCTTCTGTAAGAGCAGTTCAAACAGGTACATGGACTCTTCAGTCACACATTTTATGCCAGCCTTTGGTTCCTTGGGATGCTGCTGACTCTCTCCCAGTGGAATTCTTGGAGTAGGAGGCCTTTTCTGGGGAGCAGGAGAAGGTGCAAATTCTTTCCAGGTAGCTGCAGGTGAGGCAGGGAGGAAGCCCTTTGTCACCTGGAGAAGTAACAGCCATCAGCAGGGCTCTGTGCAAGACCCCTGTTCTGGAGGAGGCCCTGCAAGTTGGTTTGTAAGAGCAGAAATTTCACTGACCTGGTGCCACCTCTGCTGACCACCCAGCCATTTCAAATATTCAAATTGGCACCAGCTGTCTTGGTGTTTCCTGGGTTTGGGGAAATCATTGCTCACATATTGGTGTTCTTTTTGAATAAATGGGGATGATCCCTACCGGGTATTTTAGAGGAAATCACAGATCCTCTTTTGTCCTCCCTGTGTGTGTGTTCCATATGCAAACTGTCTGTTACTGATGATAGATTTGCTTACTTAAGAGAATTTAGAAGAAAATCACTAATTCTTTCATCATTAAAGTGGACTAAAAAAGATTATATTGGCTAAAAAAGAAAATGCTCTCAGTGACTACAGAGTTTAATGGACACAGCTTTTCAAATGCCCCCATAACAAATGGGGGCCTTTCAAACCTGCCTGGTAAATTACCCATAAGGTAAAATAGCTGATAATTCTGCAGCTCTTCATGATATCTGTCCACAAGTTGTGTTTTAAGACAGACTTGTCATGAAGAATACTTCTTTGATATGGAAAGAATGAATTCTACTCAGTTTAATGCTAATGAGAGTGAGACATGATTTTTTTATGTTTCCAGTCAAATTTTGGTTTAACTTGAAATGACTACAATTGGTAACAAAGCAGAGAAACTACACATGCAGTTAGTTATTTTGAATTATGTGTGAGATTATAGGGGTTAAATATGCACTTTAACTGGACTGAATATTAATAAGACCTGTTGAGGGGTTTTTTTTTCTGCATGAAAAATGTGTGAAGGTAATTTGTTGAATCAAGATTCTTGACAGGACTGTTTCTTCTGTGATTTGTTGGGGGCTGGGAGAGGATTGTTTTGGTTAGTTTGTTTGCTCTTAGTCTGATTTTCACAAACAATCTGAATTAATTGCCTTAGGTTGGTTTTGTCACAAAGATTGAACAGATTCTTTGTCTGTTGACACTGTAGACTGTAGTGACACTGAACTCCTGGAATGAAAGAAAATATATCAGAAGGAAAGCAATGAAGAGTAATTGTCTTCAAATGTTTGGCAACAGCCACTCTAAGGCTTCATAGTTTACTCTAAGTTGAGGGTAAATTTTCAGTAGAAATATTGCATAAATTAGAATCACAGAACCCAAGATTAGATACTGATTTTTATTTTTTTTTAAATGTTACTATAATGATTATTAATTACTGTGACAGACCCCAATCACCTGCATATCAACACTAAAGACCATTTTTCATTATATACTCCAGGTATACTCTTAAAAATATTACTATTTTAAATAAACTTGTAATACAAACACCTTCATAGAAACTACTGTTGTGTGGAATTCATTGTGCTCTCTAGAGAAGTGTAGAATCTGTGGAAAAATGCTTTTCCTCCACCAAAGGAAATAGGAAATTTGACAACATGCATTTGTCTACAAAATGCGAAGCAATATCTGATGAAATATGCTTTGTCAATAAAATAAATTGCCAAACAAAATGTAATCCTTCCTCAAAATATGTTAGCCTACACAGTGAAATAAGCCACTTCCACAAAGTGCATTTGGTTGCTTGAATTATTTTGATTTGCTGTCTATCAGAATCTGTAGATAGTGTCTTGTGCCTTTTTCCTTTTTTTTGTCAGACACTGTATATCAACCTTTTTTATTACATTTAGGTAAAACACACTTAATTTGAAGGTAGCCATTAGACAGGACAGCTGAAATTCAAAGAAAACTTGAGGTCTGTTAAAAATAAATGTATTTGGTTAAACAGAAATTTATTGCTAAGCTTTTTCATCTCATGGAAACAAAAATACACAGTGCTGCAACTGGAGAAGACATTACAGGTCTGGCTCCTTCACCTTCTGTACAAATATTTTCCCAGTTCTGTCAGGAAGAAACATAGAAATGTGTTTATTTTTATCATATGTAACAAAGTAGAAGTTACTTTAAAAATGTTATTTACTGTACAGTGAATTAGCAGCTCTGTGACTGTATAATGCATGTTTGTATAGAAATGGGTGCATTGACCACTGATAATTCCTGGACACTGGGCAGTGCTCCAGGAAAGGTTTGTCTCCTTCCTTTCTCCTTTCAACCAGGATGCTTCTGTTGGCAACTTTCTTTGAATGGAGTGTGGCTGCCTGAATGAAATAATGAATGTGATCTTTGCTGAGATATTTTGACATCACTTTGGAGGGTGTTGTTTCTCCTGTCCCCTCTGTGTTTCTGAGCTAGCACAGTAATAACACCACATTTTAAATCCTCTGAGCACGGGCCAGCAGCAAGGTCTGACACAGAGCTCCCTGGGCAAGCAGCAGACTAATCTATACGTGACATATAGGAGCTGTTTTTCTCTGAACAGCTTAATCACTGAAATGAGAGATGAGCCCAAGTGCTGAGAATAACTTGGGTACTTGGGTAAATGTCAGAGCTGTTGCATTTTCCTCTGTTTTAGTGTAAATCAGGATTGCTCACTCTTTCCTGGTGTGATTTAGTGCAGTAAATCTTTATGGGAGCTGTCTGAAAATTAATAGCTGTTGTAGAAGAAACTATGTAACAGAGCTTTAAATGATGGGTTTGAATTATCTATCACTTAATATTTTATTACATAATTGTATATAGCACAACTAATGAAATACCAATTAAAAAAAGAAGTCATTATTTTTTAAATGTAGCTATTGAACATCAATCCATTCTTTTTGCTTCAGCTTGTTTAGTGCACCAGTGATTAAATTACAATTACACTTCCCCCTAATATATTTCACAGTTTAAATAACCTGAATAACAGTGTTTTAAGGGAGTTTGGGAGACGAGGCACTGACAGATTGGGACTGCAAAGTTGTTCTTGAGGCATTCTTAGCTTGTGTATATGAAATAACAAGGTTCATGAATTGGTATTTTCTGCATCTCTGCAACCTAGATTTTGGACTTTTTCACCATATCTGCTGACTTTGATGAAGGGCTAAGAGATCTCAGAGAGAACTAATGCCCTGCAAGATGGCAGAGAATTTTCAGTGCATGTTTTATGGGGACCTCTGAGAAGAGAGAACAGATTTCAAAATGCCTCAGCTCTTACCCAGTACTGGTAAATGCAGCTGGGAGAGCACCAAAGTCAATCAGTCAGAGACAAAAACACCTTAGATATCTGATCAGCAACTGAATTTCATCACTTCTATAGCTCACAGAGTTAATAGCTTTGGTTGAGAAATTAGCAATGCATGGTTTCATCACAGAGGGTTTAAAAATACACATAGTATTTGGGGTTTGTGGGTTTTTTTGTAGTTTGCACATCTTACTTTTTACCAATTTTTCTAGCAATATCTCACTTTCAATAACTATGTTGAGTCTTCCTGAAAAATTAATATAAACAGTGGGGGAAATTAAATGAAAATGTGTATGGACCTGATTAAATTTGATGAGGTTGTAGTGTAACTGTAGATAATTCTATATCCAGTCTCTGAGGTAGTCTCTTGCAGACTCTGCTGTCTATTTGCCCTTGGATGAAGAAATAAAGTATCAAATCCTTTCCCATTATATTGAAATTGATTAGAGATAAATAATATTTGAGTTTAATTAGTTTTAAGGAAGCCTAATAATTGGAAGGCAAAAATGATTGCTATTTCACTCAGAGTGTTCAAAGTGTATAGAAAATGCTGGAATTTTCTCCAGGTTAACATAGTATTTAAGCATTCTAGTTGTTTCACAAAGAGAGAGGAAATGTGCCTGTTCATTTGGGTTTATTCATAAGGTGGTATTACAGACAGAAAAATGGATGCACTTCAGGAATAAAATGTCCTGCATGAATTTTTAAAGTACATTTCTAAAATCTTGAAATGATGAATATTAAAGCAGCTTTCTACACACTGTTAGTGTTTTGTTGCAGCTGGCTGAAGTGATAGCAACCAATATTTTTATTCTTTTTTTTGGCCCTGTGTCATTCTGTGCTCCTGTGCTGTCCCAAGGCCTCGAGTGGCAGCTGATTCCCTCCTGCAGCAGTTTCTTACACTTAGGTTATGTTCTTTGGAGGAAATGAGCCAGCCTGTGTCTGATCCCAGTGATACCATCTGTGGGTCACTGGTAACAGCTCAGGAAGAGCTGCTGGCCCTGAGCATCGTTGCTGCAGAGCGCAAAAAGCAGTGAGGGGACGGTGGTGTTTAGTCTTGGGCTCCTGCACTGAGTCACTGCTCTCATCATCCATCATCACCAGCCCCAAACCTCTTCATGTCACCTCTCACTATCAGGAGCATAAGTTGACTTAAAAGTCTTGGTTGCCAACTGAACCAGGGTCTTGTCATTAAAAATTCGTAATTTACTGCATTTGTTTATATTACTATAAGAATAATAAGATTTATAGATGGACTCATATAAAACTCTGCAGGTATCTTACTGAAGGCCTGTCCTTGAAGACTTGTGTAGGATCCTGCAAGGATTTTGGCATTCCAAGATGCTCTGTACCTCTTTGTGTTGGGTTTTGAGTGCACATTCCATTGTCTGCCGTGCCAGAGTGATTTCTGTCAGTTTTAGTTTCCAGTGCAGTTCCTCTGTGCTTTATGATACAGCCTCTTCCCTAAACTGGCAGCCAACTCTTTTAATCTGAGTTTTCCTCTGTGCTGGCTTTGCAGCTTCTTCAGCCACGAGCTGGTGACACAGATGAGTTCCTTTTGTGCTGCCAGCCTGTGTTTGCTCCTCAGTACTGAGAAAATTATTGCATAACATAGGGAGTGCCTTAAGCTGTAGGTTTTGGTGCAAACTTTTGAGTTTTCTACTTTCCTTTGACTGTGCTGTTTTTTGTCACAAAAGTTGTCAGGGACCAGTGGTCCTGGAGGTGATGAAGCTTCAGTGCTCTGTCTGAACAGGCTCCCAGTATCCACTGTGGATACAGGAAAGAGATGCCATCAAACTGGCACAGTGACAACACACCTCTGGAAATTCTCTCTTTCTGTAGTGTGCCTGCCATGCTTCAGTGCCTGCACATTTGTGTTGGTTGTTTTTTAAAATGCTGGGGTGTGCTTTCATGGCTACATTTTCAAATGGCTGGTTTTTAATTTCCCTTCTGTGGGACTGTTGGGGTAGGAAGGGGGCCCAGGGAGCAGAGTCTCAGCATAATTCCCCTGACTTCCCTTGTTTCTCAGCATTAATTGTCAGCAGTGATCTGGTAGACATCACAACGGAGATGGTTCCATTTTCAGCCTTTCTCTGCCAGCCAAGGGGACTCTGGCAACGCTGGAATAAAATTATATGAGAGTTCTCTTAATTTAAACCTTACCATGTGTGTTGAAGACAGACTGTTAGAATTTTGAGACAGTTTGGTTTGTTTCTTTTTATATTGAGATCTTTTATGAAAAATGATTGCTTAAAAGTTGAGAAAATGTGTAATATTTGTGAAAATCAAATGATTCTTGATAGCACTGGGAAGATTCATTTCTTGGGAAGGGTAACTGCAGTCTTAATCCATAACTTACAAAGATGAATCATTTGGCAAAGAAAGTCATAATAAACGTTCATTTAATTAGTTTTGCAGAGGAACAAAATACAGCAAGAAACATTGACATTAAAAGAAGTATAATTTTAAATTAGGCTCTAAATGAGAATTGCTGTATTGATAAGTTGAACAAAAGCAACTGTCTAAGGAGGATTCAAAAAGCAATGTGTACAATTTATCAGAGTGAAATAGCTTGGTGCAAACATGTATTTTGGTAAATTGTTGAAGTGAGCATTACGAATGCTTTTTTGAATAGAGTGATATGCAAGCCTTCATCTAGGAGTTAATATATCACCTGGAAAAAGGACCAGTTATCTCCATGCAATTTTCAACAACATGAGTATAATTGCAGGAAGACCAAAACATAGCCTTCATGTTATGGCAGGGAGCTTACAAGAAAAATTAAACAACCAGAATATAGATGGATTAGCAGAAGAGATGAATATAAATATATGAGGATGGGAATTAACTCGTATGAGGTTGCTTATTATATGAGTTTTATATTAATATGAAAGTATCACATACTGATTGGTACATGAACCTATTTATTTTTTTTAAAATAAATTTGATCTGGAGGAGTTTCATTGACCTTATGTCCTGAGGGTGTTGCATCTTGTGTTCTTTTAAATGTGGGACTGTAGAAGGTGTATGGTGCAAGCCCAAGTTACATCCTTGAGAAAGCAGTTTGTTAAACTAACTTTGATATTAGTATCTTTGAAATGTTTTATAATCAAAACCTACCAAAGAACATAAATAAATACCAGTGCTTGCTGTTCTGATCCATGTTTGGTTTGTGTAGGGAGAGTCCAGTGGATGCCATGTTCAGGTGCAACATCTCAGTTTGCATCCCTGGTTTAAAAAGAAATATTTCCAACTCAAAATAAAATTCCCTCCAGTACGGCTAATTGAGTTCATGGCTGCAAATGACAGCTGCTCAAGCAAAGCAAGATGTTTGATGTCTGAACTCTTGCTGCAGGAAAGGGGAGCAGTGGAGTAACATCTGCCCTGTGTAATAGAAGGGAAATAGTTGGAAACCTTGGAAGCAGCAGAGACGTGAAACGGTTATTGACGTGAATGAGTAATTGATTGATCAGGTAATAACTATCCTAATTTAAACCTGACAAGGAAATTGATAGTTGAAATTGTTAAATATCCTCTAATGAGGCAGAAAGGAGATGGAAGAAAGGCGAGAGTGGCTTTGATAAACAAATGCACTGTGGAATGACTGGGAAACAATAGGAGCCGATTAGAGGTACAATTTTCTGGTCGTTTTTTAGACTGTAGGCATTATGTCCAGCATATACAATGGAGGAAAATGAGGGAAATTACTGAAACTAGGAAAACATGGCATTATCCTGTATTTGCAGAGAGCCTGCATGTGCCCTACATTGTTATTACATCCTAATTACTTTAAATGAGCTCTGCAAAAGCATTATGTCATTCCTAAACTTCTTGGTGAGTTTAAGCATCTGGGTTCTGATTTTTTTGTTGTTGTGTTGTTTGGTTGGGTTTTTTTCTCACATCAGATACATGGGATTTGCAAATAATTAAATAGATTTGCCAGTTTTAAAAATGTGAGTGTGTGAATTCCATTTCTAGGTATATTCTTGCACAGAACTGTGCATGTAAAAGAGATCATAAAAACAACAATAACCTGAATTCTTAGATTATTTATTTTTATTGAAATTATTATTGGTGAACTGTCAAAATGCCACAGAAAAGAAGGCAAAAGTTACCACTTTTTGCTGTTGTCTAATATATGCTTGTAATTTGGTAACCTGCTCTCCAGGGTAATTAAAGATGTAGTTTATTCCCAGAATTCTAAGGGAAAAGATCAGAAACATTTCACTGAAGGACCAGACTATGTGCATTAGCCCCTAAGTATAGGGAAATAAATTTATGGCTTGTAATAATGTGATTATCATTGTGCTTGGGTATCTAAGAACCCTTTATTGATCATGTTAATTATTAACAGCTATTACAGATTCATTCTAAAAAATATTCACAAAATTAATCTACTGTACCAAGTTTTTATTTTCTGGATTTCTTAATGAAGCAATATTTGAGTTGAAATCAAATATAATTTGAATTATTATAAAAAAAAAGAGAAGCACTTTGTTGCATAACTTTAAGGAGCCTGTGCTAAATCAGAATTTGTGCAGAGATAGCAAAAAGAAAAGGAGCAGCAGTCCTAATTAGGATGATCTTCTGTCCCATGTGGGTAGATTTTTTTTTTTTGACCCCAATGTAAATCAAATTGCTTGAAACTGAAGTTTTGTGTGTTTCTAAAATTAACCAAAACTAAACTGTGTTTTTCTAAGATAGAATATTTAACATGTTATCACACTACATTTTTTAACTATTGCTTTGGAAAAATGAGGATTTTGAGTGGTTTTTATAGGGTGCTCCACTGGGGCTTAATGCAATTAAGAAACATCACTGTGATACAGATCACACTCGATTATAATAGTGGCCATTATGGAGGGAGAGAATGCTAAAAATAAAGTAGTTAGGCTCCAATCTTATGTTCATGGCAGAAAGAACCAATACCATGGAGGTAGTATGTATCCAGAGTGTATTGAAAAATTATTTGATAATCATGAAAATGTGCTCTGATGGCAAAGTTACTCTGGATCTTTGTGTGCCACAGAACTTAATAATTCAGACTACAAAAGTCTTACTATTTTTGAGGAGTTTCATATAGAAATTTGTGTGCTAGAGGACGTGGGCTTTCTATTGCTTCTTTAGCTGAGCCCAGTGAGTGCAAATGCAGAACAAGGTATCATATGTGAACTTTAATAGAAATCCTCTTGCAAGAGAAAAAGAGGTTGTTCTCAAGAAAGTGAACCAACTCAAGTGAGGAAGCACACGCTCAAATATGCACATTATTGGGAATTACATGAATGAGGAAAAAATTATGGTGATACATCAGTTGCTTCCATCATCTCCTGGTCTGAAATGATTTTCTTTTATCATTGCATTTTTTCAGAGCTAATGACATCTCCTGAACCAATCAGCTCCTATTGCCAGTGGCACTTAGCTCCTGTTAGCACCCCGTGGAACCATCAGATCAGATCAAGTGAATTAATCTGTGACAGGCACAGTAAAGGACAGCAGCATTTATCATCTCTGAGGTCATCCCTCCCAGCAGCACTGCCAGGGCTGCAGTCCCTGCTCAGCAAAGCACTTTTCCTCAAGTGAATGATCAGGATGGGCCACGTGTGCTGCCTTTTTATCACAGGTTTAGCTTTTAGGGAGGCGAGGATGAGGGGTGCACAGAAGTGGATAGCAAAGCAGACTGGTTTGGAATTTTTGCATTTGGAATGGAACATCCTGTTTGAATACAAAATTTTAGAACTAGAGGTGAGAAGATTCAGGCTGTAAATAAAAAAAGAGATCTTGCAAGACTGTAAGAGCAGGAAGAAAAACAAATACAAAACATGAACCCCAACAAACTACAAAATTTTCTGGATGTGGTAAAAAACACCATATCTGGGTTAGTTAAGTAGGACTTGGACTTGAAAAGACCGTGACTTTTCCAGTTACTCATTAGGAAAATGTAATTTTTGTTCTGCTTATCCTTGTAGCAGCGGCAGTTTTAAGAGCAGAGGAAAAAGGATGTTTATTTAAGGATGTTTGTCCTTGGTCTTAATGTGATGAAGCTCTTGGTCTGTGCTGTTTTTCTTGCTTCTGCCTCACCCTTCCCGTCCTCACTTCTAAATTTCAGACTGACTTCCTCCACATGTGACAAAATCCTACAGACAGACAAATTCTGCCAGTCTACAGGACAGACGTGCCATAACCTCGAGGGAGGGCTGGCATTATTTTCCCCAGTGGTGCAAAATGGAAAAGAATTTTGATCAGAATTTCATGCACATTCTCTCTGTTCCTCATAAGGGTTTTCTTTGGGTGGGTCTTGTGAGGTGTCCTGTGTGTGGCAGAGGTTCCCGACACGTGGCAGTGCTGAGCTCATGATTGCCCTGGGTCAGCATCCTGTAGCCTGCAGGCAGGCACAGCCACTTCAGAACCTCCCTGAAGAGCCCAAGAGCAAGTCTAGGCTGCTGGAAGTGTGTGTACCAACAGCTAAAAAACCCAAAAAAGTCTTGAGACTTAACCACATCCTATCCATGCAGTGTCTATTTCTTTTTAGTGATTCTGTGGTAGAAAGGCTCCCTCATCCACAGGATCCCTGGAATGAAGCCTGCTTTCCTGGATTACAAGCTCTCACTGTATTTTATTTTGTTTATTTTCCCCTCCTTTTCTTTTTTTTCCCATGTGGTTGGAGCATTTAGTAAGTTTCCCTCAAAGGAAATGCCTGATTTTTCATAACTGGAGAAGAAGAATCAAGTCAAACGTGATTATCATCATAGGAAGATCTGTGATTGTAAAAGTCTTAAGTACCATTTGTCCTTAATGGTCTGCTTCTCTTAAGGATTTTCTTTAAGAAAAAAAAAATATAAAAAACCCAAAAAAACGCCCTCATGAGTGTGCCTAAGTGTCAAAGAAATCAAACTACACTGTAATTTGTCTCATATAGCAGAGAATTCAGTTAGAATATAGCTAGCTCATTAAAGTGACACTTTTTGATAGAAATTTTAACATTTGAAATATAATGTCAGAAGATAAAAGATGAGAAAACCCTGAGATAAAGTTACTGTTGATTTTGAGGGGGTTTTTTGTTTATTTGCAGGGTTTTTGTTAAGGTTTTGCTTGTTCTAGCTTCACTGTGGAACAGTGAGAGAGAGGAATGGATTTCTGCAGCGTCTGTTACGCCTGTGCTTTTTCCTTACAGACCTCATTTAGTGTCAGTGTCTGCCGTTGATTGTAGACATTTTTTAGCTCACATGCTTTGTTTCAGTCTGGTGGCTAATTTAGTGTTTGTATTTTAGTCCTCCCTCCTTCCTCAGGAGGAGTTTGATTGTCTGTGTGGTTGCTGTGTGTGTATGAAGGATGAGTGCAATCTGCAGCTGTTGCAGGGTGCTCTTGTGTCTCATTGATTAATTCCCATCTGTGATATAGGTGACTCAGCACTGACATCTCTCTTGACCACTAATGATATCTCATAGGGTTGTTTTTGTAGCAATACCTATCTATATAATGATTTAATTATGTTTTTAGTCAGGTTCTGTCTGTCAAATGATTTGCTGCTCTAATATCAATCATTTGAATACTGGTTCAGAACCTTTTAAGTAGATAATGTCGAAGTATCAGACTTGTAATCAAGCTGAATTGATCAAATTATCAAGTCACTCTATCAAGGGGCACGTGTAATTCAGTTTAAAAAAAAACCCTTCAATTTTTATGGCGTAGGCTTTAAACAATTTATGTGCTTTCTTGGGTTCCTGTGTTTGTGTGTGGTTGTGGTTTTGTTTTAAGACAATCTCTTTGACATTCTTAAGCTTTTTATCAGGGCTCTTAGCAGGTTGATGATCGTGTGACTTGTCATTTTCAGGGCTGTGTTCTCACCCTCAGTTGCCAAATGCACAGAGATGAGAAGTAAAATAAATTTGCAGTTCTCTCTTGCTATCATATTTCAGTGGTCTAGGAAGCACTGTGGCCTTTGGTGTAGCTGCAGCCAGGATTTAACCAAGTATTCTGGAAAGTGCTTTAAACCTGCTGGAGATGCCTGTGTTCTACAAAAGGCTGGAGTATGGTCCTAAGTTTGCTTTCTGCAGGATGCTGCTCAGTTCATCAGTTACCTGTTGTTCAGCTACTGAATAGAGTTTGATATCAAGACTGGCAGTAATTGTGGTTGTAATGAATGGATCGATGATTTTCAGTGGGCTGATGCTGTATGGGAAAATAATAATGCAAACAAATTGAGAAAAAATACTGCCTCAACTTCAACGGATGCAGTTACTGTCATAGTTAAAGAACCAAATGGAGCTCATTTATTTTGTGAGAACTTGAGAAAGGACATTCTTGGCAAAGTGTTGCCTTTCCCTGTGCTGATAATGGCCATTGAAAAGCCTTGCATTGAGACACCCACATCTGAGTCCTTTATTGGCCAAAATACAAACAGTGCAGGTAATTTAGTAAAACCAAAGTGAACTTTTTCCTTTTGTTCGTGATGTTCTTACACCTTTATTATAAATAATGGTTTCTTCAGTAGTACACATGGCTTGAATTAAGTTCCATGCCATGGTGTTGAGAAGGATTCATTTTGTGTGTATTGTTTTACTGTTTTGCAGTTTGGTAGTAGTTCATTCCTGATGGGCTACAACAAGATAGATAATCTTAAATGGTGTAGATTTGTCCTTAAGTTAAATATTTTGGAGGTTTGATTCATGACATTAATACTTTCTTAACTTTTCTAAGCTTCTCGCTGCAGCTAAGGAGGCAGAGAACGAAGGCTGTAAATATCAATTCTGTATTCACAGCAGGATTTGCTTATCCCAGGCACAGGGTCTAAAGGAAGCTGTATACACCAAAGAATTTGCATGCATAAAGGCAGCTCTCAACTTTCTTTAAAATGCATATTGCACTGTAAATTATATTCTAGTTCTTAGTTTGATATTTCAGCCCATCCACATCTTGGGCAATGCCAGAATCACTCAGTCCGAGTTGAATGGAAGGATGGAAGGAAGGAATTGTGCCTGAAGAAGTCTGTGCTCTTCTGTTCCCCAGACACTGTGTGCTAAAGGGTAGTTGCTCCTTTGATTGCTGTTTTCCCCTGTATCCAGCTCAGCATCACCTCTGGCCATGGATGCAGAGGGTTGTGCTCAGCCTTTTGCAGTTCGATGTTACCTGTCACCACGTGTGACACATCCAAGGGGCAGTGTTCACAACCTGCTGTTCAATCCAGCTACACAATCAATTTTTACTTGATTAGTAGATGCCCAAATTATTAATAAACTGAGGTAATTGATGATCCAATACTGTTGTTTAAATACTATATTATTGACATACTGAATAAATCTGTGCCTATAATTGTGAGTTTGATTTTGCTTTGATATGACTGGGTTTATTTGCAGAGCCATTTCATCACACAAACAGTGCATATGTTTGACCATGTGCACCTCAGTCTTTTATATGTGTATTTTCAGACTAGGGCAGTTGGCTTTGAAGTAGTCCTTAGGTTATCTTCTCCCAGTTAAGGAGTAACAATCTCAAGTATTTCCCAGCTCTATGTATCTTTATGGAAACATGATCAGCAGAATGCATTGTCTGGAGCACCTCTGCCACTGCTGAGTTGCTGTAGCATGTCCTGGCACTGTTGATTAACACAGAATTGACTTCTTTCTTCGTTCTGCTACTTAGTGAGTTTGAATTAGAATATGTTCATATATCCATATATTATGGATTTCTTATAGCTGGAATTCTGCAGCAACGAAGGCACCAAGTGAATGGTCAGATGGAAGGAATGGTTAAATAGAGAAAGCAGCTAGGTAGCAGACTTGAATCAAGTAGGAGCTGCTGATTTTTTTAAGGCTCTGATCAATAGAATCTGATTTTTGACCCATCTCTTTTGAGGAAGTCAGGCAAATCCGTCGAGTAGTGGTGACATTGAAACTGGAAACTCTCTGTATAACTGATACAGATAACTAGTCATCTCTTGCTATGACTAGAAACTGGTTTGTGAGTTAAGTGAGCAACATCTTCATTATTTCTGTTGCATTTTACGAACTGACTAATCCATATATCTTGCTGAACTTTAAAAACATGATGAGACAAATGAACTAGCCCAAAAAGGTTCAAGAAGGAAGTAAAGAAGACTACATGAAATAAAATAACTTCTCTATTTGAGCAGCATATACAATGATTTTGCCCTCATTTCCTTATCAGGTATTTGTGCCATTTACAAATGCGAAATGACTGTGGGAATTGCTAAACAAAATGGCATGAAGTCCTGCATTTGAAGTAATACATAATTTTTTCTTATGGGAACATTCTTGTGCTTTGGAGGAACATGTTAATTTCCCAGTTTCCAGTGCTGGGTGTGCATGGCCACGGACTCCCAGGAGCTCAGGAGAGCCAGATTCCCGACTCTGTCCTCTGAAAGCAGAACAGATTATCTGCTCTGCTGTTTTTCAGCAGTAGGCACAAACCCCAGACGTTACACCGTGGCCAGGGAAGCACAAAGTCTTCATTGACCATCTGGCCCTCTGGGGACCTGCCTGTTCTCCTCTCCGTTCTGTTCCCCACTCCAGCTCCTGTCACTCCATAAATTAACCTACCTTTTGTGAAACTCTTCCAGCTATGTTTGTTCCTAGATTGGAGAAGAATCCTGATAAGGGTGTGTGTTTTGTAAGGCCTGCTTCCTTCCATGATTCAGAGCTTGTTGGCACTTCTTTAAAAGAAGGATCAAGTCGAAGCCCTGCGGCACACGCTGCCAGCCCTTTGATGCCACTGCCTGTCACAATCCGAGAGCACACTGACATCCCTTTCAAGTGGGCCCGGAACAGAATCCCACACCTGCTTCCTCCTGGTGCTAGTCACTCTCACACAGTGACATGCTTCTTCCCTGGCAACAGTGGCTCCTGCTAGCATTAAAAATTTACCTGGGGCAGTTGCTCTGAATGTCTCTGGTTGTTTGAACATGACTTTTGAAGCTCCTTTTACCTCATGACTCAGGAACCGAAGAGCATTTCTGTTATCCTGAGAGAAAGCCAAGGGTGCTTTGCCTGCTGTTTAGCTTGACTCTGAAGGCAGTGATTGTATAGGCTCTTTTGCTGGATATTTTTATTAATGAACTTTTTGTTGCATCTCTTCCAGTCTTGAAAACTGAGAGACTGACAGTTTGCCAGTTCACTTACCAACAAAGAGAATATTGCTGTAATATTGAGTGCCACTCCTGCTGTTTTCAGTGATAAAACAGAGTTGAGGAGCCTGTGACCCACACACTGGGAATGTCTGGATGGCAAGAAGGGCCAAAGTCATTGGAGTTTGCTCAACATGGTGTATTGGTGGCATCCTGTAGTCTGGACTGGGGGATATCTTGTGCCTCAGTTTCTGTATTGAGATAGATCTCTCACTTGGATGAAAAAACCAAGTTTTTATCATATGACTGTAGATTTCAGAATGACCTGAATTAGTCTGAAATTTTAAGATATGAACCTCTACCAAAGCATCAAAATGTTATTGGAGATTTAGTCTGATTGCTGCACTCCCTGACCCCAAGCCCCCATTGCCACGTCTGTGAGGTGTTGCTGTCCTGGCTTAGGCACTGCCACGTGAGTTCTGGACCTGTCCAGGTTCTTGCTGGAGCACAACGAGGGCAGCTCTTTGCTCAGCCCCTGTTCCTGCCCTGCCTTTCCCCACCACCAAAGGCTGGCCAGCTGTCCTTGGAGTCTGCAGGCAAGCACAGCACAGGCTGCTGTGTTTGGCAGAGCCAAACAAACACGAGCTCCATTTTTAAAGCACTAACACCTCGCAGCTCTCTCAAACACTGCTCATGCAGTTGCTGTGCTCAGAGTACATTTTCTCTCTTCAGCCTTCCTTCCCCTCATGGATGAGTCCAAAGAGGGTGCAAGTGAAGGTGGTGTTGATTGCTCATGCTCTGAGGAAACATTAGATTTTAAAACTGAGGATAGTTCTCCTCCCTAAACTGCCATTTTGATAGACCTACTTACTTTTGCTGAGTACTTTAATGAGATATGCATTGTATTTTATTTTTTTTATTAATGCAAGAAATCTCTATGGCATAATTGGAAACACAGTTACACTTCCTGTTGTGACTTTGGAAAGAGAAGTGTAAGCAGTGCTTACCTAATGGCAATTGGCAGCCCTTCTGCTGCTGTATTTTCAGTCTGTTTTACTTTAAGTTTAACCAAAAATAGAATTGAGGTATTTTCAGGCTGTTTTACTTTGAGTCAAACTGAAAGTAAAAGTGAGGTATTTTCCTAAAAGCATCCAAACTTTCTACTAATGAAAAGATGAAACCTCAGCTGAGTTTCAATGGCCTTACATGTAGATGAGTAGTTTTTCTTTGAAAGGGAGGGCTTGATCCATTCTTTCTCATAAAAATTATTTCAAAAAAAGCAAAAAAAAGCTTGCTTTAAAGGATTATGTTTCTGGGAGGAACATAAGCTTACATCTTGTATTCAAATACACTGATTTTCCAAGGGTCATGAGTTTTCTCATTAAAAATTAATTTATCACCTTTATTTCATCATTTGCCACTCTGTTGTGTCTGAGATCTTCTCATTTTCTTAAACAAATGTCTGCTTGTGTGTGAAGATTTGTATGCAGAGTTTGCATGTGTAAGTACCTAATTTTGTTAGTAATGACTTTAGATGGAAATGTTCAAGAGCATTTTCTTTATTCTTTCTGGAGTGTTGCAGTCAAATGTGCTCAAGTGTGTGTGTGTGGTGCATTTTCTCATAACTACAAAGTTTATATCTACTTCTTTTTTTCTTTTTTTCCCCTAAAACAAATTTTGGGGAGCTTGGGTTTTCTTGGTAGACACAGTAACCCAAATTGGAGCCTTACAAACATATATATATATATAAAGAAAATAGTGGGTATCATTGCATCCACAACATAAACTCATTTTCAGTCCTGGGAAGTGCCTGTGTGTGCTGAGTGAAGATGCAGGTGTGTGCTGGTGTCTCTCTAAGGTGATGGTGAGAGTCAGGACGTATGGAAATGATTCAGCAGCGCTGCCGCTTGCCTCCAGCTTCCTGCAGCAGGGAGATGATCTCAGTCTGCCTTCACACTGTTAAAATGATTCATGAGCCTGCCAGCATTCTCCAGTGATGGAGTATTACTGCACCCTCCTAAAGTTGGGCACTGAGATGGCTTGGCTGATGTTGGAGAAGGAATGTACCATCACCCCGCCGCGAATAAATACGGCACGGTGCTGCTTGTGCTCTCCTTGTGTGTGCAGGAACAATTAACATGTCAGGAAAGGAGAGCCACAGAATCTTCTGGCTCCTCCCTGGAAAAGTGCAGCTCCACACTGGGCTGTGTCTTTGAAGTTGCTGAGCAAGATTCGAGGTTTTATCTCCAGAATATCAGAGGAAGTCAGACTTAGGCTTCCTATGGGAAGACGTTACTGACGTTGGAGGAACTGTATCCCTGTGTTTCTTTAGCACTATCGTATGTCTTAACAGGACATATTTTTATTGCTAGAGGTAAACAGGATCTGCAATATGATTACAGCAGTAGAGCTGTAAAAAAACCCAAACAGCTTCTGTGTAGAGGTAGACGGCGATGATCATGATTTCCTTTTCTTTTTTAGTTAAACAAAAAAAAATTATTAGCTGTCCACAGGAACTCAGGGAGAACTGTTTATGAGCTGAAGATTTTCCTTTTTTGGTTGTAGGAGTGATATTATGAGAGATATTGAAAACATTCAAGATTTCATTAGAGCTTGGCATACTTTTGTTCTTCTGACATTGAAGACCTTTATTGAAATGATACTTTCTTTCTATGTGTTCTCCTTTGTTTGTTTGTTTTGTTAACCCTCCCACCCTCACTTTTTCAGGGGGACTTTGCTGGTGTATCCTGCAGTATAAAAAAAGCTGTGGTGAAATACAACTATTTCAAGTTTCTAGTCCAGGGTCTGGAATTTGCATGAGAGAAGCTGTGAAGAATGGACTCATTAGGTGTTTCTATTGAAAAACTGTTGTTAATTTTTGAGCAGATGTTTCTTACTGGGGAATACATTTCTAACAGCAATGTGGAAATTTAGATTTGGTATAATGTGAAATCAGTAGAAAGCAACTGTTGTAATTTCTCCAAGTGAGAATGAGCAGTGAGTGATTGGTTCTTTTTAGGGTTGTTTGGATTTCATTCTAATGTAGATACACTTTGCCAGAGTCAAAAGAGTGATTGGAAGTTAAGTGGAAGTGGATGAAAAGCAAGTGTAGGTTCATGTTTGTAAATGTTTTGCAGAAGGCAAGTGGATTCGCCTGCTTTTCATAAACTAAATCTATTCGTGAATAAAATGGTTGTGCAATGTTCTATTTTGTAAAAAATCAGAAATTAAAAATCTAGGAATTTGAAAAAAGCCAGTAGTAGGCCACAGGCTGCAGCTAATAACTCTCTGCCACATCTTGAAATAATCTGTGCAAAATGCTAACAATATCTAATTTAGCAGAGCAGCAGTCTTGTCAGACAGCATTTCAAGTGGACTTTGTGGAACTGTAGCATAGTCTTCTCTCTGATAACCTCTCTGTCTTGAGGAACACTTTCTAAGTCATCTAGTTCAAAGCCAGTTCTCTTCTGAAATACATTACAGGATGTCTTTTACCTTCACTTCTACTTGTGTTTAACCCAGAGGACCCTGAGAATTGTAATTTCTATCAATTAGAGCATACATTTTACCAGCAGGATGATTGCATCTATCTTGAGAAGCTTTGTTATTTCTTAAGGGCTTTGTTAGTGCAAGTTGCCCTTGTCTAGGGCTGTATGTTGTACCCTGCTGCTGATGCAGCTGAAGTGCTCAGTGCCACAGAGAGAGGAGTGATAGACATGCCTTTAGTTTATATTGTGCTGTCACTGAAAAAACAAGATAAATCTGTGCCTTTGTACTGATAAGAAAGTGTCTGTAGCATGTACTCAATCTTTTAACTTGACTGCTGTGATGTACCCTGCTTATTAGGTCTTACCTTCCTCTGGCCTGAGTGCAAATCTGAAATCCAGTAGTTTTGCCTAAGACAAATCCAGTAATTCTGAACTGCTGTGGCAATACCATACTTCTGTTTGTGAGAAATATT
This sequence comes from Notiomystis cincta, assembly GCA_013398075.1. NCBI lineage: Eukaryota > Metazoa > Chordata > Aves > Passeriformes > Notiomystidae > Notiomystis > Notiomystis cincta. The sequence goes on along the minus strand of VZRX01022454.1, from coordinate 41,806 downwards.
TCCTGTTGTACCCAGTCTCAGTCTGAGGAACAACATGAGGTTATATAATCACTCTTGATAAAAAATTGCTTCATCTTCTTTCAGTAGCATCCTTTTCTGCATCACATGCAGAAATGGTAAAATTTGGATTCTGGAGTCTTCAAAATACAGTGCTTGGAGTTTCTTTGCTTCAGTCGCAGTCTTGCAGTATTTTTTTATCTGATTAGCAGTTTTGACAGTCTTGTCTTTCTGAAATTTAGCCTGAAAATTCCCAACCTCAAAACTGTGCCTGAAAATGCCATGCTTTGAAGGAGTCAAGGTTTTGCCTCTCAATTTCTAGATGAATGTAGATTCCTAAGAGCTTCCTTTCAAGTCTCATCAGAAATTTCTGCCTCACTGGATTTTTGACTTACGTATGTCCCACCCTTGATTGCTTGGAGGGCAATTCTTGCAGCTGCTGGCACTGATTGGTTTCTAAATATAGGGAAATCTTGCTGCAGGAAATTTTGAGACAGATCTGATAAAAGAAAAGGTGAGAAACTGTGTTATCAGAAAGTGGTGGCTGAAGGTCAATTTTATGTGGACTTCTGTAATTTATCTAGCTGCTACAACTTGAGTGAAAGATTGAATTTACCCTTTTCTGCACAGATCTCGAGTAATCAGTCTTTGGGTGAGGGATAAGACCAGATTTGTAGAATTAGTATTTATCTTTTCACTTTTCATTAAGGTGGGCTGCTAAGTAGCATTGGGATTCCTCTGGGATTCCAGTGGTGAGTAAAAGCAGGGATGTGGCTTTTCCCTTTCCCCCACAGGACCTTGCAGGGTTGTTTGTCACCTCCCACTGGCTTTCAGGGTGGGCCCTATCTCACCTGTTCTCATCCTCCACAGAACTTTAGCTCTGCATTAGTCAATAATTTACATTTTCCTCAGAGTGCTCCTCCCCACTAGTTGAAAGCCTTGCCTCTGCAAATGTCTGTGGGGCTCCACTGCAGAGATGTTTAGTTAAATGCAAAATCATTACTCCAATGTGATAATTTTACAAACTTTTCTAGCAGGAGAAAATCTTCTGCACGAGCCCCAGTGGCTATGGCACCTCATGTGGAACAGTGGCTGCTTCTCCCTCTTCCAGAGGTCTGGTTTCCAGAGGAGGCAGACATCATTTATTAGCACAGAATAGATCAGAATTAAATTCAGATGGTTTTTATATAGAAACCCACACAGTCAGGAGTTATTTTATCCATGTCACAGCTTGGGAGCTTGATTACAATTACTCTGTACTTAACCATGAAGCATCATCACATTATTTTTCTTGTACCATAGAAATATAAAAATAAATACATGATTATCTAAACATAAGAGGATGGAAAAAATGTTCAAGAATAAGCCTATTGCATGAGAGCCTTCTCACTCCTGGTCACAGGAACTGTGAAAGCAGCCTTTTCTTCTGTTCCCTGCTCTAAGGGACACTTGGAACAGTTCACATCTGGATTTTCAAACAGAGACTTCTGAATGAGGAGCCTTGAAGCAGCTTCCTGCAGCGGATCAGTGGAATTAACCACTTGTGGGAAGCATTACATAAAGATTGTTTTAAGGGCTTAGAATGTAGTGCAGTCTGAATTGGTGCTCAGGACAATTGTGATGAAAGGTTGCCTTAATCAGCAAGAGGTGTCCACTCTGGGAGGAGATGACTGGAAAGAGAATGAGGAGATGAGTATTATTTTAAGCACTGAGCAGCTGCTACTGCTATAAAAGCAGAAAACCCAGGCACAGGGTTGGGTTTGGGCTTGAATGCTAAAGCTTCAAATTTGCTATCCTTTGATTAGAAGTGAACTTTAAGAATTTTGATACCTGTGATCTTAGTGTTGCTGCTAAGGAAGAGTGAAGCCAAGTTTTATAAAATTATTGCAATGTTTTATGAGATCGTTGGGGAACATTCAAATGTCGTCCTTCACTAAATTGTTTGTTTCCTGTCTTCAAATATAATTTTCTCTTTGAAGGATATTGCAGTCTATTTCACCTTGTAACTTAAATGTTAATTCTTTATTTTATGGTTTTCTTTATTGGCAGTTATATGCTTTCTTTTAAAAGTATATTTCAGTCTCTAATGCAGTTTCATTTGTTGGGCAGTAAGGTACATTCTGTCTTAAAAAATATGTAATATCCTCATAATTAAAGTAATAATACAGACTAGAGGAGCAAGATTCATGGAAATGGTGTTATCCAGGGTGTTTTCTGCCACAAATTTCTGTCTTTGTCCATTCATGCTGTTATCTGGAGCAATAAAAGAATTCTCACATTTGCAGGGAAAACGAGGCAAAAGGTGTGCCAATGTGTCCATAAATACACACATATATGTCAGACTCAGATAAACTAGTGACAAGCCTTGTGAATAAACTTCTAAGTAAAACCCAAAATGAAACAGTCCTAAGTACTACCATTATTTCCTTTACTTTGCCTTTTATCTCCCTTTTCTCATCATCTACTAGAAATGCTTCGTCTCCAATACCAGATCTTAATCATTCATTATTAGATAAAACTCTTTAATGTTCTCAGTATTTGTCAGGGCTGCAAAAGGAATGCAACCACCTCTGATTTAGTCACAATTTTGGTCAGCTCCCCTTTCTGTGAATTTTTCCCAAAGCACCATGCAGTCCTTTCTGTGTATTTCTTCACCCCCGGAGCGTTCCCTTTTCTGCTACAAAGATCAATGCCAGGAGCCTGATGCTCACAAGCAATCCTATTATAGCAAACCAGTATTCACACACACTGTGAGGAAACACTTCAGTAAAGAAACAGATTTAAGTTTAAAGCTTGTAAAGGATTACTACATTCAGCAGAGAAAAATCTTTTTTTTCCTTTTTTTTTTTTGAAAATAATTACAAGTATCATAAAATTATCCCTTTAATGTGATTTAAGCACGTCTTTGTGTCTGTAATAAGTATACATTTAATTTTGATGAGCTACTTGCAAATGAATTTACGACTGCTAGAAATGAGGATGCTTTTTTCAGTCACTTGTGTCAATTGCAGGGTAATTGGCTGGTTCTTCAGAGGACTTGTGGGAAAAGCATTGGAGTACTGTCAGCATTTGACTATGCTGTTTTATTTCCTTACTGTAAAGTACCCATAATTCACCATAAGTTGCAGGCTCTAACCACAAAGATTATTTTATGCTAAAGAGCCTCTAAAAAGCAAGGTCAAAATGCTGTCATGTGGACTGGGTGGAAATGTCAGCTACAACCTGTGCAAAAGCTGGAGAAGAGAGAGAAATGAAATGCATGCTAAATAGAACCTCTTAGTGCATGTTGTGTGCTCATGTTGATAGAATGAATGCATTAATCAATGAGAATATACATATGAACTAAAATGGAGCTCTATTTTTACTGGCTGTTGTGTGAAAGTGATGGTTGATACAGCTGAAAAGGCAAAGTTGTGCATCTCATCTTTAAATCCAGATGAGCTGCTTCAAGACAGGCAGCTATCACAACTACTGAGGTGGTAGGTGTCAGTGTTCATGCAGTGCTGCAAGGGCATTTTGGGGAAGGCTGGACAGATACTCCTATTTCCATCTAAGCCATTGTGGCTGCTGGAGGCAGGGGGTGTGTGTTGCACAGCAGTAGAGGGCCATAATAAAGTGTCAGCATGAATTTTTGTCCCTACTTTTATCCATTTAAGACAGACTATTAATGTTGTTTTAATAAAGTGTTCCGTGGTTGAATGTGCTGTTACAAATGCAAGTTGAAATATGCTGTGATCCAGTGTGCTCTGGAAGGATATGAAATGGTTGGATAAACTTGGGTACATGGAAATAATCTTTCTTCCATCCTGATTTTGAGATGAATACTGTTAAATAATGCTTTCATTAGCTGTGAGTTAATTTGGGGCAAACTACTGCCCAAAATATTTAGTAAATGGAAATGAAGGTGTCTCATGCTGATTGATTTTATTTTGCTCCTATATTTTGGCCACTGCTCAAGCTGTGGCGTTTTTGATACCAGCTAATTAGGTTCATTCTGGGTAGATGGACAGCCCAAGTGACTCAGCAGGGCAGAGTTAAATTACTTCTGTCCATCCTGCTAGGCTTGTTAGCAAGTCATGAATATCCTGACTATTTTCCTTTTTATTATTTGCTATGTTTCAGTATTTTCTTCTTGTGACTCCTGACCTATAAGTTAGTCTATGAGAAGGTTTTAGATATGTTGAAGGTGAGTATCTTTCTCTGAAATATCCCATAAACTAGCACTGAAGGATAGTGGAGAGGTGTGTTAATGAGCTGAAGTATGGCAGCTTTGTGCTAAAAACTCTTTGCAAAACTTTGCCATGTGAAGACCAACGATATCATTAATTTGCCTTAGAATACATTCTGTATTTCATAACTGGTTTAAAACCATGCAATGTTAGAGAGTTGTTAACCTTGTGAGATCTTTGAGAGTTAAAATTCTTGGGAACCAGGAAAAGGTGCAAAAGGCAGAGGATTTCACAGGATGACACTATTTGGTCTCTGTCAGTGATTGCAGGAACAGAACTGGTTTTAGGGAATGTAGTGAAATAGAAGCATCTCAGGGACAAAATGTTTTCCTATTAAACATAACCATAATTTACAGAGACACACTGGGCTTACAAACCAAGCAGTAAAAGCCATGCTCCTGATTTCTTTCTCAGGAGAGACTTTTATGATTTTGCACTGTATTTTTCTTTAGCATTCATCTAAGGTACTTCCAACACCGAGGACACTAATTGTTCAATAAGCAGCAGCTGTTCCAAATGAATGCCACTCCAAGAATATTTGCTTTTATTTACCATTTCTTCCTGGATCTCAATAACTAACTAGTCACGCTGTTTGCTAAGCAATCTCTTTGATTCTCCCATGTATTACCTTAAATATCAGTTGGTAGGAAAAGCTGCAGTGGTGCCCCAGGGGTTTGCTGAGATGTCTGAGATCTCAGCTTGTTGGTGGGCCATGGTAACAGTGGCAGAGGCTCCTGACTCTGAATTTCCTGTTCACATTAATTAGGCAGAGATGTGAGGTTAGCTGCAGCAAAATGAGTCAGTGCTGGTCCTCAGCACACGGCTCCCTGTGAAAAATCTCATTCTGCTGCTGGGCTCTTAGCATACCAAAGAATTTTTTTTCTTTTGAGTTGAAATTGTTCTGGTTTTTCAAGTATGACTCAGTGAATTTCCAAAGCAGATGTGCCTGGTGCTCACCCATACAGGCACACAAGCCTGTCTGTAACAGCATTTGCACAGCTCTGCACGTTCCAGGCCTACTTGATGATCTTTTAAGATGATGAGGGCTTTTATTTTAAACTAAATATAAAGCCACTTTGAACTATGAGCATAAAATATTTAATCAAACTGAAATGCCTGGTGTGATAGATTCTGCAGGCATAAGACACATTTGCATGGATGCTGGTTTTTGTTCACAGGTGGAAATTTATTTAAACTTAATGTTGTTTGCTTGAAAAGATGGCTGTTTTTTTCAGGGGAGTTTTTTAAAAAAATATATTTTTTGACAGTTTCTCTCAGTGAATGTTAACTATTTCCAGAATCCTAACTTAAAGACTCTCCAGTGAAAGGACTTTTAAAACATTTCTAGCACCTGGGTAGATGCTGTGGGTGCACATCTGCTTTGGAGCCCCCTGGTTATATGGAACAGTTTTCCTACAAACTGCTCAATTAATGGATTTAATGTTATTAATCCTACAATGCTACACTTCTTGCTTACTCTGGGGTAGATTTTCTCCTGTTTTTAAGAGGAGACTGTGAAGAGGGAAAGATGTGCAGACTGAATTGCAATGCAAATAAAAATTTGGCCAGCATAAATAACAAAACTGCAAATACAGAAATCAAAATGGCCACTCTGCTTACCCACGTTTCAGTGGTTTGGAAATATTGTCTTTGTTATATATCGAGCAATGTATTTAGGAAACAGTAACAGATAACTGCAATCACTGCTGTATTTTTCTTCAGTTTATTTATCTCAACTAACACTGAATAGGTTGTTATCCCCCACAATTTTCTTTGTTCTAGCAGGATTGATGAAATCTGATGAAATATTACTCAGCCCAATTTCAATAGTCAGCTTCTGGTAATTGCTTTGGTTACTAAATACCTGACATGAACTTTTTGTTTCCCAAATGGATTAGATTATCTAAGCACTGGGTTCCCTGTGGGCATTGAATTTTTCAGCTCATTTCCATCTGGATTTTAATGCTTTTGTAACAATGAAAAAAGTTGGTTGAACTGAAAATGATTGATATGACTAAAAAGATGTCTGAACCTTGGAGGGTTTTTTAGTTTTATTTTTTAATTTTTTTTCCTAACTTCTTACATGGCTGTATGAGAAATGCCTTCTAGACTTAATGAAGGAAAAGTGAAGCTCTACTTCTTATCATATTAATACAGTTTGGGGTTTCCCAAGAGAGAATTTCTCATTTGTCTCAAGGTGATTTTTTGTGTTGTACTTAAGTTGTCTGAATGATAAATAGTGCCCTACGTAAGTTGCTGGCTGTGTATGTAACAACGAGTAATACTGCATTTGAAAGTTTCCTGATAAAGTGGAATCCAATTTTGCATGGAAAAGCTAAGATGAATTTTAACCACTTCTCGCTGAAATTTCATCAGTCAATCTGGACTTATTAGGAAAGGAGAAATTATTCATTTAAACCTTCAGTGATTAGGGACTGACAAGATTACTTTATCAGAATCACTTTTTTCAAGCAAAGGTACAAATTATCATAATTTATTTACCTTATTTAAAAAAAAACCCTCCATATAAATATCTATTACATACAGATATATTTGCATGCATATACACAGCAATATATACAGTTTTATACAAAATTCTGCATTGTTTAGCATAGGGGTATTTTGAGATTAATTATGAATTTCTTGCTAACTAACATCAGTATGCAATTATTTCAGACAAAATTTTTAGATTTTTTTAAAAAATTTTAATTGGTTCCACTTAAGAAGATAATGGATAGAATTTTACTGGCTTAGCTTTACCTGCAGCACAGTTCATCCAATCCCACATGTAAACTATATGGCAGGAGCTCCAAAGAAAGCTGCTCGTGCCACCTGCACTGACTTGGATGGGCAGTTTAATAATTTGCTCACAAACTGAGAGTTCTGCATAGGAGTGAATGATAAAATATTCTCTATAAAGCTCTGAAAGCATACATAAGAAACAAAGGGCAGGTTAAAAAGGACAGAATTGTTTCATGTGTGCAATATCAAACCATTTCCCAGAGCTAAATCCAGGAAGAGAAGGAACACATTGACTGTTTTATACAACATTTAGCCAAAGATCTGGCATGAAAAATAACTTCCACTTTGTTCCCCATCGTGTTGCAATGGGATCTGTGTCCTGAAAGTCAGAAAATGTGATGTTTTTATGAAAAATACTGGCTATGGGCATGAAAAATATCATCCGAGCCTATTCCTAATTACCCCCATACAATAATTATGTCATTAAGATTTTGCAATATTTTATAGGTAGTTGCACTTAGTGTTCCAGACTGCTTCATTCACCAATTGCTCTGAGTAACTAGAAAAAAAGATATTCATTAGTAAGACTAAATTCTGAATATGTTTAGGGTAGAAACACCTGATAATGGAGATGTCTTACAGGACTGTTGAGTGTCAGACAAGGTGTTTGTTTCTTGTCTTACAGAAAGCTTTGGTTAGGGCATGGCAGAGTGGTTGGGAAAGCCTTCAGTGCAGTGGGAAACCATTCAGCTCTGCACCCTGGCTGCTCCACCCGGGGCTTGGAGCAGCTCCTGCTCTCAGAGCCAGGCCCTGCAGGCTGATTAACAGGCTGGCTGTGCCAAGGGCAGGCTGCCCTGGGGCTTGGGTCAGGCAGGGTGGTCACTCAGAGGGATGGGGATGTGCTCAGCCATCCCCCATGCTCAGGAGCAGCAGGGGCCCCGTGGCCTCCCCAGCTCTGGAGAGCTCATCATCTGCTCTGTGTGGAGGTGAGAGTGTGTCTGCCCTTCTTTCTGGACAGGGGAGGTGCTGCAGTGACACCCAGAGCCCCTCTGCCTCCCCAGAGCCAGCTGCCAGTGTAACCTCACTGGGAGGTGAGAGTGTGTCTGCCTTCATTCTGGACAGGGGAGGTGCTGCAGTGACACCCTGAGTCCCACTGCCTCCCCAGAGCCAGCTGCCAGTGTAACCTCACTGGGAGGTGTGGTTGCGGGCAAAGGTGGAAGAGGGAACAGTGAAGAGATGCAGATTATGGGTTTGGTGATGTGAGAGGAAAAAAGAAGATTCAAAGGGGAAATGACAGCTCATCTAAGTGGTGAGAGCAGAGATGCAAATTTCCATGATGTCTTTCCAACCAGATTGGGGAGTTTTAGGGCCTCTGGAGTTAATTGGTGTTATTTCCATGCCTCCTTTTATGTAAACTGCTTTGGCATTTGTCTGTCTCAGTCTCCAAATGAATCATTTACTTTTTCCCCCTGCTGCTATCACCTGTTTAACTCTTCTGCTTCCAATTTCAGGCTTACATCACTTCCACTTTTAATTCTTTATTAGCCTGCACCATTTTAGAGAAACTCAAAAGAAGTTTCTGATCTCAAACTCAAATAGTCTGTGAGAATATAAAACACATTATGTGTCACTTTTCAAGGACACACTGTACGAGTGGCTTGCTGTAATCTGTTCTAGGATGCTTACATTTTAAAAGGCACAAGATTTTGATAGCTGATTTTGTTTCTGTATGTGACTATTTATATTTTTAGCACATTTGATAAAGTACCATTACACAACCGCCTCTTGGCTCTGGTGTAAGGCTTTGTACCAATGTTTTTTAATGCTTTGCAATGTGATTATGTGGCAATCTCTAGGTGTATTAAAAGCAGGTTCCCTTTCTACTGTAATAGCTAAGGCATCTCCACCTTTGTATCCTCTACCTGACAGACTCTTCATGTCTGACTCAAGTTTAAAACACTTGTCCTAATTTCTGAAACTTTTCTTCTAAACTGTATTTAAAACTTTCTGTTTTTAACATCCTCCTCTTTTCTTCTCTGCTGACTTTGTTCCAGTCTTCATCTTATGTCTGACCCACTTAAGTGCCTGTGACTTTCCCATTCTACTGCCTATAATTGAAGCTGTTTACTTTGCTTTGTGCCCAAAATACCCCCATCTCTTCAGATCTGTTTTCAGACAGCAAGAGCCCTCTTTACTTGTAAGTCAGATTCTCCCACAGAGAACTTGGCATCACCACAGCCCAGTGGCCGCTCTGAAATCGCCTGCACCTGATTTCCAGCAGCCCAGTCTATGCTGAAACAGAAATTCTTTCATGTTTCCTGCTTCTGTAGCACCAAGGAGTTTTGTCATTTGGTAATATTCATGGTGTACTGCTTCTGCCTTTTTTTGGTTTTTTTTGGTGTGCGTGTCATGCTGTTAAAATGAAAATTATAACCTACTGCATCTGCACTGTGTGACAAAGTAAGGGCCTGGGAATATTTTTTTGTCTTAATTAACAAACTCTGTAATTTAACAGGTGTTTTTTTGTTTGTTTGTTTTTGGTTTTTGTTTTGTTTTGTTTTATGACATTTACAGCAAGGTAGCAACTATAGGGCAGGAACAGGAGGGGGATTTTTACACACCTCTCTTTGCCTTGTAAGTCCATCACTGTGTTTTAGCCTATTCTCCCAGTGGGAAAGTGTGAAGTGTAAGTGCAGGCAGCAGAGTTAAGCTGGAATGTCCTGCAGAGATTCACTATCACAAAGGGTAATACTGCTTTATCGATCCTTTCCATGCCGTCTCCCACAGTTGTGTTAAGCCTGTAGCAAGTGCAACCTTTACAAAACAAGATCAAGAGATATGCCTTACCATTTAAGTTGAATACTGGCTTTAAAATAGGATAAAAGGATGTTTCTTAGGTATGACATATTGTTGGCATTTTAGTGTATACATGATAAAAAATCCGCAGAGTAGAAGTTCGCATTTATTGGAATAATATTTTTTTGAGCCCTACATCTGTGAATGCAAGTGATAGGGCCAACTTAACTTTATATAAAGTATCACTTAGAAAAGGAAAACTATTTTTAATTTTGACCAGAAAGACTATTTTTAATTTTGACAGCTTTCCCAGAGAATTCAGATTCCTATTTCTCCTCATATTCTGCAATATATTACTTAGTCATAATTTTGTAACTTATACTTCAGCACTGAAAAAATATTGTATAACATTTAATAGAGACAATCACACATTTTTTTCTCAAATATTTTTGTGTTGTTGCCACTTCTCTGCTGTTCTCAATTCCATTGCTGCAGCAGTTGCCAAAGATGCTGATAAAATTTTTCAGTAGAGCTTGGTTAGAGCATTACCTCTAACCCCAGGCTTTCAAAAGAGTGCTGCAGGGCTTTCAGCTTCACACTGCAGATTCTTGCTTCCAGTGTTGGCCTGTGCTTATAAAGAAATGTATTAATGTGAAAGACCTTAATTTGTATTTTGAAATTCACCAGGAAAGCCTCGAGTGCTGTAGTTCTGCCTGCACAAACAAATGAAATTGGGAGATTGTTCTGTTCAGGTTCAGGTAGTGGAGTTTTGTTGTCTTCAGCCCAGCCTCAGTGCCTGTCCCTGGACCCAAAGGAATTCGTCCCTGAGTGCAGTGCTCAGGCTTGGCAGTGCAGCCTTGCAGACCTCTGCAGCTGTGGCAGGAGCAATTCTGGCTTGGCCTTGAGCAAACCTAAGCACCTTCTGCTAAACTTGTTTTCATCCTCAATTTACTGCAGTGACTGACTTGAAGAGAACACTCTCATCAACCAAAAGCAACAACAGCAATGCTAAAAGAGAAAAAAAAAAAAATTAAAAAACCCCAACAAAAACCCAAAACCAAACAAAAAATTCCACCACAACAAAACCAAAAAAACAAAGCAAACAAAAAAACAAGTTAAAAAAACCCTCAACCAAAAAACCTCATCAAACCTAGATACCAACACGTGTTTTTCTTCAGTTCCCTCACTACAGTTATGTTAACACTTGTGCTCTATAGGAAGGTGCAGACAAGTAATATGTGACCTGTATTATAAGAAAGTTATGGATTTTCTGTACTCATGATATGGAAGCAAAAATTACAAAGACTGCTGGGAAATTAAAAGGTGTGAATAAAACTCTGGTGATCTCAGTCAGTTCTGTTTCTTGTGGTTACCACTGCTTGTCACCCAGAGGATTTATCCACATGAGGAACTCAGCAATGAATTAGGAAGAATTTGGCAGCAAACTTCAGTCAGGAGTAAGAGGAAATACCTGTCAGGAGCCCCTGTCTCCAATAACCCCCTCCTACTCCCTCAGCATGGTTCCATCTCAGAGTCATCTGCCTGGAAGTTGTTACAATGAATAACAGGAATAAACGTTACAATTCCTCATATTCAATTTTAGATGGACTGGAAATAGTGAAGTGCATTGATTGCAGTGCAGTGATCCTCTGACCACATTGTCTACACAGGTTACTATTTACTACTGAAGCAATAAACTGCAAACAGGTGATTGACTGTCACTGAAGCCAGGCTTAGCACCAGGCTGTTCTTTTTGTTTCATATGATATAGATATAGTTTTAGAAAAAAAAATCTAGATTAAATGAGTTGTTAAAAAAATCAATTTTGAGGGAAACCCCCCAGGTAATAGTATTTGATTCTGTTATTTTGACTGTGAATAGATTAAAAAGAGAATCTCTCCTATGGACATCCACATGAATGGAATGCACAGAGCTTAGAAAATACAATGTATGCTACAAAGTAACTGAGTAATAAGAGCAGAATTCCCTAGTTCCTTAAATAATTTTAACACAATGCTGAAACAATTGAGAGAAGTGTTTCATTGTTTTGAAACTCTGGATCCTCTAATGCTAATGACACATTAAATCAGTAGTGTAGTATCTAATAATAATTATTATTATATTGTTGTATAGTATGAACATAATAACATTAAAATATTTAATTTCTGTGTTTAAGTAAATGAAAAGGCACACCTTAATAAAGCTCTCCCTTTTGTTTATGATCCAGATTGCAGGTCTGATAAGTTCTAGCAGAATTAATTAAGTCTGAGGATGAACTCAGACCTGGAAGGGTGGGCTGGAGAGATACTGTCTTAAAATGCAACATGTAGCTGACAGATAAGTTCCTTGTTAATTTAATTAGTTGGAACTTTTTAAAGGGTGGTTGATAGCAAACATCAAAACCTGCTTTCAAACAGGCAGCTGTCAAGTACGGGTGCTTAGGTGAGAAATGTTCCTGAGAATGTGCTCATTTTTACAGTGTTTATAAACCATGGATGGCTGTTGTCTCTTTTCAGATTTGTTTATCTACCTCTGCAATGTAATCAAGAATATTTCCAGAGGGGAAAAAAAAGGGGAATATAATGTTTGGATTAGCAAATTGCAACCAGGACAGTTGCTGTTTTTCCTACTGTTTCATTAAAAGTTATGGGTATGCCAGTTAAAAGGACTGTGCTGGAAAAGTAGAACTAAATAAACAAAAACCTCAAAGCTTTTCAAAGTTTTCAAACTGTATTGAGACTTTGGATAAAAACACATTTTGTTGTAATTTTAAAAAAAATCATTAAATTGATGCCACCACATTAAAAGCAGTCATACAGTACAGCACAGTCACAGCTGCTCAAATACAGGAATTCAGGCTTTAGGGAAGGAATGTTCTGTTATTGTGCCTGCATTTGATAATGCTCAGCAATGTGCAGTGCTTTCCTGGTCCCCTAGAACCTTCCACCAAGCTGTTAGTTTTCCCCATTGTTAGAGGAAAGCCACACATGAGAAGCTGTGATAATCCATGGCTGGAAATGAATCCTCCTTCCAGTCCCTGGTGTGTTGTACCTGTGCTGCAGGGTCACTTCTGGTGCACTTGGCTTGCTTTGGGAGAGGCTGGGAGTAAGGAGACAGCACCAGGAATTTTATCCATCCATCCAGGCACGTTGTTTCCTGCATTGTGCCCTCCCAGGTTTGTCAGGGAGATGCTGCAGTGAACATCACTTGTGAATGGGCAGATACTGCTGCCAGCCCAGTCATCTGTGCTTGTGACCTTTGCCTGAAACAAAGCCTTCCCAGTGAAGAGAATGGGCTGAGATAAATAATTCCAGCAGACTGGAGGCAACATGTGTCCTCCAGGTTAAACACTTCTGCTGAGCAGTTGTTCCAAAGCCCCTGACAGTGCTTCAGCTGTTTATTTAGGAAAGGGTGCACTTCATGTGGAACTGTGTTCAGGATTTGGCACTTGGTTTTTGGTTAATACTCATTGCACACAAAAGTATTAACAATTTTCTAATAAAGAGAGAGGTGGTAATCACTGGATCAATGGCATACTTGTGGTTCAGAGCAGCATTCTGAAGAATTATTCTGTTTTCATATTCTGGTTAATTCAAGGTTTTTTTGTTTCTTTTTTTCATCAGGATTATTTATAGGTAGCACAAGGCACATCCTTTTGAGACATTCCAGTATATATTATGCTTTTATGTAGGAGTATAGCAATAATCCTTTAAATTTGTGTAAATAGTATTCTAGAGTCATGATATATTGAGAGAATGCTTTCGGTTTTCTGCTGTGGTGCCTTTCAGAGATGTGCCTGTATGTGTTTGCATGTCAAGGATTGCAAAATACAGATAAGGTAAAAGAACTGATGTATGCTTAGACTTAAAGCTCACCCTGACCCTGAGTCAAATCACTTTTGAGATTTGGAGGGGGAAAAAGAGTTCCATATTATCATTTTTGCACAGCTTTGCTATTTGGTTCCATTAGGGACTGGAAATGTGGAAATATTATGGAGTAGTTGCTGTCAATCTGAGCAAAATGGAAATCTCATTAGCCTCTCTATCAGGTGAGATCTAAACCCGAGGTCTTGGCCACTTGTGGTCATTAAAGAACTCACTCGCTGCTCACAGGAGCAAAGGTGTTAAATACAGTGTCTTGGACAAATTCCAGCTTGTGAAATTAGGTTTGGCCTAAATTCCCTGCCAGTTTTGTACTTTCTTCCTTGTTCCTAACTAAAGTATAATAATGTTCTGAATTATTAAGGGATCCTCACATGTGTCCTAAGCATGTCTGCTTTTCAGTGACAGGAAAACTTTGATGGTAGTGTATGATAGACCTTAATGGAGCAATAAAACCAAAAAAAGTTACAGCAATCTTAAGTGGAAACTGCAGTTTCCACTGTGCACCAATTTGGTTATATATTGCCAAAAATGTATATTCTGTGTTAGGGGAATAAAAGTACCTTGATTTCAGCTTCCTTTTTCCTGTAGCTCAGGTGAGTGAGATCTCAGAGCAGCAGAACCATGCAGTGAAACAGAGGTTTACAAGTGGCAGAGCAGAATCACTGCAGTCAGGACCATGGGAGTGGTGTGATTGTGTCCCTGATGTGTGCAAGGGAAGAGCTGCCTCATTCCAAGGGTTGAGAAATGTACCAAACTGTGTGCTTGAGCATCTCCTTGCACTTCAGACATGAGCACCTTTCCAGGTTACTGCAGAGTAAGTCAGGCTGTTTCCACTAGTCACCTGCTCTGCTCTGACTGACTAAACATGTTCTTAGAGTAGGTCTGATTTTTTTGTCATTTATGGACAAACTATTTTATATCTTCATGGAATACAAGTATTCATAGATTAATATCAGACTTTCAATGCAGCATATTTACATCAGAATTTACTTTACTTAGTTTGAATATCCCTTTCTATTAGTTATATAGGATTCTCTTTATTTTTTACCTTTTGCCTTTTTTTTTTAAACAGTAATATCCTAATTTTTCATACACTGCCTGTTTTCTGCATCCATCCAAGTACTTTTTAGTTCAGGCTGCTTTAGCCTTTGAATTATGCATACTCAGCTTGTCAGTCAGGGCAGCACTTGCAACATTTCAGTAGAAATTACTTCTCTAAGTCTTTTCCTCAAAGACATATTTCTGCTACATTAGAGTCTGCTTTGAAATCCAGGGAGAATATGCTATAGAACCAGGCAGCAAACACACAGATAAGTAAAAAATTATATATGAGCATCTGTTGTTAATAGAAGTAATTTTGTAATACTCCTAGGAATCCAAACTGTTGTTCCTCACATTTACAAAATTTCATGCATTCCCTTTTTAATCTTTCTTTAAAGTTATAATATATGTTTCCAAACATACTTTATAGAGAACATACAGCTTCTTCAACATGTTATTATTCTCTCCATCTCTTTGTACATAATAACTTGGTAAAGCAGGTGAAAAGTAAGCCAATATTATTGTGAGAGCTGTAAAAATATGGGGTGGGGTATTTTGTGATTTTTAAAGTTGATTTGAAAGTATTCAAATATAGAATTATAATTGTTTTAATTTTACACTAAATTTGACGTTTGAAAAAGCAGGGGAGAGTGAAATGGTTGGGGGCTTGAGGCATGGAAAGAAAAAAAGTCAGTATCTGCATTTTTGCCTGGCATGGGTGAACAGTGCATGTCATGACAGGTCCTGAGCTGGTTCTCCAGCAAAAGTGAGAAGTAATTGCTTCACTTCTATTGTACAGCCACTTAGATACTTGGCATGCATCCCAAAGAGACATAACTAGGCAAAGCAGCAGTCAGCTCTGCCTAAATGCAGGGAGAATTTCACTTTATTGAGGGCTGACAAATACACCCCTGAACCTGTGCCTCGTTAGGAGGGAATCCTGATGGATCTCGAGGAGAACTGCACTCTCCTCTCCGAGGAGAAGTTGGATGTTGTGCCCATATTTTGGTAGATTGAAAACTGCTCTTGTTCTAATGGTTTTAGAAAAAAATATTCTCTTAGCCATTTCTTTCCTATTTGCAAAGAAAAATAGCAAATACAGTGTTAAATTTAGGAAGTTGTGTGATATTTAAAGCAGCCAAAATTCGTCTTGCTCAGCTTTCTGTTCATTCACAGCAGCCATGGCCGACTGTGCTGGGTTTCAGTCTGCAACTCAGAAAGCTTCACTTCTACCAGAGGAGGTTTGGCTCTGTGCCTCCAGGAGCTGTGGTGCTACCACTGATCTAAATCATGTTGTCTAAGGCAGGCAGGGGAAAATGCTCACATGTATTTTTTCAGGTACTCCATCAGAAACTAGATCTTTTGCACACACACATATGCATGTGTGTGTATACAAATATATATATTTATTTTGGTGATTAATTGATTGATTTTTCATAACTGCCTTCTGATATATTTTTGTCCAGTTCTCTGCTGCAAGAAGAAAACCATTTTTTTCATTTGAAATTCAAAACTATACCCAGCAATTTCTTTGTTGAGCAACACAATACTATTTAAGGTGCAGTCCAGCTAATCTATTAGCTCCAAATTGAAATCATATTGCCTTTCCTCATTTTCTTAATTAAACCCTGCTTTAGACAGATTTTCACATAGGAATGGCCAGCACCTCTAAAAGCAGGGACATATGTTGGATGTTTAAAGTAAGGTGGGTTTAAAGTGAAAATGCCCTCCAATATGTTAAATATTTACTATTTTGTCATCATGAAAACACATGAAGATAATAAATGGTAGTGTTACAATGTAGCAATAATATTTCCAGTGCAAATAGATGTAAATGTATTTTCATTCATTTTAATAAATTTAATGACTAGTGTTCAGTAAATAATTTGCCATATTCTTGAGAGTAGTTAATAGCCCTGCTAGCTAAATTAGGACTATTAACTGATTTAGGTTTCCAGAAATACTTAAATGTGTACATGATGGCATCACTGGGAAAATAATCTGGCAGTAAGTTGTACACATTAAAGTGTGCACTCAATACCTGACATAGGCACTAGATAACTAAACAAATTTATGAAAATCTAGGACTAAGTCATGAAGAGAAGTGGGAGCAGAGGCCAACCTTCCTGGGGAGGCAAAGCTGGCAAAAGTGGTGGGCTAGAAAGAAAAATAGAAAAGAAAATTTCTAGGCACAGGAAAAAACGAGTCCTGTGAAACACAGGTGTGAAACTGTTCTGCCTTCAGTCCTGGTTTGGGTGGGCAGATCCCAGGGGAGGAGCTGTGTAGGAGGTTGTACTGACTCTGCTGCTCAGGCTTGGTGCTTAAAGATGTGTATTTGGCTGTGTGATTGTGCAGTCTCAAATCTCTTGAAATAAAGGCATCTTGTAGTTTTTCTGTGCAGAAAAATTCTCCATGAGGCAGAGATCCCAAAGTTCAAGTAACTAAAGTTAACTAGAAGGTTCCTCTAGACACAAACACCCACACTCCACCCTACCCTCAATTTTCAACGTTTGCATAGTGATTGACAAAGGTGTTACTTTATTTCACTTTTAAAAATAGTGGAAGCTGAAGAATAAAGGTTATGTCTTGGTTCTGTTGCAGCATCTGCTGACTAGGACACTTCTTTTCCATGGTTAGTCATTGAGATGCTTTGACTGATTTGGGAAATATGGCTCAAAAATTCTGTGAAATAGCTTGTCAGAATCAGAGCAGTGAGTCCCAAGTCTCTTCATTTCTTGATTGCACATATTAGACAGGGATACAACAGGCTGACAATGATTTTACTGCAGAAGTGGCAAAAATGATAGGTTAATTTTAAACATATTTAAATCATCATCAAAAACTGGTATTTTCATTGTAGTCACAATCAATGTTTCCTCATTAAAATTTGAACTGGAAATTACACAGTGTGTAATTACAGAGTGTGGTGTCCTTGATAACCAGCCTGGTGGACAGTAGAGGTTTGTGGACTGAATGGATGCACCAAGAAGGGCTTGAACATGGCTGAGTTGCAAAATCCCACAGTCAGAGGTGCTAGAGCCGACTGACATAACATTTCTAGGAACCTTAAATGCTGAGTATGTCTGTTAACATGAGGTCTTTACAGCATGTGCATCATCTCTTACAAGGTCTCTCAACACAGAACTTGCTTTCACTACTGTGGCAATTCAGAAGGGAACAGTAAGGACCCAAAGCTCCTTAAAGTTTTGCAGGAAGTACTGAAGTGTCATGATTTCCATCAGATGCAGCATTATCTTCATCTTATTTTCCTGAGGGGTTTGGTTGGTTTGTACTTCCCATGGGAATTTGGGGGGTTTGGTGTGCAGAACTGCTGGTGCATCATTTATATGTGCCTGTAATACCTGAGTGGTCCGTGTTTTATCTTCCTTTCCTGCTCTTACATTTAAATATTGACTAAATTTCAAGTATTGCTGGATCAGAGTTTTTGATATGTATCAGTTGTTTTGGGATTAGAAAGTCAGTTATAGCTGGTGCTGTGCTGCCAGGCCTATGGGGCTTTGTGACTTTCCATTAACATGCTTATGAAATAGAACCAAATGTGCAGAAACTTGTAGTCAGTCTTTCTCCTCTATGTTAAACAAGTGTTGCTGATACCTTTTAAGGGATTGTGGTTTATTGCTGCCTTGGGGGCACAGGGGAAGGATGGAAGGAGTCAGTGATCAGGCAAAGGATGATGGTTAGTTGATACCAGATGTCAAAGACCTTCTGAAGACTGAGACTGGTGAGCAACTCCAGAAAGGCCTAAATGTGCCAGACACTGGCAACTATAAGCTATGTGCTTACAATGAGGTGCATAAAACATAAAGCAATATTAGTTTGTATTGTCACTGCTTTACAAACTACTTTGTCATAGCCACCCTGAGCTCCAGGAGAAGGCTCCTGGTCCCAGCTGTCTCATTGATCATATGCCACTAGTTGTTGCAGCACACACAATTGAATTGCTTTTCCCTCAGGGAAACAGTGTCTCCAGGTGTGCTAATAATAAAATTAATAGCTTAGAGAAACTGCTTGCCACAGCAGCTGTGGCTTTACAATGAGAGGATCGATTCCAGTGTTTAACTGTCCTAATTCCATAGTGGATACCCGACTCAGCCACCGCTGAGATACGCTCAGTCTCACAGTTAATCAATACTTCCCTGATTTAAAACAAAGAGCCAAGAGTCAGGATTAGAAGTCTTTCTGAATAAAAGGATGTAGGTTAAAACTGTCAACACCCTTCAACTATTATCTTAACATAAAAGTTAGGAATGCTTTAGCTAGTGCCTCCACAGGAAGTGGATGTGATACTACTGGCTATATCCCACTCATTTTGAGAAGCATTAGCTTGTAAATTTTAGGATGTAAAATGGCACTTAAATCATCTTGACCTGCCATTTTGTAGAGCTTCATGAATTCTGATTGTAATCGATAATATTACTTTAGTGTGAATAATGTATGTAGTCATACACTGTAGTTATTACTGTCACAGAGCACTGCTGTCAGTAGCCACAGATTTGACTGCCAGCAATGTGTCTTGAGGGGCACAAATGCTTTTCATATTGGATTTTGAGAAGAGCTTGATTCTGAATGCTTATAAATGTCAAGGTTTAGCTTGCATATTAAGGAAAATACGCATTTTTATAAGTTGATATGGAAAGTGAAAGAGCATTAAACATTATTGGACATGGGGCTGAAATTTCAGTGACAGCTTCTTAGTTGCAAGAGAAGAGAGAAAGAGATTGAAAAGCTTGTTTGCCAAAGTTGGGTAGGGTTTGTTTGTTTGTTTGTTTTATTAAACTTGTAATTTGGCCTAATCATAGCCTTTATTGTTCCTTGTCTTGCTTACGTCCTTAGATGACAACAGTTCCACCACAGCTACCTACCACAATTGAGCACAGCAAGGGAGGGAGCTCTGAGACATTTCTGTCAGCCATTAAACACAGCAGTTCCCTGCAGAGGGAAAGTAAATTCTCCTTTCCTCTCCCTTGGAGTTCAGTGAAAGGAATCAAAATCACCTCTCCCTGTTGCATTCAATACCACCAGAAGAGTGTGGCTTCATTCGATTCTTTCAAATTTAAGAAATCTAAAGCTAACCATAAGAAGAAGTTTGAGAATGTTGCTCTAATCTAGTGGAGGCTTTGTAGGCCGTGGACAATTGGAGGTGGTACCAGACCTGAAAAAAAAAAAAAAAAAGCAATTAGGGAAGGAAAGACTTCTAAAGAAATATAATTGTTAAAATGCTGTCCATACCCTAGCATAACCAGAACAAACCCAAGCCTCTGTGGTGTGTTTCTGAGGCAGACAGCTTTAGTTGGCTGCTGGGAGATACTGGTAGGAGTGGAGGCAGAACTTTGTGGTTTTGACTGTTTGAATAAATAAATTTGTCAGGAAAAATGTGCTTTGAGTGATTTGGATACGCTGCTGGACACAGGCTTCCAATGAGGATGCTCTTAAAGGTGCAAAGATTTGTTCAGCAGCAGCCAGGTTTTCCCTAGATGGGGAGCATGGCCTGCTCAGGAGGGCAGGCAGGCTGGGTGGGAGGCAGCCTGTGTGGTGTTTGTGCTGGCTGAGGCTGCAGCTGCAGGTGGCTGCTGAGGGATGCTGCTGTACCATGGTGTCCTCTCCCACGAGATCTCACACCACGCTCCAAGGCCAGCCAATGTCCTTGGCACTGAGGACACTCGGCAGGGAAAGGTGACAGGGGTGAGAAGACCCAATAAAAAAGCACATTTAGAGGGGCTTCAGCCACCTCCAGTTTACACCAGCGGGGAAAGCACTGCCTGTATGGATGGGGAGCATCAACACCAGAGAAGTGCTGGTGGTTTTTGCAGGCCTGAGATGTGCACACTGCTCTTTGTCTCAGACATGTTGCTTTTTGTCTGGTGACTCTGGCCTTTATTTGCATTGCTTATTCTGACAGATGTGGGAGAGGTCTGCACTTCTATTTTTATCAAGTGTGTTTGAATGACTTTGCTTTATAATAAATTGCTTTAATTTTTTCAGCCTCCTAATGAATTAAACAACATCCAGAGATAAAATGTCTCAGGATAAATAGTTTCAAGAGACTATCCAGGGCCACAACTAGATCACTAATTAGTTGGTTTTTCTTTTCTTTTCTATTTCTCAGTGCCACACACTTTGTACACAGAGGTTGAGGGCAAGAGATAAAGATAAATGTTAAGCAGGAACCAACTTCTCCCTAAATAGGGAGCATGGCCTAGTTAGGAGGGCAGGCAGAGTGAGAACAAGCCTGTGTGGCATGTTTCTGAGGCAGTAACTTTAGAAGATTTCTGGGATATATTGGTGGGAATGAAGGCAGACTCTTGTGGTTTTGATTGTTTGAATAAATAAATTTGTTAGGAAAAATGTGCTTTTGAGTTCCTTGGATTCGCTGCTGGACACAGGCCTCCAATAGGGAAGCTCTTAAAGGTGCAAATTAGAGTTTGGTCTGGTGCTTCAATGCATTTGCAAGTAGTGGGGCTGAGAGTCTGAGAAGCGTTAGGAGATCTGTAGGATTGTGTTCTGGAAGAAGTCCAAGAAACTGGTTTCATCTGAAGAACAGAGTTCAGATGGGAGATTAAAGAAATCCTGTCTCTACTACTGCATGAGGGTGTCCATCTGAACGAGAAGTCTGCGTGAGGGGAGAAGCTTAGAGATCTCACAGAGATTTTAAAATTTTTTTTCCAGTTGGTGTCATTGCAGGTGAAGTTTTCCACTGATCTGTGGAAAATTTAGACTGCATTTCCAGTCTTTTCTTAACAGCTGCGAGCATTCAGCTCTTTATTTATTAAAAACTTTAATTTTCAAGAGATGAGTGTATGCTGCAGAGATTTTTTTTTTTTCCTAAAGCTTTTTCAGGTAAAGCATATCCTTCCAGCGTCCGAATGTAAATTGCTTCCTCACTCAAAGTTACATGGATTTTTATTAAACAATAATATTATTGTTAAACTTCTTAAGCTATTGTTTAACCTGTTAAACCTTCTAGTTGTGTGAGAGTCTTTTTGCATAAGAAAATGTGGTGGTGGTGCATTGGTCACATTGCAGTAATGCCAATCCATGGTATTGGCCTAACTGGTTTTTGTTCCATTAGCAAATGCCATTGAGTTTTTATGGTGCTTTAAAATACATTCAGCTTTAAGAGAATTAGTTTTATAAGCTGAAGAGAAGCATCAGTAACTGACTAATAAAGAGACATAATTTAGTTTTCATTAATATTACACTTACTAGATTAAAACAATGAATTTTTATTAAATAGACTTGTATAAGAAGTCATTTTGATTAAGACACTGTCTTTGTATAATGGATGTTGGTTCCATGCAGAGTAATGGATGAAAATTGCCTTTAGGAAAAAAAAAAAGAAAAAAAAAGTGTAAAAAGAGATGAAGGCAGAGGTTTTCCTCCATGGCTTGCCAATACTCACAAACTTGATTTAACAATTCTTTTGTCTCCTTCTAATTTTATGGAATTAATAGTTGGCTTAGAGTCATGAAGTATATTTAATTTTTGAAAGAACATCTTTAGATGTTTTGCTTTAGACCTAGTAATTTTTCTTATGTTTTGAAAATAACTTTCAACTAACTAGAGAGTTTTAATGTTATGGTGTAGTCTTGAAAGATGATAACAATGTGTTTAAAACCACAAAAAAAAATCCTGAGGAGTTTCATTGGGACATTAGGATTGAGTATGTCTGTGTGTAAATGAGAACCACTTGGGATGTGTTTAGAAGTTGGTTTCAAGGAAAGTCCCACAAACACAGCCCAGTGTAAGACACACGTTTGTAATAAATGCTGTCAGAATTCTCCTCTGATCAGAGTGTCTGTGTGGCAGAGCTGCTGTGAGCCTGGCTGGCACTGCAGGAGGTGGTGGGCAGGTGGGTCCAGAGGGTCCCCCTGGGTCCCACTTCCCCTGTGTGTTGCCTGGAGCAGGAGGAGGAAGGAAGGAGCTCCATTCTCACATCCCAAGTGAGGAGAAGGCAGGAGGAAGGAAGGAGCTCCATTCTCACATCCCAAGTGAGGAGAAGGCAGGAGGAAGGAAGGAGCTCCATTCTCACATCCCAAGTGAGGAGAAGGCAGGAGGAAGGAAGGAGCTCCATTCTCACATCCCAAGTGAGGAGAAGGCAGGAGGAAGGAAGGAGCTCCATTCTCACATCCCAAGTGAGGAGAAGGCAGCAGGTCTGCTGGAAGTGTTTTCCTGCTGCCTCCATCTCCATCTCTGGGCACCCACTCTGCAGTCCCAGGGCCCTGGCTGGGCTGGGCTGGCCTGTTGTGGGCAGGGTCATCCTAGGTGGCCATCACTGCTGCTGTGCTGGCATCACCTGGGTGAGCCAGGGCAGGCAAAATTCTGTGCTAAAGCCCTGCTGAAAGGAAGTGAACTCCTGAAAGGCACAAAGACATGTTTCCTTTAACCCTTAGGTAGCTCATTGATAAATTTCAAAGGCTTGCTGTACTTAGTGCTTCCTAAGTGTCTTGTAAAATATGCAGCTAAGCCTTGCATTAAGTTGTTAAGCTTTGTACAAGTCATTTTATCAATCCCTCCTGTAGCATCCCAGTGTAACTTCCCCAATGGAAAGTTTTGGGTTGTGATGGCATTAAGAAGATAGTGCAAATCCCTGTCTTTGATTTTTATTTCGATTATTTATTTAGCAATAACCTAAGCACCATTTTGGAGTGGAAGAACAATTTTGTTGTATAAAAGCAGAGTATTTTCTTTAATTTATTAGGTTTAGGCTCTAAGAAGAAGGTGTTGCCAGGGATTAAGTGAAATCATATTCCAACTCTCATCTCTTAAAAAGTAATTCAATGAATGGATGAAGGACAGAAAATATTTTCAGCCATTTCTACAATATGTGGCTTTGTGTTGCATTGAAAATGCCAATAAGCTACAGTTCCAGAACAAAAGCATGGAAAAGAAATATAATTCATAATAATTCAAAGACCATGGTCTTTATTATCCTTTTAATGAATAGATGAATTACACTGCAATTTTATAAGCCTTCTGTGAATATTTTTTTTTACACAATGACTGTTTATTCTCACTTGACTTCAGTAAAATTATATGAGAGTTAGATGTAATTGTTAGTTACAACCTGAAATACTTTTTTATCAGTGTTTTTGCTCTACTTTTTCTGTTGTTCAAACCCATCTTTCTGGAGAATATAAGGCTATAATACTTTTATAGGGTTTTTTACTTTTTTGTTCCTTTCTACATTTGTCATGTTCCACTGGAGAGCCAGAATTTAGAGAAGGAGAATCTTCTCAGCTCTTCTCTCCATCCCTGATTTCTTTGCCAATTGTCTTACTTATTTTCTGTCCATCAAAATTAAAGGCTGTGTAATCCATACAGCACTGGAACACTTATAGGAAAACCAGCACTGCCCACATGGATGCTCAGCAGGCAGAGATCCAAACTATTAAGAGTTGCTGCACTACGTGACTAGGAGGAGTCTTTTTTAGGCAGCTGCAGAAAGTCTGTAAATTTTTTTTTTTAAAGAATACTAATATTTTTTAGATAATGTACAAAAGATAAGGCTGGCATGTAATTTCATACATAAATTCCCAAGAGTCATGTGGAACATGAGCATCTTAGAAAGGGATAATAATTTATGCAGAAGCTTTAGGTCATAAATGTGAAATAAACCCTCTATCATTAATACCAGGTGATGTCAATCACTTTTCTCTTGCAAATAATCTCTATAAATAGAGCAATTACTACATAAGCAGTCAATTATAAACTGTTGCATTGTGGAAAAAAAAAACCCACAGTACATTGGCTTGCTGTCATTTCCAGAAAGGCTTTAACCTTTTACTAAAAAATAAGTAAGTGATTATGATTCAGTGGGAAGGCTCTGGAAAGGCTGTTAAAAGAGAAGAAGAAAGTAGGGTTGCATAGGATCTCCTACACAGCATTTAGGAACTCCAGAGTTCCTTAGCTGAGTTCTGTTTCTGATGATTTGGATTGAGATGCTGGATTGAAAAGCAGAGCCTTGGTCTTTGCAGGGTCACAGGGGCCACAATTACTGTTTGAGAGAAAAATGTTCCCAGCTGCAGCTGAGCTCCTCCAGGCTTCCTTCAGCAGGGTGGGACAACACAACACAGCACAACAAACACCACACAACACAACAACACAACACAGCACAACAACACCACACAACACAACAACAAAACACAGCACAACTAAGACCACACACCACAACAACACACCACACCACACCACACCACACCACACCAGGCATTACAGGACTGACACAACTCTACAGCACGTGTGCATTGTTTACAAACCTCTTTTTGTGGCTCCTGAGTAACTTTCCTGACGTGCCTCAGAAGGATTCAGGCAGTCACGTTACTGAGTGCTGGGCCACAGCTTGAGAAATCAGCACTCCTATGTGCAAATGTTCATATGATACACTAAAATAGAGCCACCCTCTTATTTAACATTTCTGCAGATTAAATTGTTGTTTTGGGTAAGTAATGTCAGGGTTAGGAGTTCTTCCTCTGTTCCAGTGACACAATTGGTTTTTTTCCCCATTGTATTGTCGAATTAGGAGCAACCAATGTGTGTATTGGAAACATTCAGACTCTGTCAGTCATTGTTGAGGATTCTGTAGATACAGTTGGACACCTCAGTGTCCACATTCTGCACTAGAAATGCCCAAAATAAATAGAATGTTTGAATATTAAAATGTGGAGTGATGTCTGTACTACCTGGAAAGCAGGAGCATGTGATATGCCTCCTAGAACATCAAATCAACCTCCTAGAAAGGAAGAGTAAGGTCAGTTGGATGCAGAAACTGTTTTGAAGGGCCCCCACTGATATCAGATGTGTTTGCAACCAGACTCAAGAAGTTTTAGACAGATTTATTCATTGCAGTGAGGGAGCAGCCACTTGTACTTTCATGTACAAGTCTCTGTGCTGTGATTTTGAGGCTTCTTAATCGACTGCTCTGATTTTTCCTGAGCTGGGGCTCTGTGCATCTCAGCCAGCTGTAATGAATACAGCAAATGTGTGTGCATCATTAGTAAAACCCAGGAAGAGAGATCTGATACCTCTTCGTACATAATCAGTGATTCTTGGGTCCTTAAATGGCTGTTTCACAGTAAAAACAAATATGTTCTTGTATTAATATTACAGTAAGATCTCCTCTGCCTCCCCATTTGGAGGTGTGTTTAAATGAGAGAGAAACCTCACTGTGTTATGTACATACTCTGTATAATGTGTAAGTAGTTCTCCCTGAGGAAGAAGTTGACTATAACTGACATGGTTTGTTCTTATATTTATTTAGTGATCACTGTGCTGAAACTTTCCCTGCCAGCTCTGTGTCATTGGTGCTTTTGCTGATTGCCTTACCTGGGAAAGCTTTTGGAATTCTAATTCAAGTGACTGTGGGAACCAAACCAAACCAAAGTTTTTCTTCTAGAAATAAACATTGTTCAAACTGAGACACATTCCCAAAATTCTGTCCAGGAAATAGGTGTAACCTTTGTTTATCTGTGGTAGCCACAGATAAATGTAACTACTCCATGGTGAACGTGTAACTTGCTAAAAGCAGTAGCATTTAAAGGGATCAAATGATTAAAGTGAGCTCTTCAATCAAATACATATGGAGACTAAAACAGGCTTTGGAAGAACTTCCCATACACGAAGTAATTCTGTTTCTGAGATGCAGAGAAAAGCGAGGTCAGAACCTACACAGAAGTTAGGAGCTGTGCAATACCAGAGCCTGGGGTGTAGCACTGCAGCCTGCCTCCTGTTCTGTGAGCTGTTTCACATGGCACTGCTGTGCTAGAACACAGGTTTAGGGAAAGGAAATTTAATTTTGAGACCTTTTGTGTATAAGGAATGAAGTTCTGAAGAGGTGAAAGTAAAGGGAAAGAGAGATGTGTTTGTTGTTTAAATTAATATTCAAAACGTTCAAGTTGGTTGTTTTGAAAAATGCCCGGCGAGAATGAGATGCAGAGAAGTGGTTGGTGTTTAATTACACAGGACTGCCACCTAGCATCAGCTCCCAGCTCTGAGCAGCATCAGAGGCTCACAGCAGCAGCACTCTCAGGCTTTCCCTGAAATTCATTTTCCTGTCCAACCTTGTTATCAGAGTATAAATGTCTGCGCTAAAAAAAGAGAGTTCTTACATGGTAAACCTCTGATATTAACATTAAAAGCTTTTTAATTCAGGCAAATGGAAACAGGACTAGTAAAAGCTTTTTTGTTAAATAGATATAATTATATTATAGCTAATATTAATGGTTTCCAAGTTTGTCTAGGTAAGATGCCATGTTAATAAATGTTACTATTTCAGCAGCTCTCAAACATCAGATTTTATGTTTGGTATTGTTACTGTTCTTTCAAATTCAAGCATAAACTGGAAAATGAAGAAATCTCTTCATGGCATTAGTGCACATAGCCCAGATTTACATATTCCTAAAAGCAACAATCTCTGGGGGATCATAACAAAGAGGGCCTCAGTAATCAAGACATGACTGATTCTGGACGTGGCAGCAACTAGGTACTTTATGTTTGGAAATTTGTGAGGTTTGTCAGGACATTTGATGCTGACAAATAAGGGAAATGCCTGCTCTCAGTCATACATTCTTTTAGTTTGAGTGTGGCACAGAGTGAAGTAATCCTTCATGTTGCCCTCAAGTGCAGTGTGAAGCCAGCACAACAATCAAAAAGCTACTTTACCTGAATAATCTGTTAGTGCTTTGTTCTATTTTCTTACACTTTATAGTAAGGAAAATATATTTAAAAAAAAATTCTAAGAAATACCAAAATATTGTATTTAAATTGATGTTGTATTTAATGAGTCCTTTATAGGATGTAATACCAAGTGTTAATCAATAGACATGCCAGAATAACTTCCAATACAACCTTGTAGAGTTTTTAAAATTAATTCTTATTAAAATTATTGACTTGTTGTGACTTACCAGGGTTGCAGCTGGAGCAGTTTTTCATCCTAATTAGGAGGTTAGGTTCCACTACTCAAACTGCAGATAATAGTGTAATGATTGTCATCTGGAAACATAAAAATCAATGTGAGATACTATCAAAATCTGCCAACTGTCACAAATTATGGAAATTGCTCACGGTTTTAAAAACACTGCTAAACGGTGTTTCCTTTTATTCTTTATAACATATTCAAGCACAGCTACTCAAGAGAGTGTCTATTAACATAAAGCAAGTATCAAGTGGTGCTCAGATAGTTAGGGCCACCTCTTAATCTATGATGTAATTTACAAATATTTTAGGAGATGTATGGAATAGTCTTCTTTTTGTAGTATTAAAAATCAAATCTCTTATTACAAATTGTGCAGCAGGATTGTACTGTACTTAATACTGCTCTGTTTTCTGGTCAGTTGTATTTGTTGGTGCAGTAAAGAAACTGGAATGTGAAGATAATGGCCACACATGAGGCTGTACCTTTCCCTCACTGGTAACATCATGAGAATTGGAAAATTTTAGGTCATTCTATAGATATATATTCCATCTTTTCTTTTACAGTCTTCACACTGCAATGTCAAGGGGCAAAAATGAGAGAAAAAGAAAAAAAGAATGTTAGTTGTCACTGGGGCTTGTGCTTCAGTTAGAGGTTATTTATAGTGATTTTGTTTTTAATATTTGATGTACACAGACCTTTCCATCTCAGTCAGGTGTAACTCTGAAAACTCCTCTGCTATAATTGCCTTTGGAGGGCTATGGGAGGTTATAAAAACATGATACATGCTGTTTGATGAGTCCATTAGAAATTACTGTATATTTTCCCATTCCATCTGCCCTGTCTGCAGAATTTATTCTCCCATTTTCTTATGTTCATAATGGAAAAAATAGTGTTCTTCATCTGCATGTTAGTATATGTCATGTGTAAGGGGAAATGAGGAGCAAAACCTTTGGATTCAAAGGGAAACTAAGCTGATGCTTGCATGCAAATATTCACCAACTTGCCAGGGTGTTGGTCCTTGTCTCTTTGGAAGTACCTTAAAACAACTAATTTCAAGCACCAGAAGTTCTGGGTCCAAATCTCTTATCTTACTTTTCATTTCTACATCATCATCTCTGTGCAGGTGGAATTGCTGACAATCCCTGATCGTGGTCATTTAAAAGAATGTACAGCTTTAGAGATAAAAAAGCACAGAATTGCAGATACTGAGGGCCAATGGCATAGGTGTTCAGGGACATGGAGATTGTATTATTCACCACTGCTCAGAAATTTAGATTTGTAATGTGTACTCTGATGAGTTGACTGAAATTTTAAGTGGTGTATTTAAATTCTAATGCAAAGAAATGTTTGACAAAACCAAGGCATTTACTGGTATGCAGTTTGGTGTTTTCACTGCAAAAGAGCTTTGAGAATCATGATTCTACCCCTGCTTGGGGCAGAAACTGGCAGAATCCCCAGCTGATGCAAATCAGCATATCTCCATCAACTCAGAAGTGATTTATGGGAGCTGCAGAGATAATCATCATTATCTTTGTGTGAAGAAGATAAAACTGGTTCTGAAGATCTACACAGCAGATTATGACATTATTTGAAAAGTGTTTATTAACCTAGCACTGTTAAACACAAAATAGCTTCTGGTATCTGATAGAGGAGAAGGTAAGATTTAAAACACTTGAGAGGGAAACAACAAACAGCTGTGCCCATGGTGGGCTTTGGAGACAGGCAGTTGTGTCCACATCTGGATTCAGACCTGAATGCTGCTGGGGTGCACTCATTGGTCAGGAACTCCTTGAGTTGCTCAGATGGTGAAGCAGAATTTGTTGGAAGAAAGCCTCTTCTACAGCAGTGGTGTTATATTTCAAAATGTAGGTCTCATTAAATTCTTTCTGATATAAAACAAAGAAAATTGTGAGTACAATAATTAGAAGCACAGTAACCAGCACAAGCTGCTTTTCTCCCTTAAAATGTCAAATCCAATCCTCAGTGTGAAAACAAAGCAAAATATAATTTTAGTGAAATGTTTGGGGAATAAAAGGAGAAATATTTTTGTTTGCAGACTCCTTAGAAACAATTAAGCATTAGCTCTGTCAAATACTGAATTATAGGTGAATTCAGTTTAAATTATGTGAACTATACATTCTTTGAAATTTGCCTAAAAAGACTTACTATAAAACTAATGCTGTGAAAAAGCACTTTCTTTTCAAACTGGGTAAAGCTCCTGAGCACTTTTTGTAAGTGGCTGCACATGTTTGGAAAGCATTCTAGTCATGCCTAACACCTTCCAAAGTACCTTTCAAGCAGTGAATTTCATATTCAGCACATCTGTGTTCCTACAAGACTTGTAGTAATAATCAGATTGGTTAACTATACCTTTTATTTTTGAGATTGATTTTAATGTTTTAATCGATTTGAGGCAGATAAACTCAGTTGTGTGTAAAATCTTATTTATTTTGGGACAAAAGGGAATTGAGTCTTGATATGAAAAAAAAATTACCTTCCAGAGAAGAAAAGTCCTTAGATTCCACTTTTTAAGGCGTGTTCAGCACACTTAGAAATTCATGTGTTGGTCAGCATTACTTGTTGGATCTGGAATTTACTCTATTTTAGTGCATTTTGGATCCAGGATTGCAGTTACAAGTGTTGAAAGGTACAGGGATAGTGTATTAGGTATTTTTCTTCAACAATCCATTTCTTCAATTGACTTTTCCTGGCTAGTAATGATTACTTCAAAGAGCTGCATATAAATGCACACAGTAGAAACTCATTAATTTTCAGTAATTTTGGAAATGCACATGAGGAATAGATGAATTCTCAAAATCTGTGCGATTACCCCATGCTGGATTCATGTATAAGGAGAATTGTAGATTGTTGCAAATGCACTCCACCTAGAATTTGTGAAATCAAGAGAAAAAAGGAGAGCAGTTTCTAGAAGTGCAGATGGATTTGGGGAACAGTCAAAAATTAAGAAGCTTCTAAAAGCTCAGGCACAAAAATGGGTCAAAATCAAGTAGCTGAAACCCCCAAAACATTAATGAAATTCTGATTACAAACAGGAAAAAAAGAAAGTGTTGTAATCTTGTCAGTTCACTGCTGTGAAATGTGGGCATCGTGCTCTGACCTTTATTTGTTGTGGGGTTTTAAAATTACTTATTTATTTATTTTAAATATTTTAGTTTTACCTGCTGCACTACAGATTTTGTACCCAGCTGCCCATGGAATCTTTTTTTGGCACCTCCTGTGTTACTGGTTTCTTTACACACCCCTGATCTGGAGCACAATTCTGCTGCCCCAAATACTTTCCCATTGCTGTTACTTTGTCTGTTTTTACTGTGTCAGGCTCTCATGTGAATCACAGAGGTTTGGTTTAACTGGGGAGCTTGAGCACAGCCTTTGTAATCTCATGTGTGTGTGTGTTTTAGTAGAAATTTTGGGAGTTTTTCATGATATGACACTTTTCCTAGTTAAATTCCTAGTGGGAATGATAAGGAAATCTGCTTTTGGTCCTTCTGATAAATGATGTTATTTAGCAAAGTGAGGATTAGCCTGGTTCTACATAGATAAGTAGACTTATCCTTAGACTTATCTAAATCCTGGAATTCTTAGGAAGTATGGACAAATCTCATTCTGATTCTTCATTAAAAAAAAATCTAATTAACTGATATATCACAATTTCATGTCAAATTACAATTTTGAAGTCACATATATTTGAAGCCCAGATCTGACCATCTGTCTGGTGATGCACTTGCACTGTATCAGAACTAACATGAGTGCAGTCTAAATGGAGGCTTGGCACTATGGACCAGTTTGTATTGCATTCTTATCACGCAAAACTCAGTTTCTAAATGGGACATTTCCTAATTCTGTAGTCTTGATTATTGGAAAATATTCCAGTAGCCTCATGTAAATTTTTTATCCTGACTACAAAAAACATTTTGGATGGATGAATGTCTAAAAGAAAGGCACATATCTAGGATTTTTCACCTGTGCAAAAAAGAGGACAAACATTGCTTGTTCAGGTTAGAATCTCTAAGCTGCTTTCAAAATTTAAGCCAGCCCACCTGGAAAACTGAGGGTTTCATAAAGATATTATGTAAGTATAGAGACTTCCTTGAACATATTTCTAGGAAATGAGATATAACTAGTTTGTTTTATGTTTAAGAATCACTCATTTCAGTTAAAGGCTCTTCCACTTCCATAAATTCAGTTGCAATTTAGGTTATTGCGGGTCATTTTCTTAAGGAGTTGCCCCACACTCTAAGGTTTGTGTGTTGTAGAATCTTTTCTTTACAGATCTTCTAATATAAAAATGTTACCATCAATTAAAACTTGCAGAGATAACGACAATCAGTAAGCTACTCTCAAGAAATTTATTTCTTTTCCTTTTACTCTTTTTTTAACTTAATTTTATTATTTTAGTTCAGTAGTATGCTATCAGGCTATTTAAAAAAAGTATTGAAAAATTTGAAGTCAAAAATTGACCAGAAGTTGAAAACTAAAACTAAATAATTAAAAAAAAATATATTACATGAACAAGGGTTCATGCAAGCCGCTTTGTCCTTGACAGTATTTTCATGAGAATGATAAAAGGGACTTAATGCCAAACTAAATAAATAGCATGTTTATTTATTAAAGAGAATACCCACTGCAGAAGTTCAAGCAAAGGAATTTGTAAGTTATGTATGTGTAACAGATCTTGACTAAAACCTACTTTACAGTCAAAATTGTGAAGTTGGACAGTCTTGTAAATTGCTGAAGCTTGATTTCAGTTCCCAGGAGTTAACTCTTAGTGTGCTTGCTCAGTATGGGGATTGTAATTTTTTTCTCTTGCCTCTCAGGAAGTGGGAATGAAACTGGACAGCTCAATGATGTAAATGGAAATCCTTTGCTCTTATGGCAGCTGAAATAAAAAATAATGAATCATGTATCTTAATGCAACATGTGCATATCACTGACAATGGCTGCAAGGAAGAGATTTCTTTTCACTCTTTTACCTTTCTTTTTTTTAAATTTTAATAATTCATGAAAGTTTTCATGCAAGTTAGAATTTACTGAGGTAATTTGGGCAACTGAGTAAATTCATAATGGTCTATGGATCATTTTACTCTAGGTCATTGTGTGTCTCGATATTGACCTAAAATTACAATCTGATGGCTCTTAATGTATATGAAAAGCTTTGTCAGATACCTTTTCAGTTCTGTTTGCTAGTAAATTAGGTTACAACTGTTCATAGTTTATTGATTTCAGTTCAGGCTAATAAAGCATTTATCGTATTTGTTTCCAGTTTCCTTCCTGCTCTGAGAGGCACAGAGAGAGGAGATTCTTTTTCCCACTGCCTTTATTGGGAGAATGACCTATTGCACCCAGGGAGGCTTTAAACAGCAGGGCTGCTGCACTTTGCCCTTCTCTGCCTCAGTGACTTTGGTGTCAAGGTCGGGGATTGCAGTGCTCATCCTGGGGAAGAGGAGAACTCTTCCAAGAGTGGAGCACTGGGAAAATGACTGGTGGAGGGTGCAGGAGGTGTTCCTTGGGGACTGAGTACTGCTCAGTGAGTGCTGCTAGAGGGGGCAGGGGGAGTTCATGAGCTTGGAAATACAGTGTGGAATTCTGGATATCCCAGCATGGATGGGAACTCACCTGGGCCACAACGGGGGAGTTACAAAGGAGGTGGCTAATTAGGACACTTCATTTACTCTGCACCTCTCAACAACCAATTCACATAATGAATATTAGTCAAGTATTCCTTCCTTCACAGTTTCTGCTGGCCAACTGCTCTCTCTCTGTTCCCAGGCCTAGTAGCTCATGTTCTCCACACCCCTGCTTTCCCAGAATCACAGAATCACAAGGTGAACAGGTTGGAAAGGACCTCTGAGATCATCTGGTCCAGCCTATGACCTGACCTAGCACGTCCTCATCAACTAAACCCTGGCACTGAGTGCCACATCCAGGCTTCTTTAAACACCTCCAGGGACAGTGACTCCACCTCCTCCCTGGGCAGACAATTCCGGTGCCAAATCACTCCTTCAGTGAAGAATTTCTTTCTAACATCTAACCTAAACTTCCCTTGGTGCAGCTTAAGGCTTCGAGTTAAATACAGCAGAAAGGAAACATTAGCTGCACCCACCAGCCCAGCTGAGACAAAATGCCAGTTGATTTTAGCCCATATTTTAGCCAATATGGGCTAAAATCAATGAACCTTTTGAAGTTTGGCAGAAAAGACTGTACAGAAAGGGAAAACACCACTGACTTCTGTGGGGTTGTGGGTTCACACCTCCTGTCTGTGCCATACTCAGCAATGGAAATAGAAATGGAAGGATTTTGTTGGTAAACCAGTATAACAATTTAAGTGTTGATTTTCTTTTTTTGTAAATTCTGTTTTACAACAATCTTTAGATTTCCAGACAGAATAATGTACCATATGCCTGAGTATCACACACAGATCTCAAGCTGGTCATTGGCCATACATCTATAGGACAGGCCCAGATGAATGCCATGCTTCCTGGGCTTCCAAACAAAAGACAAAATCTTCAGTGGAAAGAGAATAGGGCTTGTATTGATTTACATGACACAGGAATGTGGCTCTGACTGAAGAGTGTTAGAGGTTACTGTTCCTTCTCATGTGTTGTTTTCTTTAGATTTATGGTAGTGTCATCATAACATATGGCAGAGTTGTTTTCTTTTGGGTTTGTTTTCACATTTTTAAGGGACTGTTGCAAAGTCAACACTGTCAAATGACACGTTTGGAAACTATGAGCTTGCAGTAGTGTCTTGGGAATTGTGATGGAGCTTGTGCTTCTTACTTTTGTTAAATTGTGCTTTTAGTTCCTGTGTGTTTTCTTCACTCCAGAGCTGTATTTCAGGCATTTTCTGTTCCCTCAGTGGTCAGTACTGTGAAGCTGAAGAGCCCATTCATTTTTCCCTGACATACCCCTTTGGTATGTGCTGTAGCAGGACCCCCCTGCAGTGGTCTCTGGTGCTCTGCAGGCTGCACGTGTGTGCAGACAGAATGCAGCCTCTGCCTTACTGTGTGTTACAGCTTGGAATTCAGCTTTAAACCTGCAAGCTTAGATGATTTTTTTTTACCTTAAAACCTCTGACTTTTTAAGCCTGCATGCTCAGCTTACAAAGCTTGCATTGTGTGTTTACTTTACAGGCTTGCCTCCAAAATAAATAGGTTTTTTTTTTTTTTTTTTCTTACTTTTTAATGGTTCTTCCTAAATTAAGAGTATCATGGTCACAGACCATTGAGGCTTGAAAGGACCTCTGGAGCTTACCTAATCCAAGTGTCAGTGTTGAACTGAGACTGGGTTGCTAAGGGCTTTGTGTAGTTGAGTCCTGTAAATGAGTAAAATTCCCCAGCCCCTGCAGCGACCTCTCCAGTGCATATTTGTCCCCAGAGTGGTTTTTAATCACATCATTTCTGTTCAGAACTTCCTGTACTTCAGTTTGCACTGGTGGTTTCTCAGTCCCCTTTGGCTGCCCCAGTAAAGCCCTGTCTCCCTCTTCCTTGTGGCCTCACAGGAAGAGCGAGGCCACTGCTGGGCATTTCTGCAATTTAGCAAGTCCAGTTCCTTCATCTCTGCACGCAGATCCCAGGTTCCAGTCCCTTGAGACACACCAGGCATCCTTCCCTGGATCGCTCCAGGCTGTGAACATCTCTCTTGGTCTGTGGGAGGAGAGAACTCTGTGCAGTATTATTGCCATCTATAAACTGCTACTAAAAATAATGGTATGAAAAAATCATTTACCTTGGTAGGTAGCACAGAATTGGAACAAAGGGAGCATTTTAGGGCTTGTGTTTAACTTACCACAAGTTGGTTACGACCATAGAGAATACTGGTTTCACAAGGTAAATTTTGTTAAACTATGTTATTAATTTTGTTCTCTGTATTTAATATCTAATTCATAGAAAAAGAACTAATTAAGCTTTGGTCCTGTAGTTAATTTTCTGTTTTGAAAAACAAAGCTATAAACTTACTAAAACTGTACAATGTCTTTGGAGAATAGTCAGATTTAAAATACTACCAATTTCATATAGTGTGATGTAGATCAGGATGTCTGTATAACTGTACAGATACAATAAATATTTAGTTTAAATCAAGTGTCTTCATTGAAGTGATAAATTTTATTTTGTTGGAGTCAGTGATACAACTGAATGTGGTAGGTGAAACAGAATTTGCTTTAAATTTGCTTTAAATCCTTCTTGCCAAGTTCCCCTAGGTTTGATCTCTATCCTTGTCAGAGTGCTGATGCTTTTTCCTGGGAAGGTTGACCATGGCAGTTGAAGAATGTAGGGATCTCTGTGCTGGGTGCACAGCAATCTAGGCAGCAGATGGCAAAATTGTGGGGGCTGGCTTCAATGCAGAGAGCTTAGACTGGTGAAGAAATTAGATATTGCAGCTTGGTTATTGTTCAGTCTGTGAAAGGGCAATGGAAGGAAAGGACCAAATGGATTTTGCAATGATTCCATGCACTTTCAAGAGCACTTTTTATCTTGTTTCTCCTTTCTGACTGTTCTCACTTGGTAAAGCTCTGCCACAGATGGTGAACAGGAGATGCCTGTTTGCATTTCTCATGGGGTAGCTTATCTGAGATAAGGCCACGTGAGCTGCCCTGCTCTGGGCTGGAGCAGCTTCAGCCCTTGCTGTCCCCAGCTGCCTTCAGGCACCGCCTGCAGGGTGTTGGATGAGGATCCCACACAGGGCTGGGGGGCCAGGATGGGCTGCTCTGTGACAGCCCAGCCCCCTGAGCAGTGACTGCTGGCAGAGGGACATGGAGGAAACCCCTTATGCACCAGCAAATGCCAGGCTTGCTTTGGAGACAGCCACAGCTTGAAGACAGCAAACAGAACGGTGCTGTCTAAGAAATCTCCAGGAGGAAGTTGCAGTGCGAGAGGGAATATGAGAGTACATGTTCTGTCCTGAGTGATTAGGTAGATAACAGAAGATAATTTCTGCTGAAGCATGTGGCCTTTTCTCCAGAGACATTTTCCTCCAGAGGGACTGGGGCCTTTTTCTTCATGATTTGAGATGGAACAGAGGATGTAGCAATGCCTGCACAGTGACTGTACAGTATTATGAAGCATTTGCTGATTTTCGTGATCTTGGAATAGTTGATTTCCTAGAAGTGTATTTTTCTTGACTGAGGTTATTTTAAAAATTCCATTAATCACAATAACCCTCTGTGTCCTCTTCTGCTATGATAATGTACAAGTAAACCTTGCACTGCAGATTTGGGAGGACCAACTTTCAGGGTGACAAGGTCTCAGTTCCATCCCTGATGACCCCTTGATGTGTGGAGACTGGAAATTCACTTCAGAGATTTTGTGTTACAGCTGGTCATTTTTTTAATAATGGTTTTGTTCATTGAATCCATCACTGCAAGGTTTAATTAATTTCTTTAAAGCAGTTCATCTTCCTTTATTGAAAGATGGAACAACACTCAGCTGAAAGCCTTCCAGTGTAGCCTTCTTACTTCACCATGCAAAGTTCCATTGCTGGCTGAGGTGATCTAGAATTTAAAATGTTTCAGCAAATGCTTGTATGGGAGCTGCTGAGATATAATGTCATCCATTTTGTGTGCCTTATCACGATGTGCTGTTGTTTCTTCTTTTAACTTTTTCTTTGCTTACACTGAACCTTTTAAAACAAAGAATCACTTCAGGGAGCTGTTATTTCTGATAAAATCTGAGTGTTTAAAAAGGTTTACACAAATAGACTCTCACTTTTTTCCTCCTTTTTTTTCTTTTATTTTTTTCCTTTTTTTTTCTCTAATAGAGTATCAGAGCTTTGCTGAGTGAACTGTTCACTTGTGTAACTTGGAATAGCTTTATTGAAATTCTGCTAAATAGTCTTAGGCATTTTTAAATATTGTTGATTTTGCTTACCATATAAGTTTATACAGCCTTCAAGGGTGGTCTCTACTAAAGCCTTCTGCAAAGAGTATTTTTATAGATTGACACTGCTAGTAGGGAGAAGGTGTATTAAAGCCTCTTGTTAATAAGCAAATGAAAATTCTTAGTATCAAATTGAGGCAAGAGAGGTTCTGTGGAAGCTTTAAAGAAAGGAGGGGACTGTTTCTTAGACAGAATGGGAGAAAATGATATGAGTGTAGAGTGAGAAGCAGGTGGTGTTCTTGACTGAAATAAGCAAAGTAGCTAAACCCATAACTGCCTGCATGATTTCTGCATTTGATGAGTTTTAAGAATAATCTAGTAGAGGTTTGAAAATAGCTAAGAAACTTCTCCAGCAACATGATCATCTCACAGTAGGATGAGATGTGCACAGGAGCTTTGCTGATCTCAGGTTCTGGCAGAGTTTCCTGCACAGTGTATTCATCTGTAAACAAGAAATGAAAGGCACATTCCTGATGTTTTTCTCTTGGCTGATCTTGTACCCAGTGGTACAGGTTTTGCTGCTGCCAGCAGGAGTGGAGGTGCCCAATGGGTATAGAATTACAGTATTTTAACATAAGGAAATAATTAGGAAGGAACTGTCTTAAAATTCTTGGCATTGGACCTGCTTTGTACAAGTCCTTTGATAATACATTTCTCCAACTTGATAGCACAGTCATATATTTACAATCAAAGTCCTGGAGTCTAATAGAGAAGCACCATGCCCAGGAGCTCCCAGAGACAGCTGATGGATTAGTGTGGGTGGGAAGGAAAAGGCTGGTGGATATGGACAGTATTCAAATATTCCATAACAGGAACTCGGGGCGTAAATGAGGTTTTTGAGAAAATGAAAAGATAAAGGAGCCTGACAAGAGGACAGTACATGGAAAGTGCTGGTGAGTAATTAAACAAGCTAATGACCAAGTGTTGGTGAAAGCAAAGCAGAGGGGGAATGGCTGGAGCACAACTTATGCTCCAACTGGTTTGATGTCTTGGCTCTGTTGCTGATAAGGTTGAAAATCTCATTACGTTAATTAAAGCCAGCATTTTACCTGGGATTAGACTGAAAAAAGTGCATCACCCGTGGACAATTAAATAAAGCAACTTGTCACTCCTTGTATGGGCATTTAGATCTGTCTCACTTCTCTAAATGTGGATCAGTTTGATCAAGGATTTAATCAAAAATTATTTAGACAATTACTCCCTGTTTCAAAAGTATTCTCTAGTGATAGGGAACTATTATACAGAATCGTTAAAGCATGCTTAACAGCATTGTCTTAATTATACAATGACAAATTATTCTACCTTTCTTCATTAATAGCAGTTTAACAGAAGATAATATTGTTTATTCTTTCTAGGCAGTAAAAGAGTAACAGTGTAGTTCAGGCAATTAGTTCTAGCAAAGTTAGTCTTTTTAAGTGGCCAGTTTGTAGTTGATCTTTAAATCATTTTTGTGAACTTGTTCAGCTATACTAATTTTAAGTAATTATATTAATTGAGACCTTGGCTTGTTTTGTTGTTTTATGGTAGATTGATTTTTTAATGTATTTTTTTTTTTAATCTGACTGCATAGAGTGATAGAAGTGTAGATAACAATTATACTGAGAGCAGGATACCAAGCACTGGAACTTGGGGTTTCAAATGTGCAGCAAACTCACTGTGTGACCTCAGGTGGGACTTTTACCTTTATGGTGTTTAACCTTTGCTGTAGAATAAGAATAATACAGATTTAGTTCTCATGGCCATTCAAAAGCCTAATAAATATCTGTGAACAGCTTTGAGTTAGTAGTGGAGATATGTTCTCCCTGGGTAAAATCTCTTTTTCTTTCTTTTTCTGGAATGGGGGGATTGTTAAGGCCTCATCCAGAAAAGAAGGAAGAATACTCTCCAGTAGGAAACATTTGAAAACTTTGCATAGTTTTGCCTCTGTGTATCTGGGAAGAAAAGAGGTAATTTCAGCCTCCTTTGCATAATTAACAATGTTCTATTAGTACCACTTTGGGGGATTGAAAAATGAGCTTTTCTAAAGCATGGCCACCTTGGAGGGACTGTGACACAATCTCCTGGTGCCTGCTGTAGCTTCTAGGGTGGGAATCAACAGGACAGTTGATGATCAGCTACTGAAATACTATCCCAATAGTATTTTAGTGAATTTCAAGTCCTTTTCAAGAAAAATGAGCTAAATATACTCTGTGGGCTATTGAGGCACTAAGTGACTTTTGTTTGTGAAGTTTGCTGTTTCTCCTGCTCTGAGGGAGGGAAAAGCACTTGGTTTGTAGCCCGTGAACACAAAGACTCGGGTGGTTCTTGTGTGCCACGCTCTGCCTCAGAGTGAGGGGCACTGCAGGGAGTGGAATTTTTGGCTGGTAGTGGAATTTTACTGGTTGGGTTTCCAGATCCGTGGTGGTCGCCAGCTTGAGAGGGGCATGAACAGAAGCCACATTTCAGAGCATTTCTGGCTTTGTGCCTGAGTTGGTCTGGTTGTTTTCAGCTGACATCTGAGGAGGAAACTCTGTTTGACCTCGGTGTGAGCCGTGATCCTGGCAGGGACAGGGCAGGGCTGGGCTCACATCCACCAACCTTCCCTGCCCAGTGGGAAGGGGAATAAATTCGGGGAAGAAGAAGGGGTTAATCCTTAGCAGTCAGTGAATGATGGGAGACTGTTTGAAAACTGTCTCGTAGCTCCTGGGCTTTTCATCAGTTTTTGATGGCATGTTATTTTCTTAATGGAATGCTATTTTCATAATAGATTTAAACAGTTCTGGGATTTATAAGAAGTTCCTGGAGTACAGAAATCTCCAAAGATAGTCTAGAAATAAAAACATGTATATTTAAATAGATAAAAATACATATCTGAGATAAATATTTGGCTCAGTGCTTGATTTTATTGTTGTGTGTACCATTTTGACTGCCCTTAGCCTGAAAATATTTCCTAGAGCTTTTATTTATTAAAAGGAAAAAATAAAACCGGTTTTGTCTGCTATAAAGCGGAACACAGAATGCCTATAAGCATTTTATTTCTTGTATTACTTAACTTGAATCATTCATCACAACTGTTCTGACATAGCTGCTTACCATGTCATATTAAATATATCTGATTTTCAACTTAATATAGAGTGGCTCACTAAAATGAAAATTCAGTATTTGGACAGGAAAAAAAATTAAAAATTCAGAAGAACAATTTATCAATGAAAAATGAGGCCACAGCCAAGAGACTGTCCAAATATAGTTTGATTTTTGGTGCAAATCAAAACCAGCATACTTGTCATCAACATCACTTCGTCTAACAAAGTGCACATACTATGGTGTAATTAGTGGTAATATTTAGTTTTAAATTGCATTTTATTTATTGCCTTTTTTTTTGTTTTTAAATAGGCAGGAGTGATCCAAAAGCAGGAATGTACTTTTTCACTAATATTAAAATCAGAAATAAATACAGCAGTTAAATGACCATTTAAATTTTTTCGCCTGAAAATTTGTACTGCACCAAAGCTGAATTGCTGGATTTTCTCATTTCAAAAATAGTCTTTGCATAAAATAATGAACAGCATTTGAATATCTAAATCACAAGCTTATTTCCAATTGCTGCTCCTGAAAAGGAGTCCAGGCTTTTAAGAGACTTTTTTTTTTTTTTAATGAAGAGATTGGTACATGGTGTGCTACTTCTTTTAAATAAAAAAAAATAAAAACAGAAGGGTAAAAAAGAAAATGGCTCTTTCCAACCCTGTCTGCACTATTGTAATGTTTTAATTTAGTTGTGCCAGGTGATTGAGGGGCGCAATATAAAAGTGAAGTTCTTTGTTTCCCCTGAACTTCCAAGTGATTCCTGAGCTCTGTGTGGTGTGAGTGGCAGTTCTAATGGCCCTGTACACTGTAATCATGTCATCAGGATCATTAGAAAATGCAGCAAACAAGCCCATGACTTGAGTGAGATAAATGTATGAATCAACTTGAAATTTACAGAGACTTTTAGCATAAGCTTTGCTAAGCCATTAAAATTCATTGTGAGCCCTCCCTCCATGCCTCCTATTGATCTGGCTATGCTAACTCAAAAAGGAGTGGTCAATTTTTTTTTAAAAAAACCCTAAACAAAAACCTTTTCTTCATTTCTCATCTCAGCTTTTTCTTCTCTTATCCTCCCTCTTCTTTTTCCCCCTTGTCTCTATTGTAGAACGTGCAGGGTTTTAATGCCCTTGCACTGCCCCACAGCTGCACTGAGGCTCTCATTACCCCTGCTGTAGCTCAGGTGAGCAGGTGCTTCACAGAAACACAGGACATGTTTTTTATATATATATAT
>VZRX01022451.1:27944-40383 GCA_013398075.1 Notiomystis cincta | reverse complement strand
CCAAGACCAGTAAATGACAGCATATTGAAAGAAAAAAAAATAAGAAGAATTAGTAAGAGCTCTTTTCTAATAGTAAAAATATTTGTGGGCTGACAAATGCAATTAGGGCATTTGAGTTTAGAGCATTTAGAGTGACATGAAATTTACAATCAATGCTCAATACTTTATCACTGGTTCAAATGCTTATCAATGTGTCTACGTATTCAAGATTTGGTTTGTTGATCCCTTCCTCTGTTGAATATGAATCACTGCTTACATACTGAAATAATTATTTTTAACTGAGCAACTATGATTGCATTTTCTGAATTGCAAAAAGTGATAAAGTATTATTTTTGACACTTTTGGCAACAGGTGGTAATATAGAATGAAATAGTAGGAAGTTTTGCAAGAACGTCAGAAATTTTCTAGAAATGAGCAGGAACAGCAGGATCCATACATTAAATATAAATTTTTCACAAGCACACAGTTCTATCTGCCATTATTTTAAAGCAAATAATAAAATATAGACTAGCTTCCAGAATTATTTTGCTTTTTGCTGGCCAAAAGGAGCACCCACAGATCCACTGATAAGCTGGTTTGGTTTGCTTTGGTTTGCTTTGGTTTGGATTGGGTTTGGTTTATTTATGAAGGCAGATTGCTTTGAAAGGCATGTGTTTGCCAGAGTAAAATAGAAGAAGGGTAAGTATTAGGTAAGGTAATATTGCTCCAATTCCCTCTAATTTGTATAGCTGAAGATTTTGGAACACTGCTTAGCATGTTAGAGTCTGTTTTGATTTAGAGAATTGCCTTTACAATTTAAAAAAAATATATAATATGAAGAAAACAAAATGCAGGCACCAAAGAGACTTCTTCCAAACTTGTGTTAAGATTTAAAACTTTATTTTGAATGTTTAGAACATCACCACAAACATGGATACTAGTAGACACAATTGACTTCCTATCCAGTTTTAAAACAAAATATTTGCTAAAGAAATCGCAACAACACATTTTCATAACAATATACCTTAATATTTCATATCTACATATAAAAGTCATGCATTTTAAAGATTCCTTTTGGCTAGATTGTGTTTTCTGGGTGCTAAAATTCACTGTTGAACTTACATGTTTTTAATATTTTGTATATACATTTTAAACAGGTTATTATAGTGATATCACATTCCCAAATAAAACACAAAATGTAATAAAGCTTTATATTTTCTTGATCTACCTTAATTTTTCCATATTAAAAAAAATAATTCTATATGTAATAGCAAAACAAACATTTTAAACCAGCTCACGTGTATGCAATATATGTAAAATNTTAATATGTAAATAATTTCCCCAGTTCAAGCAATAATGCTAAAAGGTTATATATATATATATATATATATATTTTATTTTTTTTTCTTTTTGAGATGCTGTCATAATTCTATGCTGGCAGCTAAGGCATGTGCCACACATGATGACCTTTGGCACAGGTGTGTTAGCATCTGAGGGCAACCTCTCTACTAATGACCTCCATATGTGACCCATTATGCCTTAAGGTTGATAATTTTTCTGATTTTCCAGCTTCATCCATGGAATCCATTGCTGTGACATTGAGTATCACCAGCAAATTTTTTTACAAACAGAGTAAATGTACAAACATTTATAAAAGTCTTACTAAATATAGTGCTTTTAAGTGTTTTGCATCCCTGATCTGGAAATACCTTTTGATCTATTGACAGACTGTCAAGAAAGATGCACTTGGCTGTATAAGTCAAACCAGGCTTCTTTATGTGTTTCAGGAACTATTTAAGAATGTGAAAAGACAGTCTGACAAACCAGAATGAGCACTGGACTGTGACAGAGGAGATCCGCTTTTGTTCCTC
Organism: Notiomystis cincta; assembly: GCA_013398075.1. Taxonomy (NCBI): domain Eukaryota; kingdom Metazoa; phylum Chordata; class Aves; order Passeriformes; family Notiomystidae; genus Notiomystis; species Notiomystis cincta. The sequence goes on along the minus strand of VZRX01022451.1, from coordinate 38,533 downwards.
GGTCTGTCACTGTCCTGCTGGACAACCTATATGCAGTTGTTTCCTCTCTTCGTGCCTCACTTTCACCACCTGAGAAGTTAAGAAAATGATGTTGTCATTTTTGCAAAGTGCCTTTGGATTTATGAAGAAAGAGTGTTATGTAAGAGCCTGGAATTTACTGTTAATTAAGACCATTAACTTTTTCCATGCTCTTTCCAATTTTCTCTTCTAATGCAATGAAATAAACACCAAAAAAAATTGTCTCTTTGAAATCAGTAGGAGTTTCACATTCAATTCTACTGGTGCCAGAATTTTTTCTGCCTGAATGATAGAAGTTGTGCTCCTTCCTAGACAGTGCTAGTAGCAATTCTTGTGTATATTATTACTCTGCCTCTGAAATATCTGCACATTTGTTAGAAAGCTGGAAGGTAAGCAAGCAATAACTCTGAAAGGAACAAGGTAGCAATTTTTAATGCAAAAACTGCATTTGAGCATCCCCTGGGAAATATTTATAATGCACTAGCATGCAGGCTAATAGTATTAGTACTCGACTTCATTTTCCCATGTTTCTTGACATAAACATTTCCAAAAAATGTGGTAGGCTCTTTTTACTGGTTCAAAGCAGTTCTCAAGTTACAAATTGTGACTTAAACAATTCTAATGTGTCCTTTAAAAATTGCATGTGCTTATTCTATCTTAGATGGCCTTTGTCATCACTAGGATACATACTTCAGTCATTCATATTAGTTTTTTAAAAGCTTTGGAGAGACATCCAGGAAAATTTACTATTTTTACTCTTTTTCTCCTTTCAAAGGTTTTGAGAAGTTTCCCCCGACAGGATGTTTAAGCAATGTGTTTTTTATTCTGAACTTTGTATTGCATTATAACACAGTCCTGGCTGCAACTCTTAATATGCCAGATCCTGTAGTGCTTATCCCAGAAAACCTCCTTTTAGAGACTCTTGTGGGCACTAACTTCATATATATATTTGGTTACGGAAATAGTCACAGCAGTTCAAATTGTGAGTTTAAACAGCAAATATAAAATACTTCAGACCATATAAAGGCAATAGATCTCACAGGGCATGAACATAAACCCTTCTAATCAGAATACAGCAATGTAAAGCATCATTCCGCTAATCTGGTAATTTGAATAAAATCTTTGTATACTATGCCAACCCCTCCCCAAGGGTACCATCAGTTCAAAAGATATTCCATTCATTCACTAACCACACCATGTGTTCATTTATCTGCAGCAGCATTAGAACTGAGTCTCTCCCACAGAGGCTTGTGAGGGACTCCCCAGTCAGTTCTCCCCGGGGAAGCTTTCTGTTTTTATATGTACACCATTCCATCTGGCATTCTCCACAAACAATGCCTGTTCTTCTGAAATATACTTGGGCCAGAAACTCAGGTCATTCTTGAAGAAATGAGCCCAGAAAAGATGATCTCCAGCTCTCTCACAGGAACTGGCTTTTCCGCAGCCTTCAGTTAAAACACTGCATCACACTGGAAAGAAGTATCATGCTCGGGGAAAAAACACAATGTCTGTTCCTTTTGACTACTATCCCCACACTTCCTTTTAACTGTGCAATAGTTCATTTATTCAGGTGATCTAAGACTGTCCCACCATTTAGTAATGAAAATGGCATAGAATTGTTTGTCCACAGCATTCTTGAAGGAAATTATTCACACCATCCAGCATGCATTTGTATGTTCTAGGTTTCTTCACAACCATTTCTTTGTTTTTCTTCTGACATTATACATTGCCTTCTCTTGCAATTATATGCAAATGCAGATAATCTTAAATTGATTTTCCAAATCTTTCCTATTGTATAAATCATGAAAAGTCTTCTTTTTTTGTAAATTTTAAAGTAAGGTATTCTGGGACATCTTTTGTTTTCTTCCTGATTTACTTTAATTGATAGCAAGAGTACACACGTTTTTATTTTTCAGGTTTTTCTCATAGCAATTGTAGTACCTAATTTTTTTAATTTTCAAATATTTATTTTAAAACAGACACTAATAAATAGGATCTTGTATGGTTGTTTGCTGTTTATGGGTGTTACATGCGTATTGTCAGACGAGACTTCACAGACAGTGCAATTTCACATCACCACACATTTGCCTTTCAGCTTCTCCTTCCTTTTCTGTTGCTTGCTTTTTTTGCCATCAATTTGCAAACTCACAGTCCTGCGTTTCTCCAGGTTTAGCAATTCTTGGAATAACTCTTTCACATTGTGGTTCGTCTTGGCAGAGGTCTCCATGAAGGCACATTTCCACTTCTTAGCCATGGCTTCTCCTTCACTGCTTTCTACCTCTCGATTTTGGTTCTCATCATTTTTGTTCCCCACCAGCATTATTGGAATGCTTTCTATATCTCCTTTAATCTGACATATTTGTTCGTAGATTGGCTTGAGCTCCTCCAAGGACTGCCGGCTGGTGATAGAGTAAACCAAAATAAAAGCGTGTCCTTTAGAAATAGAGAGGCGTTGCATGGCTGGAAATTGATGGCTCCCTGTAGTGTCAGTTATCTGCAAAGTGCATATGCTCTTATCACAGCTGATCACCTGACGATACGTGTCTTCAATGGTAGGGATGTAGCTCTCTCTGAAAGTGCCCTTCACAAATCTCAAGACCAAAGAACTTTTTCCCACTCCTCCAGCTCCAAACACAACTACTCTATAATCGTTGCTTTGCTCAGGCATGTTTCTGTGTGTGTCACTTGCTCAGCTAGGGGGGAAAACCTAGGAGAGAAAACAACAAAAACAAGGAGGCAAACATTAGTGCAGGTACACCTGTAGAGTGCATGCTGTGATAACTTTCTCAATAAGAGAAATGAATGTAATGTAGCTGATGGCATATTAGTTGTAGTAATTTAAGAAATATTGCAGGGGGTTACAGAATGATCTATTTAAATAGTAAATTTAGGGTTTTCAATCCAGTCTGGACTGGTAGTAAAAGACCATCTTTGTCACTTTATGGCTGATTTTAAACGAACGTCGTGTATTTTAGTATTCTTCCTGCTGGACAAACATTTACAGAACTAAGAAGTTGCATCTGGCAATTTCAACAAGGCCAAGGCCTGAACAAATTGTAGAAAGGGAATTACTCTTCTGTATCTAAAATAAGTCTAAAATAATAGTTGAAGCTGAACACTGTACAGGTGTAGGATAGTCAATTACTCTGAATATTCCAGCTCTTCAGTAGTTAAGGAATTTATCTCCCCTATGACTGGACTACAGTTCTGAGTGACAACTAAGATATATTTGTATATTATTCAGCAACAGCACTTATTGAGCTTTGTTTTTAACTCCATGGGGGTGTGTGTCCCACTTCGGCGTGTTTTGCCACTGGCATTTCATGTCAAAGAGTACCTTTTGGTAAACTCAGATTGCTCACATTCAGCCTGCCTTTTCAATCCAATATTTATCTTGCAACAGATGATATTTGACACAAGAATTGCTATACTGATGAGAGAGATTCTGCAGACATATTCATAACATTTATAGTGGCTTGTATTGCCAAGGTTAGCAAGGGCATAAGTCAAAGGTCACAAAATTCTGTGACTCCTACAGTCAGTTCCCTTTGACAAAACCTATCTGTATATAGAAGGACCACAAATACTGAAGTAATTGTTAAATAACAGGAATGGTAAAATATTCCCATTTGCAAGCTGTAGATGTTTTAGTATTCATTGAAATAAAGCAAAGATGAATTTGTCCTCCCATCAGTAGCAGCTCAATAGGTACATAGAGCATAAAAGTCTTTTTATATTTAGCCAGATTTCAGCAAATAAATACTTTAAAAATGAACGCTAAAAATTGAAGAAAGCATAGTATATCGTTATTTTTCGTACCAAATCTATATATATGTAAGGGGTACATATGGAAAAAACCCTGCAAAATTTGCTGCATCTATACTTGTTCTGAAGAAAAGGGGCAGATTTTATAGGGAACTTTGCCCAAGTGCCTTTATGGCACCAAGGGACTAAATTTGCCTGTTGTAATTTTGCCTGGGTAGCAGTAAATCCGGGACAACCCAAATAATTTCTTTCCTTTTGAAAGAAAGCCTCCAAGCTACTTCTCCAATGCAGCGGAAGGAGAGACTGCATTGCAGGGGGCGATTTTAAGTTACTTTTTACCTGTCTAGCAGCAGGACAATATTGATGCTTTAAAGATGTGGATCTTTGTGAACCCCTCATGCCCTTATCCCATTTGCAAGCTCATGACAAATTTTCTGGGCTTGCATTTTGATGCTGTTGATCTTTATGCCAGTCAGGCTTAAGCTACAGCAACGCATGCTGCACTAATGTCTTCAATTTGTTGTTCAAGCATATCCTGATGTTGTTATCTTTCTTACACAGGGCATCCTATAGTGTCCTAATTCTAATGTCTGAGTAAGCTGAAAACATCTGTCTTTACATAATATGTTGGACAAAAGAATTGTACTTCCTCATCTGCCGTATCGTAGGCAGAATAACCAGTGCAACTGGGGATGCTGATCCCGAGGCAAAGTGCAGAGCTGCCACAGCTCTGCCTGCCCAGCCTGGCTTCAGGCAGAAGGCAGCTTCACCCCTTCAATCTCTCCTGTGCTATGTCTGCTGTCACTCTTAGAGGCTTGTTTAAATATAGGAAAGATTGATAAATAAGAGTGATCATCCTGAGGCACTGAAGCAAAATTGTTTTTCTGACAGCAGAGTTCAAGGAATGGAAAGCAAAAACAGCCTCAGGAAAAATGCTCATGTATGTGTTTATAGAAGAGGTAAACCCTCCGAGGAACAAAGAAAATGAGTGAGCAGCTCATGATGTTAAGAAAGAGAGGAAAAAACGTAGCTGGGAAAATAAATTAAGAGGAAGAGGAAGAGGAAGCTAGCACAATGCTGTTCCACTGAAAATAAACCTGTATGTAAGAGCTGCAGACATGCAAATTCAGAACAGTCATAGAGCTTAGAGTTGTGGATGACCACACAGAATGAGCTACCATAAGAATTACAGTTTAGTAATTTCTTGTGAGTAAAAAGGCAAGAGAGTAAAATCTGCAAATTCCACCTCAGAAACAGCTTAAGCTTTGCTCAATCATATTATGTGTAGCCTAGGACTAGGAGAAAAAATGCACTATGAAAAATTTTACTAAGAAAATCAGTGAAATATTCAAAGCCAGCTGAGTATACTCCTGCTCTATTACACTGCATACTTTAAACATACTCAGAAATCTCAAAAAAACCTGATACATAGGCAGCCCAAAAGAGAACAAATTTAAATGGGGCACTTAATGGCCTGAAGTATCAAGCATACAGACAAATTTTAAGGGGTCCTGAAATAGCATGATAATGATATTCAAAACATAGCAAGTTGTTCCAAAGACAGGTAGTGTAGTGGAAAAAAAATCTGAGTTTTTGTGCTTGCATTGTAGAAGAGATTCACATTAGACAATAGGAAAGCTTCACAGTGGTGAGAATAGCAGACCTATTGTGTAGGGAGATTTTGAAGATATTCTTTAGAAATTACCGTAGTATCAAAGGGTAATTCCAGCTGGAAGAGACCTGAATAGGTCTCTGGTCCACACTGCTCATTGCAGCTCGGTCAGCCATGAGACCAGAGAAGATTGTTCTGTTCTGTACAGATGTGAAAATCCCCAGTCTTTTCTACAGTCTTTCTGGGAAACATACTCCAATGCTAAATTACCATCAGGATGATTTTCCCCCTTCTATACCTAATCTAAGGTACTGTCTCACCTCATACCTCTTGTCTCCTCCCAGCATCTACTGCTGCGAAGAGTGTAACTCCACCTTTTTGATGGCTTTCCTGCAGGTGTGAGGGCTGCACTTTGCTGTCCCTCGAACTCTGCCTTGCCCCGGCTGAGCTGGCCCTGGCCCCTGAGCCTGCAGGGACAGCGCCGCAGCTCTGGACACCTCGGTGCCCTCACCGGCCCCTGCTCCATTTGTCGATGCGTTTCCCTGCTGGGGCTGCCCGGACCGGCGGAACCGCGTTGCTGCTGTGCCGTGAGCGCTGAGCAGAGGGGATTTTCCGTCCCGTCCCTGGCGGGCGGGCCGCGCTCCTGTCCCTGCGGAGCGGAGCACGGGGGGCTTTGCTGCAGCCTCCCCTGCAGCGGGGCCAGCGCTGAGCATCCCCGGGCACGGCCCAGTGCGGCCCAGCACCTCCTCCACAGAGCTGTTTCTCCCAAAGGAGCAAAGGAGTATCAACCTCAGTCACTATTTGGTCTGCTAGTCCTAAATATCCTCAGTTTCACCAAAGTAAAAATTACAGATTTTTCTTAACTTCTTGTGCTCCAGAATTAAAAGTCTTTATGATCACACTGGAGAAAGGACTCCACAGATGTTTTTTATATTTTTTTCGTGTCCTCTACATGGATCTGGTCAGAGAATCTCCTACAGTGACAATCATTCTGTATGAATGTGGTGCACTTGCACAGAAGTGTTAATTTTTTAGTGCTTTTCATACCACTCTATTAGCTTACTGATGTATCTTCATCTTAAAATGTGTTAACTGAAACACACAGGAGGACAAAATAAAGTATGGCATTATTTCATCAGCTTATGGCATTATGGCCAGTGAGGGTATGGAAAAATTAACTTGAAAGAAGTCTGACATTTTTATATGTACAAGATCATTTGTGATTCAGAAAACCAGTCTGTTTCATAATCTCCACAGAAAAAAATAGTTGCTTTTTACACGTTAGAATGGACTTATTCTGTAATGAAGCCACATTTGCTGCCTTTACTACTTTCACAAACTACATCAGTTAAAACTTACTGTCATCCTCTATAGTGCCAGTTTATCAACACCATCCTTACTTGAAAAGCCAAAGCAATTTTCATAACATATATTCATACCTTTCATTTTGAATTGTCTGATTGCAAAGTTCAGCAAAACAGTGAGTCTTTACCTCTACTGACTTAGCTATGCTTTCTGCACAAGGCCAGAGCTGCTCTAGTTCAGCTACTGCAGGTGAGCTTGATGGGCTGTTCTGAACTGGGGCAAACCACTGCCTCCAGTCCAAACTCAGCTGCAGACCTTTATGCTACTCTGAATCCTTTCCCTAATTATTTCTGATATGCCAGGTAAAAGAACTGAAATCTTTTTCTGACAGAAGGACACAAATCAAGATCTGAGTAATTATGAAATAAAATCACTTATTTCATTATATAGCAGGGAAAAATGCATTTTAAATGTTTAAATTAAGTACCTCATGTTACAGATTATGCTCTTCATAGTTTTAACTCCAAATGTTCTTTGGCTGAATAATTAATTACATGTGGGTATGTTAGCATTTAATAAATCAATGTCACTGATCCTGTACTTAGCCACTGGATCTCCACAGTTCTCTCTTGTCATTAATTGGTTTTTTTATAGTCTAACTTTTCTGTCAGTTGTATTTATGGCTTGCCTGTCATGTTTGTATTTAAGCTACAGATAGCATAAGCAATAACAGGCAAAAGGCATAGGAAGGCTGAAAAATAACTTCTGAAAACTAATCTACTTGAATATCTGCCCTTAGAGCAATATGAGGTCAGAATCTCACAGCTGGTGATGTCTTCCAGTTTATGCTTGAAAATAAGCAGAGAAATTATTAACCTATCTCCAATGTTTCCAGTCTTAGGTTTTGTTGCAAAAGATTTTCACCATGTTTGCAGTGTTAGACTACCATGAATTATCACAAATTGTAGATTTAGTTGATTTTTTTTTCATATTTTATCTTTTAGTGTAGCATTCATCTTACAAAAAAGTCTGATGTTACCTTTGCTTTCTGTAGTCAGAGGCTGTGATTGCATCTTAACTGATCCTGTTTCTTGAGGTCTTATGATGTCCTACTGAGATGCCAGTCTGATATGAACCTCAGTAATTGTCAGATGCTGTGTATTAATTTCCTGAAAACTCTTTTTCCTCAGGTAAAAGCATCTCATGTCAGTCATGATTTTTTTTTAAACTAAGGCAATGTCTCTGTGTATACTGTCATTATTACTGTGAAAAACCAATAAAGTACAGGCAACGCATTTAGTTCAAAATCTTACCTCCATTTAAATTAACAGCCCATGAGGCTATGCAGTGATGACACCACTATATGAAGATACAAGGAGCCAGGTAAAAAATGCAGCTATAGATACGATGGATTTCAGCATGGCTGTAAGATTAATGTCCATTTCCCAATATCAAAGATGAAAAATATCACATTATTTATATAAAAGAGGGAAAGACAGCTCTGCAAGGAACTGTTTCTTGTTGTGCATATAAAGAGGCATTTCTCTGGCAGTATTTTCACCATATCTGCTAATGTATATGCACTTTAAGAATGGGGACTTCCCTATTTCCAATGCCTTCATCTTTTAATATAAGACTTGCTTTTTCACTCTATTCCTTCACTTGTATTCTTTGACCTTTTCAAGTCAATGGGAAGTTGGACACATCTGAAGACCAAATGATAACTGTTAAAACAGCTTTCTCTTACCACATGAGGTTCTAATCCATATGGAAAGAATGTTTTTATTCTGATGTGGAACAAAATGTCCTTTGAGAGTCTGTTTCTTGATGAACAGCTAGTGTAAATCATGAATTTATTTTTTTTTCACTGCATAAATGCAGTAGCACTTTTTATTTATGTTGTTCTCAACTATAGTTGGAGAGAAAAGCATTTATAGCTTTTCTCTCCAGCTATAGAAAGATGACTAGAGAGATTTCCTTAGAAAATGGTATCTTCTGCAGAAAAAAAAATACTGTGTCATAAACCTGCTGCTTTTCTCTGACACATTGTCCTTATGGTAAAATTTGCTTGATTATCTGAAAGTAAGGGACAAAATCAGACATTTTTCTTATTCAATGTACTCATAGAAAGTAAAAATTCATGCTACAAATTCAAATTTTTTAAACTGAAAGAAATTTCATTTTACAGCTGCAATACTGAAAATGTTTGAACTCTCATGGAGAAATAATAATTTAGAATCTTTAAACTGAAATCCACTTTACAAAGTCTTTCAGAAAGTTCCCTAAGAGGTTTTGTGGGTTTCTTTCATGCTTCTGGCCTAACATAGAAGAGAAATAGAAAGTACAGGAGGCTTTCAGATTAATTTTTTGAGATTTTTTCCTGTATTTACAGGAGACTATTTTCTTAAGAGCATCTGTATGTAAAGGAGGTAGAATCCAGCCTCTATGCTGTACTGTAGTCACAGCTGTGCTCTGCTTTAGCAAATTGTCATACTGTCGTCACACTTATGTTGAGAATCTCATTCCCAAAACAATGCCTTTTCAAAACTGTTTGAAACCCTATGGAACCCTTGGTAAAAGAAAAAAATCCCAGAAGCACAGTTGTCCCTGTAAGAAAATCTTTGCTAGTTCTTTGGCTACCATACGGCCAGCAGATGTTGTGGCAGAAATAGTTTTGCTGGGCAGGAAAGAACTGGGAAAAAGAAAAGAGAGACAAATAGACACACTTCCCCTAGGAACAGCAGATAGCATGGATTTTTGGAACTAGGGTTAACTAAAGTGGCACTGCTTGTTGAGGAAGGCAGGACTGGTGGCAGAAGAGTGAATGACGCAGAAGGATCTGTTGATTCCCTTCCCTGATGAAGGTTCATGTGCAGAAAATACAGCAGGTGCTGGATCTGATCCAACAAAGAGCTTTGCACATAGGAATACACTGAAATTGTTTGCTCTGTTGTTGCCCTGGAGCTTTCAGAACTAACCCTTTAGTAACAGGTATGTACTAATGAACCATTACTGTAAAACAAGATTCAGCTTCATTGAACACACTTACCATGTGGAAAAAAACCCACTTTACTTTCATTTAGCGTCAGAAATATTATGCTAAAATTATCCAGGATGGACAGGTGAATACACCTACCACATGAAAAAACCCCTTTCATGCAGAAACAGAAATATTATGCTAAGCTTATCCAGGGTGGACAGGTGTCCTATTGGTTGTCACTTCCAATTTAGTATATTGGTTAATCTTAAAATTTAAAAGGGAGAATTTCATTACAGTTCCTGTCTAAATTAAGGCTTTGCTTTAGGCACGTTAAATTCTTCACTGATTTATCTATTTGAATATTTTGGTAATTCAGTGTCTTAATCTTCAAGTGCTTGTCACCAAAACTCAGAGAAAAATTACTCTGAAGCCTTTTCATGTGTGTAGTTAGGTAGTCATAAATGCACACATAGAAATAAAAATGTCAAAATAACAGCATTGTATTCATCTCCCTTTGGAATTGATTTTTTTAAAGTTTGCTTCCCAGCTTAACTAAACAATACAGTACTTTTTTCTCAATTTTGAATAGATTTAACTTAACCAAGTAAAGATGGAAAGATCAACTTAGAACATTGTATGTTTGCCTTTCAACAAGTAGGACGTAATGCCATTAGACAGAGCAATATGATTATAAACTGGAATTTGCCACTCCTGCAAATGCAGGATCAAAAACTCAATATAAATTTTCAGCCCCTCCAGTTTTGAATAATTTTTGGTATTGAGCAATGTCTTTACATGTTGTAGTGAACTTCTGCTTCTCCAGATGTACACTGGAAAAAATAGGTTCTACCTTATGGATAATGGTATGGTTTTTTAAGTTTTCCTGAATGGAAAAGTACTAAGCACAAA
>VZRX01022451.1:9285-27936 GCA_013398075.1 Notiomystis cincta | reverse complement strand
AGTCAAGAAAGAACATTTCCCAAGCAATCATTTTACTTTAGGGATTGTCAATGATTCTATATATTGCAAGATTCATGATAAAAATCCCAGCACAGGCAACAAGCTATTTCCATAAAAATATGTGGATTTAGACAAAATAATAGTACATTCATGGAAGACTGTTTTCCATTCAGCAGAGGGAACTCTGAAGACTGGTGGCCATTTTGGCTTTCAATGTAGTTCTCAATTCCATAATGTTAAGAGACTACTTATGTAAGTCTTCTCTAGAAGCAAAATTATTAAAGGTTAAGTGCTTGTGACTTCTCCTTATGATATAACTCCTATCATCAATTTTCCCTGCTTGGCTGGGAAGGATAGCTGTATTGCTGTCTTGACCACTGGAATATTTCTGATGCTCTTACACAGCCTAAATAATATCCCATTCAAAACAAGACTTAAACAGAACATTTTGCCACTGGTTTGTTGGGCAATAACTTGGGAATAAGGTAATGCAGTGGGTTTCAGGACCCAAAATGATCCCTGAAAATTAATTAAACAATGTAATATGATTGTTGATACGCTTCCAGACACGAGTAAGAAGCCTGTTCTTCCACTGACATTTTTCTGTAAATCAGAGTGTTTTGAAAACCAACAATCAAATTATAACTGTGGAGTACAATACAGTAATAGCAGCTTTCTGATGGTTTATAAACGTTCATTACCCCAACTTGCAATCCTTTCAGTTCTGAAGATAGGTAGGTTTAGCCTTAAGCGCAATTTCTTCTTGGTTCATGTTTCTTTTCCTTGTAGTATTAAACAAAATTATAAAAATTATATTCTGAAGATTAAAACATACTGAGTAACATGTTGTAAGGTTTGGATGTACAGACTGAGAAAGTAGGAATGTTATATATTTGGGTTAACCACAATATTTTATCTAGTAGCTACTACTTGATGATTTAAATAATTTACTCTTTCAGAAGAAATATAGGTTGTCAGCTTAAATTTTCGGGGAAGAATACAAAAATAAACAAGAATAAATAAAAAAGGGCAAGTGATCTTTTCATAGCTTCAGACTGATTTTAATTAAGAACTACTGGGCATTTTGGGAAGGAAACAATGCAGTCCAGGAACAGATTTGCCCTTTTCATATGCTTTCTTTAATATGTACATATTTTGAATAAGGATACTGAAAGACTGATGTAACTTCACTTTTCAGACACCTTTTCAGATTCAACTAAAACCAATTTCATTACCTGCAGTCAGGCTGATGCTGACTAGATTTTCCTGCCACAGCATATTGCAGACCTGCATAGCCAGAGAGACTAATTTTAATCTCAGATAGAGAACCTTAAATTCAACTTATTTTGCCAAGAGGAGGTGCTCCTGACCTCAGTGCAAGCCCAAAGTGCATTTGTCACAGACTTGACACACACTTTTTCACGTTTTGCTTGTCTTTCTTTGATACCCATCTCAAGAATTAATCTGTTATCAATACTTTGTGGTTGAAAACTAATCAATATTTGTTTTCTCAAAAAGGCAAATTAGAGTATGTTCTGCTCCAATTAGTATGTACAGCTGCATTGATACTCAGGGGGTCTTTTCCACTGCTCTTCCAGCAGTAAGGTAAGATAATTTAATGCACGTTTTAATTTTAATGTTACAATAAAAACTACAGTGAAAGTATCTGTTTGCTGATACTTGGAAACATTTCTATGTAAAGTTAAAATACCAAATGGAAGAGAAAATTTCCATATATATTTTTTCCTGGTACATATTTGTATTGCAATTTGTAAAATTGCTCATTTTAAAGGGAAATTAATATTGCTAATATTCATAATTTACAAAATTGCTGGGTTTATTCTTCTATTTCATACTGATTATTTCTCAATTAGTCCTAGCAATATAAAATATTAAGGGGAAAATACAAATATTTGTAATCAGTCTAGGCACCAAGCCAAATGTCCCACAGCGAATATTGCTTCAGTTTACGTGTACAAATGTCCTGATACCCACTCAAAATGTGGGAGATGGAATGTTCAAATGCAGCTTATTATGTATTGCAGAAGAATTACTAAGGAACACTCTGAGTTGAATCCAATCCAAAGTAGTAAATAAATCAAAACCATTAAAAAAAAAGGATAACTTTATAAACAGAAAGAATCAGAGGAAAAGGGAATATGGAATTGAATGGAGTCTTTCTGTAGTAGCATCTTTGCACCAAAATATTGTTTATTCCACATTTATTTAAAACATCTAATTTTGGGAGCAATAGCACATACTCTGTCACAATGAAAGTCTAAGTCTGATTTTTCACACATGATGCTGGGATCTCTACATGGGTAGCTGTGTTGGTTAGCACTAGAGAAAGCCAGAAAACAAAGTTACCAGGTTATCCTCAAAGGAAACTAGAAGCAGTGCTAGTAACGACTCCAGGAACAGCAGTATCAGTTTATACAGCGTCCGCTATTTTTATTGGTACTACAGAGACTGCAGTGCTGGTGTAATATAATCATGACCACTTGGCCAGAAGGAGCCTCTGAACTCCAATCAACTTCCACAGAGCTCTGCTCTGCACTGTGAGAAAGGGATATTATTCAGTTTGAGGTTCATCAGGGATTGTGATTCTGCTGGTGTAAACAATAGTGCAGCACAGTGCAGAAATATGCTTTCATCTGACTGACATGAGATGTGTGGAAAACTGTATTTCCAAAGATCTTGACTGGCTTGCAATGGCACTCTTCAGTGCAGGCAACTTCCAGAGGAAAGTAAAAATGGTATTTAGTACTGAAAGAGACTTTCTGGATTAACCAATCCAGTGCTTTGCCTTTGCAGGCAACCATTTCACATAATCCCTTCCATCAAGTTACAACTGAAAAGCATTTAAAATGTTTTATATATATTACTTCAACTAGAACGTAATTTAAGAACCTTGCTGCTCTAATTGTTTGAAATCTTCCAGCCTAAGTGTATTCACAGCTCATTTATACCAATTAATTCTTCTCTTTTACCAGGAATAAAGATAAATAGCTGTACATCACAACTCCTCCAGATCCATGGCACCACTGATTTGCAGCTGTGTGCTTGAACTTGTTCCATGTTTGTTCGGTTCTTCATGCAAGAGCCTCAGAAATGTTGTGTGTGGTGTGAGAGAGAGCACAAAGCCTGGAGGAATATCATATTTCATAGCTCCAGAACAATGGCACATAACTCATTCTGTATGAATTGGGCACTAGTGCATTTAGTAAGGACAGATGGACCCCAGAGAGCAGCTCCGGAGCATAACTGAAGTCCATTAGTCAGAAAAGTAAAAAAGGGAAGGGGAGGGATGCAAGCCAAAATAGCCCTCTAAGCCAGAGTTATCTATGTTGAGACCTGCAAGCATTCTAGATAATGGTAAATGGTGGAGCTTGGCAAAAACACAACAGCAATCAGTTTCATCAGCTCCGTTTACCTCGAAAGATATGGAGGTGTACACAGCTTACACAGCTGCACACAGCTGTGCATGTGTGCCTTTATAAACTGGCACATAAGAGTTCACTTACTTCGTACTCATGAAAACAGGGCACACAGAAAATTCTTTAAAATTAAAATGCATCCAATTTTGCTGCTTCTGTGCTCAACCATCTCTGTCTGAGTGGTGCAGCATATAGAGCATCCCACATTTCATGGGGAAGATAGCAAAAGATAAAGTGTTATCAAATCTGAATTCGGCAGCTCTCAGGCGCTTGGGATGGTCTTTCATGATTTATTTTCTTTCATTCAGTTGAGAGAGGGACAATCTACTGAAAAAAAATATTCCTGCCTGTTAGTGGGATGCTGCAAAGTTGTATCTGTCTCAGAGAAAGAAACACCTTGTGTTATTTTATTCAGACTCCACATTTTTGTATTCGTCTACTGGTTAAGTTCAAATGTAAAATGTAGCTTTCATTTAAAAGAAATAAAGAAAAAAGAAATGAAAAATTAATCTCTTCTTAAGCCACTGCAGTGGCAGTGCTATAAACTAGGGCAAAATTCAGCACATCGAGTTTTAATGAAAGACAGCTTGAAAAAAAGGTCATTACCAGCATCCTAGCACATATAAAAATGATACTGTCAACTGGCCAATGTGTCTAAGACCAGCATCTGGCTTCCTTGCTAGCCCCAGTTTACAGCATGCCGTGTTCTCTACATAAGATATGAGCTTAGAGCATATTTTGCAGTTGTAACTCATGCAAAACTCTATAGACTTCAGAGGAAATTCTGCCCGAGTGAGCATTGTGAGTTTTGGCCGAAGAACATCAAAACCTCTAAATTCAACGCAAAGCTATGCCTACTATACAAGGCAGTGTAGAAAAAACAGTGGGGAAAAATTTACCTGTGTAGGAACAGAAAGCTTCAAATGCTCTTCAGAGTCCGCTTTTCATTGCACCAGCTGTTCTCCCTCGGTGCCCTGCGCTCCCTCCCGCAGAAAGGAGCGCCTGTGTCAGCGCAGGGCTGCGCCGCGCCGCCCGCAGCCTCCCTGCGCGCCCTGTGTCGGCTGCTGCCCGTCCTCCGCTCCCGCGGCCCCGCTGCCCTCCCGCCGGACCCCGGTACCTGGCTCCCGGCTCGTGCTCCCGCTGGATGGATCGCAGCCGCTCCCCTTCTGCTCGCACGGACCGACTGACTCCAGCCTCGGACGGCGCTACTGCCTAAATGGCGACTGCACAGCTCAGCCAGGCTTTTAACTGCCACCTACTGAATAACTCGGGAATATATGCATGGAGAGGTGTATATACACTCATAAGCTGTAATGTTCGGGTTTTCTCAACCAGAGTAGTAGATTTTTAGAGTTAGTCTCTAAAGCCTCCAAACATCCTGTAGTTTATCATTTAAATCTGTAATGATTACATTAACCTGCGCTCATAGGTCTGCCTTTCTTTCAGCCCTGAAACAGAGAACAAGCCTGTCTCTTTAACTTAAAAAAGCTTATGAAGCCTTTGGTGAGGCTAATCCCCAGGGCAAAAAACAGCATAGCCCTATTCGGATCAATGGGGCTGTGCTGATTTTTATTGCTTGGGAATTTATTCCCTTAGGTCTCATATTTATTTAAAAAAAAAAAGAAGAAGAAGAAGAAAGAAAATAAACCAAGCCAGTAGAAAGAAAAATGTGCCTTAAAAAATAGCTTTTGTCCAACATAACTCCTCAGAATTTCACTCCTCTGAAACAGATTAGATATTTTTTTCTTAACAGCAGTGTAAAACAGGATTCCTGAGGTTTATGGACAAACGTAATCTAAGTGGTTTTCTCCACTTTTAATGGTGTGGGGTTTTGGTGTTTTGGGTTTTGGTGGTTTTTTGGTGAAAAATCCAAAGGCAAAATCCAGTGTCTCCTTCACCTGTTTATTTTTAAAGCAGCTCCTAACTGGTTTTCTTTCTAGGCTAGAAGTGAATTCCACTGAAGGTGTTTGTCGCTGCAGAAAGGAAGCGTGAGCACAGACTCTCTCCATGAATCTGTGTGAATCCCCAGGGAAGGTGTGTGGACTCTGAGATTTGCTCAGCTGGTAAGAGCACAGTGCTCTAAACACCAGGGCTGTGGGCTCAATCCCACAACAAGTATGTCAAGAGTTGGACTTGATGGTCCCTGTGGGTCCCTTCCAGCTCAGAATATTGAGTGCTCTGTGGCAGGCTGCCTTTAAAACCAAAGAGCAGAGGTGTGAAGGATTATGGTTCCTCTAAGCCAGCTGCTAACATGTAGCTGTGACATAAAAGAGCTCTGTGCCCAGCTTGAGGAGCATTGCCCTGTGAAAGGCCAGTGGCACCCAGCACCTGTCACAGCAGCAAGGAAAGAATTCAGTGTTTATGCTTGCTGTGACTGACCAGTTGAGCAGCTAGCTCCTTACAGCTGGAGCAATAATTTTTAAATGGCACCTTTGGTGGGATTTCAAATATCTTATTTTTGCTTTTTAAAAATGGGCTTGTTTTGATTGCTCTTATGAAAGATTCATTTATTGTGCTAACACTTTCGTTGAACATAGAAATGAAGATGTTTCTTCTCTACATGTGTGTCTTACAGACTATACGTGTATTAGGATACATGGTGACCTGCAAAATATGGCCTGAGGAAATAATTTGCATTAGTGTGCAGTTCTGCTACAGATTAATCCTGAGCCCTGTTTCCACAGGCTCCCAGGCAGCAAGCTGTGGATCAAACCAAGTGCTGCAGGCCTGCTCCTAGAGCCTGACAGCAAAGCCCTGCCTTTGGCTTTGTCACCACTGCTCATCATTATCTGAATCCTGTGTGCATGGAGAATTAGCTAATTAATATCTCAAAATAAAAAATTGCACTATAAATTAAAAATCATAGTATAATTACTGCAATACAGTAAAGATCAAGCTATAAAATTTATAATATTGCTCAGGGATTTCACCTGTAATTTTTCATGGTAGCATGGGTTCAGAATCCAGACCCATTTATTTAATAGGTCAAAGTGCTCTTGTATTTACAAAGAATATGGCTTCTCAATAATTTTCAAAGGTTAACGGATCTCAGCCCTCAGTGTGTGCATCCTTATTACGAATACACCTTTCATTTTTCCCTCAAAATAGTGGAAGCACCTGCAGAATTTTAGAGCCATGACTTGCTACAACTTTCACTCACTCAGTTTATATTATAACTCTGGGGAAAACTAGTTCTTGCACTTTCCTTCTAACAGGATGGATGTTCAAACTTTAGAAAACATCCTTTGTCAAAATGCTGATTCTTCCCAAAACTGAATTGATTTCAAATTAAAAATTATTTCAAAAAGCCTGTCTTCATTCTTTCCTTACCTGTCCAAAGAACTGAAATTTTTCATGTACAGGATGCAGACATGTACCTCACTGAGAAACAAAATGTCCATTTCTACAGTTTCCACCCAGGCTCTAACCCACCAAAACCACCATGAGATTTTCTGATCAGAAGCAGAGCACTGAATTGTCATGCTATAATTCCCTGTAAAGGAGTCTTGTGTGGGATTTCCCTGACTATCTCTGCTGAAAACTAACATGGCAGTTCCCACCCTCAGCATGAGTTGTGTAACATTTCTGTTTTAAATGGCATTGTTCAGGTGTGCCAGGCAAGACTTCCAAAATCTCAGGCATGCCTCACCTAATGTTTATCATTCTCAGGTGGTCCAGGCAGAGAACCCCACAGAACTAAACCCAGGTCAGTCCCATGCAGGCCAGCAGAGGCACAGCTGGGTAAATATTTTCCTAGCCTAAGCTGCAGGGAGGCTGCACTGCTCTGGATGCTGATGCATGCGAACATGGGGCAGAGTGGACAAGGTCTGTTTGCAGTGAAGATCTTCCCTTCTCCCAGGGGCACCACAGAGCTCCACTCCACAAAATACATACCAGTGTGCATCATCTGTTCCTGCATGGAAGGGGGAATGCAGAAGGCAAGGGCACAAAGCTCTACCAGAGTATTTCTGCTACAAGCTTCCCCCACGGAGAAAAGTCTCAGGCGAGCTGGTGACTGTCAGGTTTCTGTGCTGCATCCGAGCTAGAGAGGGCATTCAAGGAACAGGAGATCTCCTTAGTTAGCAAAACATGAGCTGCCTAAAGCTTGAATGCACATTTAGCACAAACCTGCACGAGCACTGAAAGTACAGCTTTTGAGTCAAAATTCAATCCATGGCTATACACGGCATAGGAAAAAGAAAGTCTTCAGTTTCCCTGGAAGAGTTTAAGATGTAAAACATTGGGTTACATGTGAAGATTTTCTCCCTGCAAGGCAGAACAAAATCTTGACAAAGAGAGGCCAGCAGAGAGCAAGGACTAAGCTCAGTTTTGTCTGTTCTGGGATGATTTTCCTCCTATTGACCTCTGTTTCTCTGGAATGCTTTCAGTAAAACATAACATGGCCAAAATATATCCGTCTTCTCCTGCACGTTTGGAAAATTAATGTCTTAGCTATGCAATGTCATAAAGAAATTTATTTCTTCCTTCCAACCATCCTTCAAAATGGCAAATAGTTACTGTAAATTTATAGTAGTACTTTGGTATCTTCCTATACTGTATTTAGTTGTACTAAAAAATTTTAGCTGGTCTGCTGTCTACATCATCAGTATGGAGGACATTGCAAAAGGTTTTTGCATCAGAAATATTTACTGGAGGTTTTGTTCAACACGAAAAAATTAGTCTTCAGAAAAGACTATTATTAGGAGTGATTCTCCAGAACAGCTGATTGTCAGCACTGGATCTTTTAATGCCCTGTATTTGGTGCAGTAATTAGATTCCTGCTCCTGCAATGACATGGCAGTACCTACAGGACAATTTATCATAAAGACTGTATTTTGTATTTGTGCACTACATTTGAACACCATTTTGTAAATGAAGCATAAAATTTTCATGGTATTTTTAGTGTCTGCAAACTGCTTAGAACCTGAAAACCTAAAAAAAACGTGGATAGTTATCAAGTAACTACTGCATATAATTTAAAAAATATAATAATCAAATTATGTACTCTACTTTTTCAATTCAGCTAAGTGCATCATGGCTGATTTACAATGTACTGGAGGAGCTGACTACCTCTGGTAGAATTACATCTTATGTATAAATCAAATGTGATTAAAACATATGTAGTATATCAGGCTGTAAGTGTTCTACACCCAAACCATGAGGGGAGGACTGGGCCAAATTCTTCCTGGGTGTAATTGAGGTTCTCTTTTATGTTGAAGGGACTCCAGACTTCCTCATGATTTGATTGGATTAGCAAGATGGGTCCTTACACAACATGTTTAAATGGCAAAGTTTCACTTGACAACTAGTGTTGCTCTGTGTTGTGGAGAAAGCAATTCTTCTGAGAGGGGCATCTTATGCTGTATTATTTTCAGGCCCTGTGGGCAGATAGATGAAATACTGTTTTTGCTAATTGTGGACTTTTTGACTTTCTTCTTTTCTTTCTTTTTCTTTTTTTTTTTCTTTGCAAGTAAACTTTGTGTTGCACACAAAATTTAAAAATAAATTTTTTAAATTATTGTTGCCATAAAATCCTGCCTATCTCTTAGCTTGCAATAAAAGTAAGCAGCTAGTCCAGCAAAATTGCAAAACATGTAATTCATTACAGAGAGTAGATGAAATTGTTAGTTTGGAGAAAATATTGTCAGATTCTGTAGACTACCATTTTCCTCTCTGCTCGTTTTCAGTGGATTTCAACCAGTCTTTCTCACTCACACCTTAACAGGATGAACACAGTTGCCTTCAGACACATTTTTTACTTACAGGCTCCATTATTGACTGTACTACTTTGAACCAAAATTTTCTAAGTTTTAGCCTGATTCCTGGTGAAGGGAATGAAAGAAGAATTTTTGCCTTGTTGTCTCTATGAGGGTCATAACTCCAGAACTTGCTTCTGAACACTTGAGAGCAAGAGATTTGCTACTGATTTACAGGGAAAGCAGGACAAGCTTTAAACCTCATTGGCTTCTGGGATGTCAGATACCATAAAGGTGATTAAAAGAGATAGGCCATTGAGTGCATTCTCTAATATCTTTCTGGGGTACACAGGGGAGAGTGTAATTCACGCTGAAAATTGATAGCTAACTGCATTTAACCTGATTTTCTGTGAAAGGGTAAGAGAATGTAGCACTGCTTGGTATTTAACATGATTGTTTCAGAAAAATATATTGATGACATTTATAATAACCAAAGAGGAACAGAAAAATAAAACTCCGTTGTAAGTGTAAAAAGGGTCATGTTCACATTATTTGAGGAAAAAAAAGTAACTAAGCCTTGTTAGAAATCCATAAACCATGCTTACTATTATTAGGAATGTTTTTAGAAGCTGGTGAAATTTCTAAATTGTTAAGAACACTTTATAGTAAACCAGAGTATTTCTGTCTTTATTAGTATGTATAAGCACACATGGCACAATATAATGAATATAAATTTGTTTGTTAAGAACAGTTTTTCCGTTTACTGATCAATATTCACACTAAATCCTACAGTGTGCTTGACCCATGATCAGCCAGGCATCCTGAAGGAAAATTCTGGGAAGCAGGAAGGTTAAGAAACTTTTGACTCAACAAACATAGATGAATATCATTAACCACATGTCATTCATTGATCTTAACCCTGTTGTTCATGGCTGCCAGTAAATTACTGTACATAAATTCTTTTTGGACCAAATGTTTAGACACCCCTGGAAAAAAAGAAGTGGAATTTCAGAACTGGGATTACTCTTTTCTTTGACATTTACATGGGACTGAGAATCAGCAAAGACAGCTCAGCTACTGCAAAAGTAACTAAGATCACAAGACAATTGATGGTCTAGGTAGCCAACAACTTAAATTCATATTAGCATAATACCTTAAAAAGTTGAAACTTTATGTGAGCTACTTGCATTGCACCTGAAAATAAAATAAAATTTAATTTTCTTCCTTGAAAAAGGAAGGAAATTTCTATAACTGTGCAGGCATTCTGTTCTGTTAATGAAGAACAGAATTGCCCCTTAAAAGAAGGGCAATCCATACAGGTTTTACAGCAACTCTTGTCCACTACACCTTGTACCAATTGACTCCAACACTGCGGTCCAGGGCCAAGCCCATCAGCAAGAGTGGCAGCACCTCTTGATCTATTTAAGAAGCAGGGAAAAAGCCAGCCAGAGGAGAGGAGAGAGAGCAGCAACTCTGCTGACATGAAGGGCAGTGCAGAAGGAGGGAGAGGTGCTCCAGGTGTCCAAGCAGAAGTTTCCCTGCAGCCCATGCTGAAGACCACAGTGAAGAAATCTGTCTGCCTGCAACCCATGGAGGCCCATGGTGGAGATGATATTCACCTGCTGCCCAGGGAGCACCCCACACTGGAGCGGATGGATGTGCCCAAAGGAGGCGGCGATCCTACGGGAAGCCCATGCTGGAGCAGACTCCTAGCAGGGCATGTAGACCTGTGGAGAGAGGAACCCACTCTGGAGCAGATTTTTTGGCAGGACTTATGACTGCATTGGGGATACATGTTAAAGCAGTCCCTGAAGAACTGCCACTGTGGGAAGGGTTGACATTGGAGAAGTTTGTGGAGGACTGTTCCTGTAGGAGGGACCTCACACTGGCGTGTGAGGAGTCCTTCCCCTGAGGAAGGAGTGGCAGAGCACACATGCAAGGAATTACAGAAACCACTGCCACCCTTTCTCCTGTGCCACTGGAGTGGGGAAGGTAGGGAAGTCAGAAGTAAAATGGAGCTCAGAAAGAGCACTGGTGGTTTAGTTTCATTTCTCATTATCCTACGCTGACTTGATAGGCAATAAATTAAACTGATTTCCCCAGGGCAAATCTGTTTTGGCCATGACAGTGATTGGTGAGCAGTCCACCTTCCTGCCCTGTATTTTGTCCCACAAGACTTTCATTTATTTTCTCTCCCAGCTCCACTTGAGGAAGGATGGAGCACATTTGGCATAAGAATATATAAATATTTACCATTAATACATGCCCTATTAATTTTCCAGCATTAAAAAGGTACATCACCTATATACATATTATCAGTTGTTATTCACATCAATTAAAATAGAAGAAGTAGTAGGCTGGATCGATGGGCCAAGCCAGCTGTATGAGGTTCAATAAGGTAAAGTTCTGGGTCTTACCCTGTGGTCTCAACATCCTCATGCAGCACTGCAGGCTGGGGACAGAGCAGTTGGAATTCTGCCTAGTGGGAGAGGGCCTGGCAGTGCTGGTTGGCAGTGACAGAACTTGAGCCAGCTGTGCCCAGCTGATTGAAAAAGTCAGTGGCATCCTGGCCTGTATCAGCAGTACTGTGGCCAGCAGGGCCAGGACAGTGATTGTCCCCCTGTATTTGATACTGATGAGGCCTCATCTCAAACCTTGTGTCCAGTTCTAGGTCCCTCAGTTCAAGAAAGACATTGAAGTGTCCAGAGAAGGGCAACAGAGCTGACGAAGACTCTGGAGACCAAGTCCTGTGAGGAGCAGCTGAGGAAGCTGGAGTTGTTTAGCTTGGAGAAAAGGAGGCTCAGGGGTGATCTTATTGCTCTCTACAGCCGCCTGAAAGAAAGTTATAGCAAGGTGAAGGTTGATCTATTTTTTCAAGTAACCAAGTAATAGGACAAGAGGAAATTGCTTTATTTTCAAATTGTGGAAGTTTAGATTGGATATTAGGAAAAATTTCCTCACCAAAAAAGTGGTCAAGGACTGGCTGCCCAGAGAAATGGTCAAGTGACCATCCCTGGAGGTAAATAGTAGGTGTGCAGATGAGGTGTTTAGGGACACAGTTAAGTGGTGGACTTGGTAGTGCTAGGTTAGCTGTTGGGCTCGATGATCTTCAATGTCTTTTCCAATCTAAATGATCCTATGATTCCATACAGTCATCTTATTACTTTTGCACTTTCAATGCCACATAATATTGCCATCCAAGAACTCCTCATTTGCTGATAAACAGCAGTCTGAAACTCCCTATTACTTTCTGTGTTTAAGGCTCACTGCTTAACGTGCTACCTATGTATTCATATTTGGATTACATCAAACATTTGGAGAAAGATACTGCCTTTTTAGTTACAGACAAAGTACTACATCCTTTGAAATTACTTTAGTTTTATTCAGTCATTATTGTTTCCTATTTGAAAAGAAAACTTTCATCATAGGTTGTTGTGGCATCACAGACCTAACTGGTACTCAAATCCTTCAATTGTAACCAATAGTCAGATGAGAGGAGTGAGGGGAGGAGACCTCTCCATCATTTGCTGGGCTGCTTTTTTCATTTGCTATTGAACTTCATTGTGCAAAAGGAGTGGAATCAGAGTAATGATACAGGAAAAAATTGACAACTGCTTATTAGACATGAATTCTACTAATTTGAAACTCTTCCTAGCATCTGTGGTTTAATCTTTTGCCTTTGCAGAAATCTCCCATGACAGGAACTGTGTTTGGTTTAGAAACACTTTAGTGTTGTACACAAGAATTTGCACATTAGCAATTCTTCAGCTTTTGCAATATACACAGAATGTCAACAGGAGATTTTCATGCTCTCTTTTTGACTCCATTCTAAGTCTATTGTTATCTATCCCTTCTCTCAACTAGATTTGAAGCAGAAACCTTGTATAACAAGAATGCTTTTCACTCCTCTCCACACTGCTGTTGTATGCAGAGGTGTGCACTGCTGTTACTCACCTCTTTCTTGAGGATATTCACAGTAAGAGGTAGAGTTATGTATCTGCCAATGGCACCTGCTAAGTTGAGCCCTATGGTCTTCCACTGCTTGACCACCAAGTGGATTGCTCTCCTAACCATAAAATGTCAAATACTACAGCAGTGTCTGACACAGTGAACAAGCCTTTTGAAATCAGTATCAGTCAGAAACTGGACCATGAATAAGACATCTGGCATGAAGCAAGTTTAGAACATGTCTATTTCTTTTTCATTTTCATGTCATAGACTGATAGACTGATCTGCTTCAGTTTCCCTGCCCCACTGTGTCAGCCCTTTACACTATTGAATCAACACTCCCATCAGCATTTCTATTGTTGCAGAGATCCTGTGTGTCTCTAGAAATGCTTTAACAAGTAGTGTTCCACCAGCTTACCAAGATGTGGCAGGACTATCCTCCCCCCTCTCTGCCACCGGCCGTTGGTGTGGATATGCAGGAGATAACCCATGGGCCAAAGGGCCCGGCAAAGGGTTATCTCTGGCACCAAGGGAGCTCAATCCCCAGATAAGAATAAACATCCTGGCCTGGAGAGGAAGGTGGAGAGAGATGAAGGAAATACTTTTTTGACTGAGAGACACTGTTTTACAAACTATAAAAGATGCACGAGTTATCACAGAGGCAGAAGCCTTCTACACTCATACCCCGAATTTGTGTGGAGACTTCTCCCTGGAGTCTGGACGCAGATCCCATGGTTACTTTCCTAGGAATTGAGGGAAAGGACCTCGATGTGTGCCCCATCAGCAATCGGATGGTAAGATACATTGAATCTAAGTTATATTATTTCTTCGCTAGCTGTAACATTAATGGTACCGTTTACCTCGCGCTGTATCTTTAATGTCACACTGTATCTTTAACTTTGCCCTGTATATTCCTACTAGTAGCGTCTTTATTCCTGTGTAGTAAGCTGCTTGTTTTAAGCCTTATGTCTGTTTGTTTCCTGTCTATTGAATAAATAATTCATTCTATAATAGACCAAATCAGCCATTATTAAAGAACTTAGGAAGGACAGTGGGTTTTGGGGTGCTGGCTGCCTCAATAAAGCTGCTGCCTGCTGCCTGAGGCCTGGGCAAAGGCAGGGACTTATTTAAACCCTCACATCCATTTGTAACACAAGAATAGCTGATGATTTTACAAGTTACTCCACCCCAAGCTAGAAGGAACTCTGCCCTTTACCTGATCAAGTGAAATTCATTTTTACCTGTCAAGGCTGAAAGAGATACTGAGTGCCACAGCAGCCTATCTGTGTTCCAGCAGGGCTGGCCAAGTCTGCTACAACCTCCCAGGTGACTAGAGCATGCAGGCTAGGACAGCAGCTCTGACAATGCGTGCAGACAGCATGCTGTGCTCTTCACTGCTTCTGTAGGGCAGCTGCTAGGCTAATACTTGTCAGAGTGAAAGCTGAGCAGACTTCTCCTCCTCCTGTCATTGATCAGGAAGGTTTGTATCAGCAATGGCAGGAATCTCATGCCACCTCAAGTTACCAGAGTCCACCTCCTCCCTTCTAAGATTAATTACTTTACTAAAGTTGAGAAAAAGGTTGCATTCATTTTCAGTGATGAAAACTGTAAATAATGAGAATTAAAAACCCTGTTAACAACATTACTATCAGATTCCCCCTTGTCACCACATTGCTAAATTTTCTTTGGGGTTCCACATAAGTGATGGAAATATTTCTGTCCTTTACTTTTTGATGACTTTTCAGTTTTCTCCATGATCCTTACTACATATTTCTCTGTGAAATGTATTAGCCCTAATTTTACTGCCTTTGCTGGCATCTTAACACTTATGCATATCTGTAGAGCCATGTAAAATGTCATGGCACCAATGACACCTGACCCTTCTTACTGACTGCCATTTCTCCATGTTCACCATATCACTGTGGACTCCCTGCAGAAGCCAGTAGGTCAGACCCATTTATCCTCTTTGCAAACACAGTCTCTCTTCTGAATAGCTCTGCATATCCCTGGTATCACACAATCTTGAGCAAATTTGTTAGCCACGCAAAAGCAAGGAATTGCTACAGTGGACCAGAAAACCACAATAGACTTAAGTTCTTTCCTCTGAATTATTTTATTAAATAGCTTGATCAAGCAGTATTAAATAGCTTGATGAAGCAAACAAATAATTAAAGTATTTACTATTTTTTTGTTTATTGTTTATGAATTGTCTTAGAGAATGTAAAGTGAAGGTTGCTTAGTGGGTACCACAAAATTCAATTCTAGTTTGGTAACAATGCTAGCCAAGGTGTCAGGAAAAACATCCCAAAGGACAATTTTGGGTAGGCAAAATTTCTTGGCAGAGATTCTATCCATTTGGAGTGAATTCTATTCATTGACAGAAGTCATTTACCCTTCTAATCAGTATGCCATGTAACTGAACCCACAGACCTACAATTTTTAGAATACTGCCCAAGTGTGAATAGATTATAGGCAGAGTTTGTATGTTCTTCCCTTACCCTTAAACATGAACAAAAAGAGGGGCATTAAAACTTTCCCAATTGCATATCACATCATAAACCAAGGGCAGACAGGTGTCACTGTACTTCAGTGAGTGGAGCTGGGGTCTGGAAAGGTGAATTCACAAGTCCAAGCTCACCTAGTCCAATGGTAGTAGTGCAAAGAACAGACTTTGCTGAGTGCTAGAATGCTTTGTGGTCACTAGCCCTTCCTGCAAGTTATGGATAAATCTCTTGAATATGTGTATGCTGCATATCAGTTGACAGTAAAGACACAACCTAAACCACATGGAAAGATTAACAAAATGCCTAGACAATTACACTGCCTTGTGTTTAGTAGCATTGAAATATGTGCATTTTTATGAATCACAAGGTGCATTTGTTTTCTTTTTTAGGTGACAGAGATCTTGCAAACTGTCATTTGAACACTGTGAAATTCCCAGTCTTTTATCTCACTTTATTTGGGTGGGAAGTCTTTAGAAAGGAATTTCCATGGTTGGGAGAGCACCACTAATGAACTGTAGTTCATTATAATGAACTACAACTTCTGTAGCCTTGAAATGGAAAGAGACAGTGAGGATGAGGAAGGAGGAAGCTAACGAGGTGAGAAAGCAAACATAGATTAAAGATGTGGGTGTAAGTCTACCATCTGTTTGAGTCCTTGTATAGCTACAGGAAAAATGGCTGGTCATTTTCCAGAGAAAGAAGGAAGCAGCTAAGGCTGTATCAAGGTCCAAAGCATGATAAAAGGTCAAACACTAATAGAAAATATTGAGCTCCCATCTCCCTTCACTGCTGTGTTAATACTTTTGGAAAGCCCCATTACACAAATCCCTGCTCACTGGGGTGAATAATGCCATTAGTAGCTGTCTGCTCTGAATGAAACTGTGAATCACTGATTGTATGTGATGAGGCTTCCTGCATGCAATTCATGGTACAGTTCCTGAGTATAAAATAGAGCTTTCTCTCAGTACAAAATATCCCAGCATCAAAAACCAGAGGTATCTGTATTTGTAAACTGTTCATGAGTATTTCAAGATGCCTGTTTATTCCAGCTAGTTTCCTGTTGGTCTGATACCAATAGAGAAGAAAAAATGTATATGCATCCTGTAGGATGTCAAGAATGTGACTGTAATAAAAATGTTCCCTGCTTGAAATATAACAGCCCTTTTAGTGTAATTTGAAGACCTGCTGTTCATTCAAATTACCCACTGTGTGGGCTGCATGCCATTATACTGCGCAACATGTAGGAATAGGCAGAATTTGTTTTCCTGGAAGAAATAAGAAATGCTAGCCTGCAACATTTTCACAGAAGCATAATCATATTTTTTTAAGAAAATTAATGCCTTAAAAATAAAGAAAAAATTAAAGAATTATACCACATATGCAAGTTGATTCTCCCCTTTTCTCTACCGCTCTTATTGTAACACTTGTTCTTATTAATATAGAAGAATATGGCATTTCTTGGAGCTTTAAAAGCCTCAAAAGACCTGGACTGTAACTGCAATTGTGAAAGCCTTCGTGCAGACAACCAGCTAGGCACCTACTAAATCAAAACTTGTATCATTTGAACATTTCTGTTGAAGAAAGGTGCTAGAATTGGACGGTGGGTGTATGACTTCTCTTTTTAGGTTCTGGGTCATTTAGAGTATGTCTCAAGAACACAGTGTGGAGGGTACAGAGAAACTTGAGCCTGTGCTAGATCAGTTAAGTCAAAACCAGTACAGTTACCTTGGCTCATCAATTCTCCCAAAGTAATTTGTTCTGCTGAAAAGTGCAGTGTATCACCTTCAGTGATACTATGATTGCACACCTGACACCTCTGCTAGTGCCTGGATCCTGTGCTGCACAGATATATCCTGCAGGCAGATGTGTCCAAAGAGCCCACAGCCCATACAATCACCAAAAAATTAAAGGTTTGCATTGCTAGAAGTTTACTTACTGTGTAGCCATGCAACTACTAACACTACTACATTCATTCTGAGGGAGTCCTTCAAGTATATAAATGTTGTACCTAAGAAAATAATTTTCCTGAAAAGCCCTCTTAACTACTAGACGGTTATGACATAATACTTGTGGAGTCATTGTTTTTACAGTGGAACTTTGCAGACTTCATTCGAAGCTGGAATTTGTCCAATAACATTTCTTTTATTTTTTTCTGTAATAGAACTTGCTAAAAAATTGGATTTCTCAGAATAAACTGAAAATTTTTTGTAAGAGGTAAAGCAGACTTAAGCCCACTCAGTGGGTGATAGCCTGTCTTCATCAAAATTGAAATTCAAGATGTATTAGTTAGCAGAGTTGAGACTTTGAACCTTTCTGATAAGATGGTTCTAAATAAATGAGCCTCTCTATCCTGTAACACTGCTGCAGTGTTGGAACAAGGATAAATGCAGGTCTATTCTGCCCAAATGGTTTGTGCTGGCATTGACAGAGAGAATACACTTGTGTTAACTGCTACCACTTCATCATTCTGTGAGTAAAACAATCTTACTAAATCTAGCAAATGCTCTTCCCTTGCTAAATTTGCTGATACCTCACAGATAAACTCTAATTCATTGCTGTGTGGACATTAAATATTTCATTTTATAAAGTACCCCTAATACCATTTCATGAAGAAGTATGTTGATGAATACAAATTGGAATCAGGCAAACATTTTATTAAATCAAATTTTGGCTGGAAACACTATGCATAGAAGAGATTTGCTTAGAGATGGATTCTTAATCTATTCTAGTTAAGCACAAAGGCTTCTCCCTAGGGAGGAGAGCTACCAGAGAAAGCGAGAAAGAATAATCGTTTAAAAGATTTCATTGAAGTTCTTTGTGTACCTTTCAGCAAAAGAGAAGCTGCTCCATGTAAGTCTGTAAGTTATTATTTCAATTAAACCAAAATTTTAAATATACATTCCTGTTTGGTTTGGGGAGTTTGACAGTATGCCAGCTTATTTTCTTTCGGGTTTGGGTGTATGTATTACTTTACAAAGTTTCACCATGATCTTTTGATCTTCAGCCACCACAAAATAACTCCAAATTCACTAAATTTTGATTGGCAAAATATTATCTGGATATTGT
>VZRX01022450.1:0-28934 GCA_013398075.1 Notiomystis cincta | reverse complement strand
ATGCTGTGTGGTGCTGTGCTGTGCTGTGCTGTGCTGTGCCGTGCTGTGCTGTGCTGTGCCGTGCTGTGCCGTGCTGTGCTGTGCTGTGCTGTTCCATGCTGTGCTGTGCTGTGCTGTGCTGTGCGGGGGCCGTGAGCCGCGGTCTCTCCTTACAGGAACGGCTGCGGGATCCTCGCTCAGCAGCAAGCTGGGAGCTGCCAGGTTGGATTCGGCAGCTTTGCTATGGGCGGAGAGACTGCGCAGCCCCAGCCCAGCCGAATGCTGCTGCACAGGAGCGAGAGGCTCTGGCCCCTGCCCTCCTGCCCTCCGGCAGAACCATTGCCGGTGTCCAGTGGCCACAAAAAGCATCATCTGACAGAGGCGCCCCGGTTTCTGCAGGGCTCTCGCCCGAGCCCCGCCGATGTGCAGGGCGCTGGTGTGAGGGGAGGGAGGAAGCGTGCTCGGCTCTGCGGTCAGGCAGTTTCCACCCCTGCACCTGAGCCGAGGCGGCGGCACGGCTCCTCTCAGCCCTTCCCTCAGGCTTCCTTCCGCCCGCGCCCCGGCAGGTCCTGCTGAGCCTTGACTGCAAGGCAACTTCACCAACCCACGGACCGCCCTGGCACTTCACCCCCTCAGAGGATTAAACGAAGTATTTTTGTTTTCAAATGTTTCAGAAAGATTTCCTGGCCACACTGTCCGCCCACCACGTGCTGCGCTGTCACCAGATCTCCCTGCTCCAAAGCTGCTTAGTCCGACTCAAGTCGAGCTGCGCTAAACCCATCGGGAGAGGGATGCTGTGCCTGAGGCAAGGAAGCTGTTGGTCTGTGCAGGGCAGAACCTCAGCCCAGGGCTCTGTGGGGCTGCTCCACGGCCCTGCTCCTGCTGATCTGCAGGGCTCGGGCATCGATTCTGTGGTTCAGGTGACTCAGCACCTGCGACCAACAGGTCCCTCTGCTCCTGCAGAGAGCTCAGCCTTGGGCCTAGAAGACATTTTCATGGCCTTTGAATTCCTTAAACCCAAACGCTGATGATGTGTGAGCCCCTTGCACATGTGTTGGATGGGGCAGGGCAGGCCCTGGGCTCCAGCCGAGCGCTGCACTGCTCACATGGGGTTTGTGTGCCTGGGAACAGCCACACAGGTGCTGAGTGAGCACAACGGGAGACACAGCTAGGCTGGTTAGACTGGCTCCTCCAACCTCTGCCCTTCCTTGGACTGCCTGGATTTGGTTACATAGAGCCAGCTGTTTGGTAAGGGTCTCAAAGTGGCTCCTGGGGTCCTGCACTGCTCCTACCCGGCACAGTGCTCCTGTCCCACAGTGGTGTTGTCCTGGGCTCTGTGGGTGTCAGTGCTTGACCCTCGGATGCTTTCTCATGCCAAATGTTCAGGTGAGAGTGTTGCAGGAAAGACTGCAATTCACCCATGGGAGATGGATAGAGAACGGGGCTGGGGGCTGTTCCTTGGAAAACTGCAGCCCATCTTCCTTTTCACTTCCCCTTCTCTCAGGCGACTCTATGTGCTCTGGGCAGCTATTTTTAGGCTGCTGCTCTTTGTCTGCTTTCCCCCGGGGATGCTGAGCAGGTTCTGGGAACTCCAGCTGTCTCTTGGGCAGCATGAGAGATGCTGTGCTTCCTGAGCTTGCTCCTTCACTCCCCAGCGCATGCCCTGGCTCTGCCGCTCCCCTGCAGCCACCCTGGCACTGGGCACAAGGCTGAGATGCCCATCCCAGGGGCACTGCTGAGGGCTGTGGGGGTGTCTCCCGTGCTGGGCTGAGGCTGATGCTCTGCCCAGGCAGCCAGGATTGCAGGGCACCGCTGATTCCTGGGGCTCTGTCGTTTCAGTCACAACGCTATCCTGAGCCATGAGGATTTACTACCCACAGCCAGGAAATAGGGCACAGGTAACCTTCTTGTGTTCCTCATGCTGGAGGGCACATCAGGAGCCCTGGGGGAGTCCAGGGCTGTCTCAGACTCCACACTGCAGCCACCTTGCCCAGTCACCCCATTCCTGCTCCCACTCCCTTTTCTGCCCTTCCTGGGCCCTGGCATAGTCAGCCCTGACCATGGGGACACATCTCACGTGGGTCCCAGCCTGGGGTGACCAGCTCGAGCCTGGATGGGGCTGGGATGAAGGTGAGTCCAGCCTGGCCCCTCGAAGTGACAGGAGCCACTCCTGGGGGTGACACTGCGGGTTCAGTTGAGTCACCTGGTTTCCGACACACCCTGTGTCACTTGGTGGGCATATCCTCCCCCCCAGCCCTCCCTGGGCACTGGCCAGGGGGGTTCCCGGGGCTGGTGGTGCCAGCTGGCCCCTTGTTTCTCTGCCCTGTGGCACCTCTGTGAGCAAAAGCAGGGCTGTATGTGCCCCAGCTGGGTGCGAGCTGTGCTGGGCTGCTCTGGGGCATGGCGATTTGAGGGGGATGGGGAGGTGACACCTGCACAGGTTGGAGCATGAGGCAGGGATGCAGGGTTGTCTGAGGCAGGATGGTGGCTGCGAGGGGTAGGGGTGGGGGCTGCGAGGGGCAGAAGGAGTGGGATGAGCTGTCGAGTTCTTGGGGACTCCAGCAATTGGGGTGCTGCTGACACAGAGCTCTTCACTGCTCAGTCCCAGCGTCAGGGCCAGCCCCGGGGAGGCTCCAGCTCCGCGTTCCCGCAGCCCATGTTTGGGCTTTGGCTGCAGCAGGGCCATAAAAGGCAGCGTGGGGAGGGCGCTGGCGCTGGCCCCATAGCATCTCCGTGTGCTGGGGCATCCCGGGGAGCTGCTACCGGGAATCAGAGCTGGGGGCTGGTGCAGCCCGGTGGAGAGGGTGCTCTGGGTCTCCCCCAGCCCACTGCTGCCCAGGGTCCCACTGGAAACTGTGGTAGAGGGCCAAGCAGCCCCCGCCTCCGTGGGCAGACCGCCACTCCAACATCCGTGGGTGCCCAGGGCAGCGGCTGGTCCTGCGGGGGCACAGCCAGAGCTGCGGCCGAGCTCCCACTGCTCCCACAGCCCGGGACCGGCACTGCGTGCTCCATCCTCGCTGCTCTCCTGAGCGCTGGGATCCAGAGCTGCTTTTACCCAGTGTCACCCTCGGCGGAGTGGCAGTGGCAGTGCAGGGCCACGGGAGGTGCTGCAGATGCCAGGACAGGAATCAGTGGGGCCAGGAGAGACTGGCATGGGCTGGCAGCATGGAAGTGAAGGAAATCCAGGCTGAAGGTACCCTGCAGATCCATCCTTGGGGATGCTCTGGCTTGGAGGCAACTCAAGGGGTGGAATGGGGCAGCCAGAGCCCAGGGAGAGGGGAAGGAGCAGCAAAGCTCATCTGCATCCGTGCAGAGAGGGGCAGGGAGCAGTCCTGTCACCCCACAGAGGCTGATTCACGAGCTAAGCCCGAGCCACTGGGCCGGATGGGGTGTGAGCCAGCCAGGAGGAATGTGAGGAAGACAAACAGTGAGGAGGAAGGGCGATTCCCCAGGTATCAGGGTGGGCACCACTGAGCTGCAGGGCAAAGTGTGAAGCCTGGAGAACTGGGGCCAAGCATGGGGACACGGTGGGAAGTCTGTCCCCAGATTACATCCCCTGGGCCTTCCGAGCTGGGTCGGGCAGAGGCTGGCAGGCTTTCCTGGGATAGGGAGCTGGGGCAGGAGGGCTGCCAGGGCCCCTGGGCTGTAGCTAACAGGAGCCCTGGAAGAAACCATGTCCTTCCTGACTCCTGGCATCAGCTGTGTCCTTCCCAGGCTGTGGCCCCAGCACTCACCTCCCCGTCCCAGCATGGCCAGCAGCTTCCTTGCTCCTGCTGCAACTTCCAAGGGAGTTTTGGCCATGTAGATGTGTAACACTGAGCTCAATGCAGTCATTTCAGACCTGGTGTTAGACAAAGCAAAGTAAATCTCCATTAATGGCACCTCCTTGTGCCCTAGGCCAGTGCTACGGGGTCTAGTGGCTCAGGCAAGTGCCTGTGCCCGTCCTGTCCCCTGCGGCACAGAGGATGCAGGGCTGATTCATCTCCTGCCTTGGCTCCTGCTTGTGTATGTTCTCTCTGTTCATTCCCTGCCTGAGCAGCTAAATTAAGCCGAGCAACAATGGGCCATCGATTATCTCATTATATTTCCATTGGGCCTGACTTCCCAGCAGCTCCTGGAGGGCAGCACACATGGCCTTGGCAGGGGCTCGGTGCAAAGAGCCCCTTGCCCAGTTCTGCTCTTGCCCCTGGTGTCCCACACCCCACAGAGGCTCCAGGCCCACGGCCCCGCACTGTCCACTGCCCTGGCTCTGGCAGGGACGATGTGGCAGGACCCAGATGCCAGCACCCATGCACCTGCCTAGGAAATAGTCCTTTGTCGGGGGAACCTCCCCATCCCAAGGGCTCTTGGGAGCCATCCCAGCTCTGGCAAGGTCAGGTCTTGTTCCAGCCATTTGCACAGACCTGGGCCTATGTCCTATCTGTCCCTCACTTTCTGAAGTGCTCTATCCCCACCCTGAATGTCTCCTTCTTCCTGTGTCACCTATTCCAGCCCTGCTTGTTCTGAGTCTTTGTATGACGCTATCAAGAATTTTTCAGGAGCAGAGAGGCTGACATGTGTGGACCCTCCTCGACTGCCCCACGGTGCCACTCTCCTGGCAGGGCTCCGGCTGGGCTCTGCTCAGAGCTCTGTGGCGCCTGTGAGCATCCTGGAGCACGGAGTGTCCTTCCAGCTGCAGTTTGCTGGAGAAGGGCTGGGTCAGGCCGTGTGCTTGGCAGTGAGGAGAGG
Source organism: Notiomystis cincta (assembly GCA_013398075.1). Classification (NCBI taxonomy): domain Eukaryota; kingdom Metazoa; phylum Chordata; class Aves; order Passeriformes; family Notiomystidae; genus Notiomystis; species Notiomystis cincta. The sequence continues at coordinate 24,227 of VZRX01022450.1, read as the reverse complement.
GGTGGGCATCCCAGGGCAGTGCCATGGGATGGTGACAGCCCAGGGAGGGCCCCGGTCTGTTCCCTGCAGTCGCCTACTCCCCACTCTCAGGGAGCTCTGAAGCAGCTCAGGAGCTGAGGGTGACGCTGCTTCGTCTGCACGGGGATGCGCCGGCAGATCCTACCTGCGTCAGCAGCTGAATTCCCCGGTCTCATTCCCGCTCCGGCAGCGCCTTAACCCTTTCCTGCCACCCTGAGCACGAGCTCCTTGGCCCTTCTGCCAGGGTGGCTGTGACCCTCCGGCTGTGGCAGCCACACCTGCCCTGTCCCCACACACCCGCAGGAGAGGACGCAGCATCCCCCAGCTCTGGACCCTGTTGTGTGCCCCGGCTCTCCTGTGCCCTTTCTGCGACACCTCTTTCCCAGCCCGTCCTGGCCACACTGCATCCTGGCCGGGGTGGATGCTGCCGTGGCTCAGGGCTGCTCCAGAGCCTGAGATGTGCTGTCTCCGCCGTTCCTGGTCCCTGGGGAGGGGCAGCCTCGCTTTCCCAGTGCTCCTGCTGCTGTCGGCATCGGCATGGGGCAGTTTTATCACCTTGGCAGAGGGCCTAAAGGCCAGCTGCTGTTTGGGCTCTTTCCAGGGTTTCCAGTCACAGCTGGAAGTTTTTCACTGCCCACCCTCACCTGCAATATATGGAAGTCGAGTTCCTGAAACCAGGACCTGGCTGTTGAAGCCAATTTGGGCCAGGCAGCCCTTCTGGCAGGTGCCTTTGCTCCCCAGAACGAGCAGCACCACAGTGCTGAGGGCTCGGGGTCAGGCGGGGGTCGGATCCTGTGCCGGAGGGTTTGCCGTGTCCCTGGGCTCCATGACGGCCCCCGCGTGTCTCCTCCAGGAGCCTCCGCAGAGCAGAGAGGACTTTGGCAGACGCCCATCACTCAGCACCTCCCCGGCTGCCTCTGCCACCACCGAGGTTAGTCAAGCCCCGGCTGCAGACAGAAGAAGCTGAACTTGTTTGTGGTTTCTGAAAGACGAACCCAAGCCAAATAAAATCAAAAATACTAGGGAGAGTCCTTAGGCTGATCCTTCTCCCTCTGCTCCTTTGCCACACGGAGCAGGAGCTTTGGCAGAGCCCGAGCTTGACGAATTCAGAGGGACCTGGTGTATCGGGGCGCTGGAGGGCTGGCAGCTGCCAAAGAATACCTCAGAGCTGGCAAGAAGCAGCACTCAAAATCTGTCCGACACCAGGTCCCTTTGCTACGATGCCTGAGCTATGTCCGTGCCCACTGCTGCGGTTTTGGGAAGGACTGGGTGTGGGGCTGAGCCTGCTGCTGCAGGAGGGCTTTCCCTGCCGCCCGCGCTCGCTGACTCCGGATGGGCAGCTCCAGCCTGGCCGCTCCTCGCTGCGGAGCCGCCGGCAGTGCCACGGCGAGTCCGAGCTGGCACCGCTGGCACAGCTCCCGCTGGGCTCTGCCGGAGCCGCCCCAGCCTCTGCTTTTCCTCCAGGTGCCGTGAAATCGTATCGCGAGCTGTGTTTGTGTTTAAACGAGCCAAATACAGGGCGTGCGGAGCCCAGAGCGCGGCGCTCGGGCCGGGCCGGTGCCCGGGGCAGGATGTGCCTGCCCGTGAGCTCCAGCCGGCCGGACTGGTCTATTTTTATGACCCAAGCGGAGCGACCCGGGGATTAATCAGCCAGCCCAGGAGGACAGGCTACGTTGTGTTTGAAATTCTTTAGTGCTTGTAATAACTCAGGTGAGTCTCTTTGTTCTTGTGAGCTGTAATTTTTCATTTGACAGGCAGCGTCCCTTGACAAAACAGCCAAACAGCCACATCCAAACATACCCAGCCCTGGGACATGGCACTAAGCCCCTGCCCCTGCCCCTGCCCCACTCTCAGGTGACAATTTCCCCAGTGCAGTTTGGCCAGACCTATGTGGTCAGTGCTCCATGCCAAGGACAAACGAAGCTGACCCATTGACCCCCCTCCTGCTCGCCCAGGCGTGGGACAGCTCCAGGGCCCCTCCCAGCCTCGGGACACCTCTGCCCCCTCTCCCCGTGCCCAGCAGCCACCCAGGTGTCCTGGGACCAGCTCAGTCTCCGTCTCGAGGCATTGGGCTGTGCAGTGCTCTGTTTCCTTCTCCTCAGGGTTCCGGGTGCAGGATCGGGTTCCTGCCAGGATTATGGAGCGTAGCGTTACCACGGGATAGAGGACTCAGTTTTCTTTTCTCCTTGCTCCCCTTCCCCTCGGCAGCGGGAGGCAGGAGATGTGTTAGCTCAAGGCTGAGGCTAAAGAGGCTTACACTGACTATTTACCTTCACGAGGGGCTATTTTTGGCTGCTCAGCTGCTGCTAATGCAACGCTCAGGGTGGCGACCGAGGAGATGCCACGTGAGGGTCACTGTTCCTAGGACCCACTTTCCTTCTCTGTAGAGACTTGGCCGCTTTTTTGTTCCTTGGTGATTTTTTTCAGATGGCAAAGAGTGTCACAAAGGAAAATCTTGGGGACAGGGCAGCAGGACCTTCAAAATGCATTGCCCTGTCCAATGTGTGACTCATTGCCATTCTTGCGCTGCAGGTAAATCCCAAGGTTGCTTCCAGTGCTATCCTAGGCCCTGCCAGAGGGTTCCAGGTTGGCTTCACAGACCCCATCTCCACCCAGACAAACTCAGATGTTTGTGGATCTCCAATGTGAGTTAAATAATGGTATCACAAGTCAATGGACAGGCTGAGACTGGAATCTGGTCACTGGGATGTGAGCGCTGCTGGTCTTTGGGAGCATCTGGGACCAGCTCCATCCCTTTGTGTCCCTGACTATGGCAAAGTGGGGTCAGTGTGTGCCAGGGGCATGGAGAGCTCCAGTGGGGAGCACAGACACCTGAAGTCTCCTGCTGGCAGAGGGACGCTCAGGGCACACCAGGCATGGCAGAGTGGCCAAGGGCAGCAACTGGTCTCAGGGATGCACACCCAGAGCTGACCCTGCTTCAAACAGAACCCAGTTTATTCCAAATGTTGGAAAACTGCAGTGCAGAGTCTTTAACCAAACGAATCCTGAGTGATTTCCACATTGCTGAATGACATTTTAATAGTGGAAAAATAACACTCCAAATTATCTACTTCATCTCTTCCTATTGTCTTTTACTGGCTGGGAACGAGTGCTGCAGCAAAACCAGCTCTGGCTCTTCTGGGAGGGGTTTGCTGGTGCCTCTCAACCTACTGCAGGCAGTGGGGAGGCGAGGAGGGGCTGCTTCCCTGTGCCCAGCATCCCCTGAGATCAGCAGGGCCTGCCCCCATGCCCAGTCCTCCAGGCCCGGCAGGGCTGCCCACACCTGGCAGTGCTCCCGGGAGGTTCTGCTTATCCCAGCACCAGGAGCAGCCACGGTGCTGCCAGGGCCTCACGGCGATGCCCGTCCCACACGGGGCTGGCAGGTGGCAGAAGGCAGTGTCTGGCTCCTGCTGTGCCCCTGGGGAGCTGGAACCTGTCCCCGTGCCACCAAGTCACTCTGCAGGAAGAGGCTTCTGGCATTTTCTGCCCTGTGGTTTTTCTCACCTGAATTCAGCCACTGCCACTTAGAGCTTCCATCTGGATGGAGCCATCGAGTGCTGCCACAGGTGCCCAGGCTACCACCAGCAGAGCCTGGGGACAGCGACACAGCCCCAGCACATCTCTCTCTGAGTGGCTGCAAAAGGGGTGGCTCAAGCTGGGGGATAGTGTTTGCCCAAGTGCTGTCCCCAGCCTGCACAGCAATGGACACATGAAAGCCTCACACAAACTTTTATTATCACTGAAACATCACACATCTGGACAAACTCCCTGGCCTGGAGCAAAGCAGCCCCAGCCCTTACATGAGGTGTCCCTTGTCAAACCCCAGCTCACAGCTGCAGCCTTGGTGCCACTGCAGCTGGGCCGATTCGGAGCTGTGCCATTTCTGAGTGGGTTTCCCCACTGCTCTCATCCAGGGGAAGGTTTTCACCCTCTGGATTAAAGGCACACAAATCGGGAGCCGAACTGTCCTCCTGCCACTCAACAGCCAGCCCTTGGCACGTTGCCTTCAGTGGGTCAAGGCTTCTTCCATTCGGGAACACCGCCTGCTCTTGGCTTGTGCTGGCTCACACAGAGCATCCAAGCTCCAGCCTCACTTCCCAGCGGGAATGGGGCACATGGGCTCCAGGCCAGGCTGTGGGTAAGGCTTTGCAGAAGGATTTTGAGAGAAATGTGCTTGTCAGGTGCAGGAACTCACCCAGCACTGCCCGAGGACATGGTGGTTCCATGCGTGCTGCTGAGGGCACAAACATTCCTGAGAGGCAGAGCTGGGAAGGGAGCCTGCCCAGGACAGCTGTGTGGGAAGCAGTGTGGAGGAAGTGAGAGGGAGCAGGACGGCCAGGGAAGGCTACAGAGGGATGCAGAGAGGCACAGCCCACTGCCACCTCAGCTCCTTTTCCACTCCCACAAGGAAACTGCTCCCCTGGCTCTGTTTGGCACAAATGCAGGCTCAGGACACGCCTTTGGAGGCCATGGAATTTGGTAAGAACCTTTGGCAACAGGGCTCAAGGCCCCAGCTCCACTTCTGGCTGGCAAAGTTTACAGCAGACAAGGGGAGAAACATTGTCTTTTCAAAAACACCCCAGGGGAAACCTTTATCAGACAGGGCTCAGCAAAACTGACTGCAACAAGGCGAGTTTCATTTTCACTTTGGGATGTGGAACAGGGAGGACCCCTGGCACTGACTGAAGAGCCTACAACCCATACAGAGTGTTTGTGCCACAGGCTGTGGTAGTGACAGGCAAGGACAGTAAATATTCAGTAACTGAGGAGAGCCAAAGGAAACACAATGGGAAACATAATGGAAACAGACTAAAGTATTAAAGTCTGCAGTTGTCAGCATAAAGAAACAGCTTTGCTGTAATGTGGGAGAACCATAGAATGGTTTGGGTTGGAAGGGATCTTAAAGCTCCCTCCATCCCAGCCCCCGCCATGGACAGGGACACCTTCCACTGTCCCAGGCTGCTCCAAGTCCCATCCAACCTGGCCTTGGACACTGCCAGGGATCCAGGGGCAGCCACTGCTTGCTCTGGGGACCCCGTGCCAGGGCCTGCCCAGTCTCACAAGGAACAACTCCTTCCCAATATCTCATGAAGAGGGAAGCTTTAGGCAGTGTCTGTGAAATACCCTGACTCAGAACAGCAATGCTCTGAGATCTGGGGCTGTCCATTTTCTATAAAAATGGGGAAAAAATCATGCCAGCCAGTATATCCTATAAAACCAGAAAAGGCCAGAGACAAGACTTCAAGGTCACTGGTCCTTCCTTGTTGAGAAAGCAGACACCTTCCCTGCAATCCCAACGGTCTGCAGTTTTATTTTTGGCAGATTATAATTAAAATGGCTTTTATGGCTTTAGAAAGAAGCCACGAAGCTGCACGTTTTGGTTGAAGCAGAGAGTGCGTGGTGTGCCCTGGGTGAGGGGACAGTGGCCTTGGTTCTGCTCCTGTCACCTGCCCACCAACACTGCTGGGTGGCCTTGGCTCCCCGAAGTGTTCTCATTTCTCACCAGCAAGTAAGAAAGTTCTGGTTGCTAACCAGTCCAGTCCCAGAGGCAGAATAAAAAGTCCTTGTTAAAACCTAGAAAAGCTTGTTTCTAACAAAATCAAATTGAAACGCAGTTCCTGGGTTGATGCCTTTCGCTCAGGTTCCACCACCCGTGCAATGGAACTTCCCCTATAGAGCAATTTAATTCCTCTTCCATTCCCTACCTTTTAGTCTTCTCGGAAGTCTTGACGAGCTATTCCTCCATTTTTTTCTTCAACATTTTTTCCTATGCACATCCTTCCTGCTCTTCCCTTCCGCTGTTACACCCTGTTCCTCTCGGCTATTTTCGGAAGGCAAAGACATCCCGTGTTTTCAGGCCTTTCTTGCCTTCACTTCCTGGTTTAGGAGAAGACACTTCCACCAGCCCTCCGTACGGGCAGCTCTCAGACTCCGGGTGGTGGCCAGAACACTCCACGGCGGGGATGAAGCCACTGTCCCACATGCCTGTGCCACACAGCTTGCAGAGGTCGTGCAGGCTGCAGGGGATGCGGGGGAGCAGGTGGAACTGATACAGCAGACTCCTGGCCTAGAGGGAGAGAGATGGAAAACATTCACTCCTCACCAGGGGACCAACACGCAGAGCTGAGGCCGCCTCCCACCCACTCCTCCCGTTTGCCTGCTGTGTGTCCTGCTGAACACCTGAGGGTTACCTGAGGCCCTGGGGACAGTGGCAGGGCACAGGGGCTGCCACAAACTACAGCTGATCCCATGGCCCCAGTCACTGACAGCCGAGAGGATAGGGCACTATGGCACCAACAGCTCTGTCTCCATTTCCCTGAGTAGATTATCCAAACAAGGCTTTTCCCAACCACAGTGTCACTTCCCAAGTACTCAACAACTACCTCCTCCTGCTGCAAATCTTGTTTCCAGGCAAACAGCAGATCTCACCCTCCCTTTCCAGGCAAACAGCAGCATCCCACCCAGCCAGGCACAGGCATACAGGAGATGCAAAGCTGAAGCAGCAGTCCCTGGTTTTCTCAACACCCTGACTCATCTCTGGACCTTGTCCCACATGTGCACCTGGGCCTTTACCTTCCTGAGTACGAGCTCCCCGTTCATGTGCATGGCCAGGTTGCTGAAATGCAGCAGCATCTGGTCAGTGGCCAGCTGCTGCTCGATGACGTCGTCCCCGTAAATCACTACGATGGCCACGCAGATAAAGAGGTGGAAATAGTCTGTCTGCAATGGGAACACAGGGGCTGCTGTACAGGTGGAGGCAGAGCTCTGGCTTCACCTCCCACCCTCCACAAGCAGATCCTTGGTGAGAGATTTTGCTCCCTTCAGCTCTGCCCAGTGGTGAGAACTTGAGTTACTGGTGACTTCTGAACCACAGCTGAGCCAAAGCCTCTTCCCTTCACAGCACGGCAGCAAGGTCTGCACCATAGAGTAGATTTTTGGGAAGACATTTCCCAGCTGTGTAAGAGACGCCTGAACTTCAGAAGTGGGTGTTCAGTATTTTCTGAAATACCTCCTTGTGAAGCCCAGACATCCCCAAGGAGGAGAGGCAAGCAGGGCTCCATCCTCCTGCTACATAGATAAACCTCTGCCATAGTCACAGACACAACTTATTTTGGCTGCTTTGCTGCTAAGAGCCTTTCTGGAAATCCTCAGTGCTGAGGGGGGAGGACTCAGCCAGGTGCCCGTGGCAGCTGCCTCACCTGGTAGTGAGCCCAGCACGCTTCCCACATGCGCAGCGCCTCGGCCTCCGGGAATTCCCGCTTGAAGCAGAGCAGGATCCAGCGGTGGCAGAAGAGCATCTGCAGGCCATCCTCTCCCAGGGCACACAGGTGCTGGTGGAAGTGGGGGTGCATCAGCCGCAGCAGCTCGCGCAGGTACAGCTGGAAAAGACGCCCTGGGCTGAGGCCCTGCCTCGGGCACCCCTCAGCACTCCAGGCAGCCAGGGCTGGAGAGATGGACAGCTCTTCTCTCTCAGCTGCCATTTCACAAGAAGGATGGATATAGCTGCCTCTGGAGTGCCTCAATCATCCAGGATCAATTCTACCTACCAGGTGTTTCCATAGAATTACAGAATCTTAGAATATCCTGAGTTGGAACTGACCCACAAGGATCATCAAAATCCAGCTCTTGGCCCTGCACCCGACAACCCCAAGGATCAGCCCAAGGATGTAGTGGCTTTGGAGGGATTTGGCATGCTGGAACCCCCCAGCCCAGGGAACTGGGGAGAGGAGAAGCCATGACAGGGCTGAAGGAGCCCAGCACTCAGCCTCACCAGCTGCTTCTCCATGTCCTCATCCCGAGGGGAACTGATGAAGATCGTGTTCTGCATCAATCCAACAAAGCACCAGAAAGTATCTGACTCATCCAGGACCTCTGCCAGGAGTGGGGCAACCAGGTCGGACATGCCCTGGGAGTATCCAATGGTTGGGTTAAATACTGCATAGTTCAGCAAGATCCTCCTGGAGCAGAGACAGAAACGGAGACGTGGGACAGGTGAGGGCAGGTGACAGCATCATCTCAGGGACAAAGACATGGGGCCTCATGTGAGCTGCTGTAACACAGACAGGGAAACCCTGTGGCAAACACCAGTCTTGTGGCATAAACTTCAGGAAAAGGTTTGGCATTCACAGACAGCAAAGTATAAACAGAAAATGAGAGTTTAAAAAGATTAAGAGGACAGAAACGAGGGGCCCATGGGAAAGGAGAGATGATTCTCAACACATCCATAAAGCTCCAAGCCATGCTGTTGGGATGAAACCCAACTCTTTTGAGGTCATACCTTTACAGGTCACACTTTCATGGAGAAGATGCTGGTGTCCTCTACCCCATCAGGAGAACTACGGACCCAAGCATTTGCCCACAGCCCTACCACAGCACCTTTGCTGTGCCTGTGTGTGCAGGAAAGGTCAGGGATGGGAGCAGGGTTATAGGATAGAGAAGGGAATGGCTAGAGCAGCAGTGGGAGCACTGGGGAAGGCCTCGCTCTTGCATCCCTTGGCTCCAGATGCACAGTGGGTGCTCTGCAGCATTCTCAGGCAGCCTGGGCTGGGGGCTGACCAAGTTGTCTCTGCATTGAGCAGGACATGGTTTTTAGGACACTGGAATCAGACACTTCACCTCATGGTCTCCACATTTGGGTTGTCCTCCCCTCGGAAGAACTGGTTGCTGCGATCAGTCCTCACAACATCCTTGTCCACCGTGAACTGCACCTGGCGCCAGAAATCCTTCTGCTCGTCCGGAGTCATGGACAGCCTGGAAACCATGCAACAGCACAGGGTTGCCAAGAGAGGAATGTGATTGCCACAATGAAGAAAAAGCCTCATTTCAGTCTTAGTTTGCGGAGAAAATCTATTCCTGTGCTCAGTTTCCTTAGCACCTGAAAAATAGACCAGGAGGTCTGGCCAGAACAGCGGATTGTCTGTCCCAAGGGATTACTGGAAGGAGCCTCCTGGGTTACAAACGGGATGACACAATGTGTTTGCTGCAATAAACACATCAGAAGCATTGGACTCTGCTCTCCGCTCCTCCTTGGAACTCAGCACACCAGAACTCACCATTCTGGTTTGATTGTCTCCTGATTATTAACAGTATTGTCCCTCTCCAGTTTCAGTGTGCCCACCTCCGTTTAACAACACACAATTCTTGCATTAACAACCTTCTGGAATTACATAACCCTTCTCATTCCTCATTTTTATGTACATTTTATTTATAAAGAAACATAAGATCCCAATTTCTCCTTCAGTATTCTAACCCAAGCCTTGCCTGTGAGGGGTTTCCCTGCATGGTACTGATGAGCCTGATTCCAGAGCCTGGGTAAGGTAATGTCTGAGCTCTGTGGCATTAGCTGCAGAGCCTCAGGAGGTCAGCAGTGCCCAACATGCCTCCTTCACCATCCCTCCCACTTCTCTACTCCAGCCTGTCCTGAGACTGAGGTCTCTGAGAGACTGAGGTGTCACTGTGACATCCGGCTCAAGGAAGATGAGCAAGGGAGGATGATGAAGGTCTGTTACCTTTTCTCCTGGATCTCAAAGTATTCTTTCCTCTTCTGCAGCCTCAGTGCCTCCCTCTCTTGAGAGGTGGACTCATAGCTGTAATAGTGCAGCAGAAAGGGCCACACCTCCCCACGGATGGAAATATCAATCCCACCAAAGAAAATGGCCTGGAAGAAGGAGCAAAAGTTATGGCTGGTACAGTTTTAGCATTCCCAAAAACAGCAACAAGCAACTGCCTGCTGCTGTGCTTTGGTGCCTCTGCAGTTCTTTCCTGACAAGTGACGCCTTGATTCAAGCTCCTGCAATTTGCACATGTGTAGAGGGAAAGTGCTGGCCCTCTATTCCCAGACCAGACACAAATCAGGCTCATTTCAATGTCAATAACCACCCCTGGAGAGGCTCTATGATTAACGTGTCGTTCTCATGTCACGGCTTAATCCCGAATCCTGGAGACGCTGCACTGCACTGCAAACTTCTCTCTCAGGGCCCTGGCCCAGTGCTCCTCTCAGCCCTGTTATTTCATACAGCAATCTCAGTTTATACAGCAATCTTAGTTCATACAAGCTCAGCCATTTCAACTATCTCAGTTCTTTCAGCAGCCTCCAGTGTTCTCTGTGACACATTCTGCAGACACAGCAGGCACTGGGCACTTTGGTTTATTGATTCCAAATGGCAGCAGAAGTGGGACAACTCCTCGGTCAGGGAAATGCTCCAGCATCACACAATCACAGGGTTGTTAGGGTTGGAAGGGATCTCTGGAGATATCCAGTCCCACCCCCCTCACCAAGGCAGGGTCACCTAGAGCAGGTGATACAGGAACATGTCCAGGTGGGAATGTGCTGGAATCTGCTCCTACAAGGGAACAGAGGAAAGCACCTCACCTTTCTCAGCTTGTACTCCTCTTCCACCTGCCCAGCCTCATTGAGGTGGTGCAGCCAGGCAGACACGTCAAGGCGCCTGTACGAGTTCTCCTCGGGGTGGGTCTCTGAGGAGGGGAGCTTGGGGCGCCGGATGGAGAACTGCATGCAGGTTTTCTCATCTGCAAACTGCTGAATGGGGGAAAACAAACCACAGCTGTGGCAGGAGCCAGGGAGAGCAGCAGAGTGTGAAACCCAGAGCAGGGAAACCTCTGCATGGTTCATGCAGGAATAAGCAGTGAGGAGCTGCACTTGGGGAGGTTTTGTTGGTTTGGTTTTTTTTTGAATTCCAACCGTTACAATAACAAGAGTGATTAGAATAATTAAAATCCACCACAAAACAGCTTCATCTTAAAAAAAAAAAAAAAATTAGTTTCTATTCCTCCTCCAATCTTATCCCTGACCTGAAACTGAATTAATGCTGCTTACAGCAAAACTTGCCCCTGCCAGGAATGCCTGCAATAAATTACATATGATTGGCCATATACAAAGGGATTGCTGTTAGGAGAGCGGGGAACTGCGCTGCCAGGCTCTCTGAGGGCACTCAGGATCCCAGTGCAAGGCTGCAGCTGACATTTAATTTAAAAATCAAAGGTTGCTCAATGCAAAAAGTGAGCCCATGCGACCGTAATAAGAAAAGCAGCGGGGGGCTCTGTGGGAAGGATGGAAATTTAAAAATCACTGTTTCTAATAAGCACATACAATATCTTAAACAGATAATTAAAGAGCTCTTATCACATTTGTATGTAGATTGAACAAAATATGGCAAGATGCCTCGTCAAAACATTCTCCAAACAGAATGTTATGCGTCACAAGATGGATGAAAGGCTCTGACACAATTTCCAACCTATCTCTGCAGGTTTCCAGACACCTTCCATGCCTAAAGGACAGTGCTGACCTGTCAGGTCTAGCAAAATCACTACCTAAGGAAGTCTTCCAGATGATCTTCCCCCATATTCCACAGGTAGAACAGGAATGGATGAAGACAGACAAGTCCAAGAGAGACTTTGAGTTCAGCTCACACTCCCATCCTGAACATCCAGCACCTGGCAGCTTCCTGCCTGGCCTGGTGACACGAACTCAAAGCTTCATTTCTCCAGCACACCAACCCAAGTGTGAAACCTGACCCCAAGAGCCTCGCACAAGTACCTGGTCCTTGAGATGGGTCTCTGTGCAGTATTTCCACTGCTGAAACACCTCGGACAGTTTATCCAGGCCACCGTGGTGAAAATGGAAGATCTTGTACTGGCTCTCCCTGCTTGCCACCACCAGCTGCCCACAGGTACAAGCCTCATCACTGTGGGAACAATGGAGAACAACTTGCAGGGACCACCCAGCACAACGAGGGACCATCAGGGACACAGACCCTTAGGGGACAGAGAGTGCCAAGCAAGTCACAAAGTGCAACACCAAGCTGCCCCTTAAAACAGGGCACAGAGGCAGTTCTGCATCTCTGGGACTCACTGATCCTTATGGGTCACTTCCAGTTGAGACATTTTATGATTGTATGACACGGCCATAGTGACAATTTTCTCCACTTGTGCCTGGTAACAGCACTATTTTTACCCTTCGCAGAAGGAATTAAAATTTGTCTTCCCTGGAGAAAAAACCACAGGAAGTCTGCCCCAGAAACATTAAGGCAGTACACAAAGTCAGCTCCTAGGGATGCGCAGACTTGCTTACACACAGCTGTGTCCAAAGAAACAGGGAGTGAGAGCAAAAAGAGGGAGTAAAAATGTTTTTGCAATAATTTGAAATAAATTTTGTAGTAATTTGAAAGATAACTGAAGAAGCTGAGAGCAGTGAGACTCTAGAGGAGCCTGGTGAGGGGCAGACAAAGGAAAAGGTACCCAAGATAAAGATGTTTTTCATATCCCCAGGTTATTTGAAGCATTTTTTGTATGACAGCTAAGAGTGACCTTTACTTTACTAAAAATAAAACCCTTTCGGCTCTGCAACTGTAATTCAGAGGCTCTCCTTGGGAAGGCTGATGCTCACTTTCCTGGAGACAATTGTTCTGGAAAGGCTTCCAGGTAGGATTGCAGAAATCACCTCCTTCCAGAGCCCCAACTCAGAGCACACACAGATCACATACAATTCACACACAAGGACACAGTACCTGAAGAAAAGGCGAAGGGATCTCATCTGTCCCAGGTCCACTCTGAAGACACCACACACCTGTTCGAGGGCAAATACCTTCTGCTGTTCATCCCATCTGGTGCTCTGCATTTGCCCATTGCTCTCCTGGAACTGGGCACTGGTGTCAAGGCTGGAGGCAGAGCTGGTGGAGCAAGTCATGCGATTATCACATGTGTCCCTGTGGACAGAGCATGGGGACAAAAACCCCATCAGCCACAGGAGGCTGTGGGTACATGCAACGAGCACAGATGCTCCATGTTAAAAACCTTTAGTCAGAGTTCTGAAACTGGCATTCATTCACCGACTAAATTATTTTTATTTAACTTAGTTCCCTACCATCCCCCAAAGCATCCTGGTTTTGGTCTTTTCCTAAAGTTCTTGCATGCAGAACTAGGGAGAGCCAAACCCATTCCTCAAAACACCAACTTTTGAGAAGGCAAAATGAAGAAGCTCAAGCCATCCCCCCAGCGTCCAGTTCAGACACTCCACACCAGGAGAGGGACAGGACGAACAAGCACATTCCAACATCAGCATGGACCTGGGATCTCACCCGGAAATTCCCTCTTTGATCAGTAAGATCCAAAGATGTTTCCCCTGAACTTGAGTTTCTCATTATACCTCTGCAAGTGGACCTGCCAAGCCCTGATTCATGCCTATAAACTCCAGACAAATGGTTTCCACCTGCAATCTTGGAACTTGGGAGAGTTAAGGGTTAGGAAATCGCACCTGAGCTCTTCAACCCACTGCAAGGAAGAGAAAGTGAACCCAACCCTTTCCCAATCCACCCCAGATCTCCAGCTTTAAATGCAAACTGAGTTCAGACTTGAAAAGCCCCCACGTCCCCACCAGCCCCAATCCCAAAAGAAAAATATCAGTGCTTTGGGAATTAAGTGAATGTGAAACTGTGACCCCTTGGCTCGTAAAAAGGCCAATGCACGTGAACAATTTCGGCGCGGGCTCTGAATGGGCTCTGCTGTGAAATCGGGGTTTGCCAGACAAGGCCCGGAGCAGGTACAAAGCAGCCCCCTGCAAGGCCACTTTATGTGGTGTTTTCTAATCCTCTTATCCAACAATGTGGGCACTGAACGCTGGAAATCACACACTCAGCATGCACTTCACATCCGTGTGCCTCCCACGCCTGGCTCCAGGGCCTCTTGCACAGGGACCAGCCTCATGGGCAGCATCTCCCCGCGGGTCAGGGCAGTGCCTTCCAGGAGACACGGCTTGGGACAGCCCATGGAGGTGGTTACATTTTTAACCAAGCCCTGTTCCAATGTGTGACTCAGACCCTGGGCCCCTTCCTGCTCCTGTAGCACTGTCCGGATGAGACCAAGGCTGGTTAACTCCAGCTAAAGAAGCAGCTTCATGGCTTTTGAGGAATGAAGTTCTGCTGCTCTGGTTTTTGGAAAGAAAGCAGCAAAGCAGAACTCACATTCAGGCCATTCGGAGGATGAGGACTCAGAAGGGATGTGGCATTAGGGATCACACCATACAGTGGAACTCACTCCAGGTTAGACTCCAGGATACCTCCGACCATGGGCACAGCTGTACACCATCCCCTGCCTTGGAAATTTTTCCATGAAGATTGTACTGGCCTTTATGAAAAACCAAGCATTACTTTCTGATAAAGTGGCAAAATGTAACACTTTCTAAAACACTCAGTATCTAACACTACAAGAGTAACAAGAGTCCTGGTACAAGACACTTGGGCTGGACTGCCTGCTAGGAGCAGCTGGTATTTATGGAGCAACACTTCATAACAGCCACAGCTGGTTACACAGGATTTTCCTGGAAGAGGTGACTCAAACTAACTCAAAGACTACGCAGAGGCAACCCATTTTCTAAAACTCTTGCAAAGATGAGCTGGTCAGTTTGGCAAAGGGCTGGAGGATGGTTTGGTGTGAGGATCATGCAGGTCCTGGTCACAGAGGTGCACATCTCGTTCTTCAAGAACATCATCTGAAATGACCAGCAGAAATGTCCAGACAACTGCCATGAAATGAGTTACCAGTAGAGCTGGGCAGGGTGGCTTTGATTCCAGGCATTCCACAGCTCCTCAAAACAGCACTCCATTTCCAGCTGCACTTCCCCGTGCTTCACAACCCAGATCTGCCCCAGATGCAGCAGCAGCCAGCTGAGACCCACGAGCAGGAGAGCCTGGGCACGGTCCTGGCACTGGGGGATCCTCCGGAAATGCTTCTCCAAGAGAAATGTTTACAGTTCCCAGCCAGCCAGCGGTGACAAGCTCGCACACGCATCCCACAGGCACAGAAGCATCTGCTGTCAGGGGGTTCACCCTTTGCAGGCAGCAAGAAGCACCAGGGGTAAGCAGAGTGCTGCAGCTTGCGCAGCCCGGGGAAATTCCCATGTTCTCAGTGATGCAGAGGGTGAAATCTGAAAGAGACACCTGTGCCCCCCTGCCCTTCACAGGGGTCAATGGACACAAACATTCACACTCAGGACAGATTAGAGATAGAACCACCTCACGCTCACTGAGTCACCGGGGAAATTCAGAAAAACCCCGCACTGTATCTAAAATTTTTCCTGTGCATACTGATTGAAAAAAATTTGAAAATACTCTAATCTTGGGACTACTTTTAAATAAAATTTTAATATTGAGATCATTGTGTAAGTCAGTAACAACAAGCAGTATGGTCTCTGCTAGTTTTGTGGGGTTTGGTAAGTCCTCTAACCAGGCATTCAAGGTAGATGCAGGGGAAGAGTTTATTGTTTGTCAGACTATTCTATCTGTTGGATAAGGAATTTATCCCAGAGCACCCTGTAAAAGCAGGAGCTGAAGCACTCCAATGCAAATAGCCAGAGGAACATTCCAGAGAGACTTTGGGTTGTGGGATCCAGGAAAAAACAGAGCACCCACTAGTACACAGCACTGGTCAGCAAAACAATGAGTGCAGTGGGCCACAGGAATAAAAGGGACAAGGAAAAAAATCAAGGAGGATTAGAAAACCTGGGTCAGGAAACCCTGGGCCACGTTCATGTGTTCAGTTCAAGAAGGTCATGGAGGGGCTGAAGTGCATCCAGAGAAGGGAATGGAGCTGTGGGAGGGGCTGGAGCCCCAGGAGTGGCTGAGGGAGCTGGAAAGGGGCTCAGCCTGGAGAAAAGGAGGCTCAGGGGGGACCTTCTCATTCCCAGAGAGAAGAGTGGTGTCAGCTGGGGGTCAGGCTCTGCTCCCAGGGAACAAGGGAGAGCAAAGAAGGAAACAGCCTCAAGTTGTGTCAGGGGAGGGTCAGGTTGGATATTTGGGAAAAATTCTTCATGGAACGGGCTGTCAGACATTCGTACAGGCTACCCAGGGCAGTGGTGGAACCTCCCCACCTCGGAAGGATTTAACAGCCACGTGGATGTGGCACCTGGGGACATGGGTCAGTGGTGGCCTTGGCAGTGCTGGGGGAATGATTTGACTTGATAATCTCTGAGGCTTGGTAATTCTGTGATTCCACTTCAGCCTTTTGCCCTCACCTGAGTCTCACCACTCTTGTCTCAAAACACATCCCATTCCAGTTGGAGAGCAAGACCAGGGGCTGATGTATTTTCTCCACTCAACAATCAACTACAGCAGCCAACCATATCCATAATCCACAGTCCTTTGTAGCCCTTAAGGAGTCACCATCCCCCCGCTCCCCCCACGTGGGACCTCTCTCATGCCCGGTCGAGGAGCTCAGACACTGCAGGTGCGACTCAACCTGCAGCAGCGGGACCCAACACACTGTTCCAAAGCCCTGAAACACACCTACAGCACAGAGAGAGCTAAACCCAATTATTATTTCCGTTCCAGAGACCTGCTCTGATTACCTGGGAAGCCAATTTCAGCAACAAAGACCTAATAACTCATTTTACGATGTAATGTGACAAACATAATTATGAGAGAGAAAGGGGCTGAAGGCTACAGCCATGATGTGGCACTTACCCAAGCTGTCAGCATGCACCACCTGATTCCCAGAGAGCCTCCTGCCAGAGCCAAACCCTCTGCTGGAGCTGGCTCTCCATCACCCCTGTGCTAACGCATGGTGTCACTAATAACAGCTCCCACAGCCCCAGCATTCCTGCATGCTCGCTTGGGACCATCATTTACAGACAATGAGTATCATCATAATGTATGAGCATCCATGTAATGGGAATTACATGCCCCTTTTCCTCCCCAGGGGTTAGCATTTTCTCTGTTTCTCCACTATTCCCCACAGGCATTGACCTTCTGGGTTCCTCTTTTCCCTAGCAAGGTGAAACAACTCCTGGCAGCATCAGCTGTTAAGACAGATAGCTTCAAACAAATAAACTGCCAATAAAAGTTCAAAGCTATCCTGAAATGCCTAAAAATTTAGTGCAGTGGTGAGGTAATATTGAGCATCTGGAACCCAAATCCATCTGATAGAAAAAGTGTCCTTGACAATATACATATATTATAGACCGTGAAATGTGCTGACTTCAGTGACATGAAAAACATGCAAAGGAAACCAGATTGGCAATTT
The DNA here is from genome assembly GCA_013398075.1 of Notiomystis cincta. Lineage (NCBI taxonomy): Eukaryota > Metazoa > Chordata > Aves > Passeriformes > Notiomystidae > Notiomystis > Notiomystis cincta. The sequence goes on along the minus strand of VZRX01022450.1, from coordinate 7,175 downwards.
AGGATTAAAAAAAAGGTGTTGAAATGTCTCTGCTCGCACTGCAGAGCAGGGCTGGAAGGACACTCGCAGGACAACACCAGCTTCCCACAGAGAGTGGCCACACAGAGCCAGCCACGGACAGGAAAACACTGCCGGCGCACTCTGACCGGCACAGACGAGTAACCACGCTAAGAATTGTGTCAAACCCACCCTTTGGTTGAAAACATTTGGAACTTGAAGTTTCTGTGCCTCAGAGAACACGAACAGAATCAGTTTCCACTAACCATGGTGACTAGGGAACAAGGTGTTGGATAGCCTGGATTTGGAAAGCCTAGCCAGGATACCTAAAATTAAATTCAAAACATCCTTGTGTGAAAGCATTGCTATACATCTGTAAACATGTGGGAAACAAATCTAACAATTCCTCCTATTTGTTGAGGAAACCCGGGGAAAGCTACTCAGTCTGTTATAGTACAAAGTACACGGATGTCAACATGGACTTTCCAAGAGCTTGTTCCACAGGCTTTCCATTGATCTGTTTGCTTTCAAAACATAAATTTCCCCACGTTGAACTGCACTAAATGCTATTTAGTAGCTAATTAACTTTCTGTGCTGAAAACCTCCTGTAATTGCACTTCTTTCACCTTTTTGAGCCCGTGTCCCCCGGGGAACCCAAGCTGTCCTACGGTATTTGTTCTGCTCATTTCTATCTCACAGGCACAAGTTCCTCCCTGACACCGGGCTGCCAATCACGGTGCAGAGGTCACTGGAGACCAAATTAGGAGCATTCTGCCTCTGACAAACTTGCTTCGCTTAGCTTGTTATAAAGAGAAAATAAACAATTACAAAAAATAATTGTATCCTTTCAAGCAGGGCACCGGGAAGCAGATCCAAGCGCTCGTCCAAGTCAGCGCATTGTTGTTAGTCACTCCTCGCATTCCTGCTATTAACAACATCGAAAGAACGGGCTGTTTACATCTGAGAAGCGCTGGGGACCCTCCCTCACCTCGGACAGCACGGAGCCGAGGGTCCGCGGCCACGAGCCGCGTTCAGGCGCTGCGGGGAGCGCAGGGACTCCGCAGGCACCTCTGACCTTGGGCTGAAACAGCAAGTTCACCAGCAGGGACGGGGCTGGGAATTAACAGCAGCTCTGCCAACACCAGCCTGACAAATAAACCACTGTAACACGGCGAGGGACTCGCGGAAACCCGATTATGCAGCTTTGCCTTCTGACGGGCGTAATTGGTTTGTCCTTGAGAAATAAAGATCAAACAGATTTGTTCTGCTTTACGGGGCTATGGCAATCCGTGTTCCCAGCACCCCGTCCGCCTTCCCAGAGCTTCCCAGCTACCTGGCAGAGGCAGAACACGGATCTCCATCCCAGAGGTTGCTGACAGCAGCGGCCGGGGGGGCCCTACCCCACCCCACGGTGGTGCTGGTGCTGCCATCCTGCCCTGTGCCCGAGATGGGTGAAAGCCTCACCACACTGGGGCTTTGTTGCTCCTAATTCATCCCTCCAAGCCCTCGAGGCGGGAGGGGAAGCTGAGCGATTACAGCCAGCAAGGGGGCATTAGAAAAACAGCCCTGCGGCCTCCAAAGGGTTCCCCCACTCCTGTGAGTTAAAGCAAAAGGAAAACAAAACAAGTCCAGAGTTCTTGAGTTAATTATTTTGAACGTAAATGAGAAAAGCAAAAAAATAAGCAGAAGTCTGTTATGAACTAATAGGTGTTTTAATCTCTTTTCCCCAAAGTCTGGAATGTGATACATGTCAACCTTCAGCTAGGAGACAATCAATCTGCCTTCACAGCTGGCACTTCCTCACAGGTGTAGCTGCTCAGGTAAACCCAAGCGAGGTTTTCTTAATTTTCTCTGTGACTTCTTGTTGCAGAGAGAGAAAGGGGGCAGAATGAGCAGTTCGGTGCTTAGGAATAAAATACACACAGCTCCGAGCAGCCAAACACAACAAATCACTTAGAGCTGAGCGGACGCTGCTCAAGGATGAAAATGTTACCTTCAGTTTAAGGGAGGAAATGTTCCAGAAGCTCAATGGCAGATTTTTACAATCCATACGGAGAAGGGGCACCTCATGCCTGGGCTTACGCTCATTAATAAATCAATCGAAATGCAACACTTCAAAAAAAAATTCCTTAGATGGAAAAAGTGATTTCTCAGCAAAGCCCGAAAAAGAATGTTTGCTTTTCAGCCCATTCCAGCCTGGAGAAGGAGACCTTTCTTCCCTGTGTTTATTTTATTTTTAAAATCAATGGATTATTTTGCTTTTTTTCCTTTCAGTTCAATCCATGCAAAAATAAAATTCTCCCCTAATTATGCTAATTATAATCAAGCCTTCAAACTGCTGCTCCCTTGAAAGACCTGCGGATTACCTTTGTTCTTATATTCTTGGCTCTAAGCAGTGAACTGGGAATTTCAGGGGGACATTTTAGTGGCGAAGTTAACCAACTCCCCGGATTCTGCTGCTGCCCCAGCGTGAGCTGAGCCAGCACCACCCAGGGAGGATTTCACTGTTTCCACAAGACAATGCAGATTTCCCAAGGGAAGAGCTTGCTTCAAGTAGCAGAAAAGGGAGAGGAAAGAGGAGCACTGCCTAAAAAGCATGTTCCAGAGTTATTGTAAATGCCTAATGCTGGGATAATTGCAAGGCCCGAGCCAAGGAGACAGAGGCCGTGCAGATTTATTTGCATATATTGTGGTGCTTTGGAGGGGACATGCTCTTTATTTTGATTCACTTAACGCAATTCTTCCCTCACAAAGCTGTGGATACCTGCCAGTGCCATTTATCTCTGCTCTCCATTCAGATTTCTGGGCGTTGCGATTGTATAAATAAATAACAGAAGAAATGCAAGAATATCCAGGGAAAAGGTGAAAGCAGCCCTGGGGAGAAGGACTTGGGGGTGTTGGTGGTTGAGAGCTGGTCCCAGAACCCCCCTGAGCTGGGCTGAGCCCCCNTGGATCCCTGGAATTGTTCCAGGCCAGTTGGACACTGGGGCTTGGATCAGCCTGGGACGGTGGGAGATGTCCCTGCCCACGGCAGGGGGTGGCACTGGGTGGGCTTCAATGTCCCTTTGCACCAAACCATTCCACGGCTCCGGGATCTCCTGCCTCGGCCGCGTGAGGGGAGGGCGGCAGGCCCGGGGGTCCCGGGGGGCGCAGCTGGGTACAGCGCGCCCCCTGGCGGCCCCGCCGCGCCACCGCCCGGCCCCGGCCCCGGCCACAGGCGCTGCCCAAGAGCACCGGCCATGGCCACGGCCACAGGCACCGGCCACGGTCACGGGCACCGGCCATGGTAGCCACCTGCAGTCTTGGGCCACCAAAAAGCCACGGCGGCCACGAGCCAGGGCTCCAAAAAACCACGACGGCCCTGCCCACGGAGCCGCATCCGAAGCAGGAGTTCGGGCCTTCCCCGCTGTCCTGAGCAGACCCGAACACCTGGCGCCCGGGAGGCCTGGGGGCACAGGGGACCCTCCCCGTCCCCTCCTCGCTCCCCTCGTGGCCGTGGGATCTCCCTCCGGGGGATCACCCACTCTCGGTCCCTCCCCGACATCCCAAAAATGAGCTTCACAGACCCCCTTTGCCGCAATTCCCGAACCCAAGTTAGCTGTCACTGTTTTCTTCCAAGGAAATCTGGCAGCAACCCAACAGAGGGAAGAAACAAACCTGCTATAATTAATGTTCTTGCTGTTCAAATATTTATATAAAGCAAGATAGAGCCGTATGCCTCTGCAATCTCTTGGATCTGTCCAATCTTCTCAGCTCTGCAGCCGGGAACAACTTTAATTGATTATACAGCTCAGGCCAGCTCCCCTTCCCAGGGCCCGGCTCCACACAGAGCACCCTCACCTTAGGGAAGCTTACACTGACCCCACAAGGCAAACAAAAGGGATAAAGGACTATCCTTCTGATGGAAGAAGGATTTGTGGATATTTTTTTCCTGGGCATTGCTTTGGGGACAAATGGAATTAGGAGCTTTGTTGTCTTACATCATAAGTGGCACTTGGGAATTTAGGCCTGGACTAGATACCCCCCTTGCTCCTCTCCAGGGCTGAAATCATTCAAAACTGAGATGCTGCAAGAAGTTACAGGAGATTTTAAAGTCTGTGACCAATTCCCCTGGTTCCAATATAATCACTTCTGTTACAACAGCAATGAATTCCCAATCTCTTGATGACTCCAGAGCTCCTGCCAGTTCACACTAATTTCAGCTCATTTCCCTTATAATTTTGTCTCCTGTTTTCGCTGCAGAGGTCGGAACGGCTCTCAGCCCTTCAGGTGAGCTGCCAAAACAAGATGATGCAATGCCTGCACTGCTCCCACCCACTCCCGGAGCAGCTCATTTACTGATGAGCTCCTGGGAAGAGGCTTAACAACAGGATGTGCAACATATCCGTAAAAATTGCATCAACTGTGACACCAAAGGCATTTTTCCCTGTGCTGTGAGCTTTGCCCAGGCTGTCTGTGATCGATCTGCCACATGAATTCATGTCTGCTGAAGAACATGAGAACTCACCATCACGCAGCTTCATTAGGACAGCGTTTCTTTACTTTTATTGCTGGCTGCTCAAACGATCGATGTCTCATGAAAGATGTTTCCTTCCTGCATTGATTCCACCTTGATCACATCACTTCTGCTCGTCCTTTCCAGAAAGAGCTGTGGGAGCACTGCTGGCCTCTGTCCCAGCACTGTGGGGCTGCTCATGGAGCTCCAGCCTCTGGCCAGATGTTGCCCCAAGCTCCACTCGTACAATTCCAACACTGATGCTCCTCAACCCAAATTCTGACTGTATTGACCAACATCCAGTGTTTGGCTGTATTGACCAATGCCAGCATTTATATCTCCTCTTCAGCATTGTTGTGGTGCTTGTGGTGCTATCAGCAATCACAGCTGAGGAGTGAAAAGCCTCCAGCAGCCCGAGCATCCATGAAAGCTCCTGTTATCCAGGGATTACTCTGGCATGCACAGCACAAACCCCCACCCCAAACCAAACCCCACTCACAGAGCACTGAGTGCTTCCACAACTGATTGTATCCACCTGATGTCACGGTCAGTTCAATAACTCCAGCAGCATCAGTGGATGGACATTACAGAGGAGTCAGATGCAGTTTGGTTGCCTGGATGTAACAAAAGCCTTTTAGTTTCACTTTACTGATGGGGAAAATGGAAGCATAGGAATTTCCCAGAGTGGCAGTGAGCCAGAGCAGGGCATAGAGAGCTGCTGCCCTGAACTCGTGTCCTTCAGGCCACAAGGCAAATGTTTCCTGATAGCCAACAAACAACGGGGACTGGGGAGGGAAGGGACAGAATGGAATGATTTTATTTCCAGAATCCCTCCTTTTCCACAGAAACACAGACCCTGAAAAAGCTGCCATCAATGCAGGTATTCACCAGCTGCCTCCTGCAGGAGCCACGTGCTGGGAGCATTAAGGGGTCCCCAAAGTTAAGAAGGACACAAAACCCAGGACAGTAAAGCCACCTTTCCTTGAGGGAGGAGGGCACTATGCAGCAGTGTGCCAGGCTGGTCTAAAGAGAGCAGCAAGAGTGTGAATGCTGGTGCTGGGACACTCCCATTGCTCCCAGCCCAAGGAATTGTGTAAATGGCAGGAGGATGCATTGATCACTGCATGGGACCCCTGGCAGCCTGTCAAACTGAGAAGCAAAGAGGAAAAAAACAATGGATACGTTTTTATTTCCTTATGTTCTACCAAGCAATGCGTTGTGCAACTCCAGGGCTCCCCAGCCCAAGTCCCTCCCTCCTCCTCCCCATCCTCATCCTGCACACACTGGACTATTTGTGGCTCCCTCGTGCCCAGGTGGTCAGGCCACCTCCTCAGGGGATGCTCCAACAGGCAGATGGGACTCGTGACTCCTGGTCACATAGGAATTCTGTCAAGAAGCTTGCCGAGCCCCTGATCTCATCTGATCCAAGTGTACCTGTACGTCCCAATTCTTCCTCAGTGACCTGTTTTCTCCATTCCTGAGCATATCTAATCACACAGGAAGCTGGCTCGACTGAAATGCAACATATGCCTGCAGCAACCACAGGGAAGGGCAGAGCTGTCTTTGCAGCAATTCCCCAGTGCAGAGGGAAACAACCAGAAACAGTCGTTCCTCCTGGCAGAGAGGAGGTGGTGACTGGGAGGTGGGGAGGGAAGAGAGCTCAAACAATCTGCCAGCAGCACAAACTTTGTTCCCACTCCAATTCTGGCTCAGAGGGGAAGCAGCCAGCAGAAAAACCCAAACCAAAACAAACCCTTAAGAAACAAGGAAGCTGTTCTCATGTTTGTAGTGACTTCTGAAACAGCATCTCCCATCCCCCAAAATGCCGGGATGAACAGAGGAAATATGAGATTTTTTTTTTTTACAAGACTTTTGCAAAGGATTCCATGCAAAATCTCCCACTCAACAGCTTGTAAGGTCCTGCAGATTCCACAGAAGGTGGCTCAATGGGGAGGAACAAATTGGCCCAAAAAGTGCACACAGTGGACAAAACCATTTCAAAGTCAGAAGTCCCAAACAACAAAAGCTCTGTTTTATTAATCTGCTGCCAATTATGAATGTCACGTGCACTGTGACTTCAGACTGGCACCACAGGAGTTAAAAAAGAAAAAAAGCAAAACCAAGCAGGCCCCTGAGCTGTGTGTGCAGAGCCGGCTCTGCCTGGCTGGAGCTGTCTGGGCTCCAGCAGCAGTGAGGAAAAGCCGGCAGAGGGCAGGGAAATGCTGCAGGAATTTACAGACAAGGCAGAGAAGATGCAATAAACCGTATTTCCTTCCTTTCCTGACACTATTTGCAACTCAGAGCATAAGTGTTGCAGCACAGCTAAACCACAACACTCCTGACTCACTGGACGCTGCCTGGGACCCTCCTGCACCAGCTCCTTGCGGGAGCAATCCAAGCCCACAGCATTCCTGGGAGAGCACGTGGGCTGTGGCCCACGCCAGGACTGGGGTTTCCCCAGGATGAGCTCAGCCTCCTGGTTTTCAGCAGCCAGGATGTTATTTTGAATATGTCCCTCGCTCTTCCCACTTCCAGCCACTGCAGTGAGGTAATAACACATTCTTGAGCCCTAAGCTTCACAATCCTTCTATGAGGACAGAAGGTGCCAGGCTACGCACATTTCACTCGTGGTCACTGGCATTTCTCTCACCCACTGAGCTGGCAAAGGCTGGACTTTATTACT
>VZRX01022449.1:1092-46263 GCA_013398075.1 Notiomystis cincta | reverse complement strand
GGGCAGCGATAGGTATGGTGCATGCAGGGGTGGGCATGGCGTGGGCAGGGGTGGGCGCTTCGCCGCGTGGCCGCACAGACCTTCCTTGATGGAGCAGGACAAAGGTTTTGTTCTTCTCCCAACAGTGCAGCCTTGTGCGGCCGCGGGCAGCGGCGACAGGCAGCAGCCAGCGCGGCCCCGTGCTCCCACGCCACGGCGCAGGGGGGGAGTTTCTCCTCCTTTGTCTGCTCCCGGCCAGGCAGCAGCCGGTGCGCGGCAGCGCCGGAGCAGCCGGGGAAGGGCCTCGGCAGGAGCCGCGGAGGACGGCGGCCGCGGTCCCCTCTGCCCCGGCACAGCCACCGGCCCGGCCTCGCCGCGCTGGGGACGAGCAGCGATCCCGGGGGAGCCGAGCTCTTCATGACGGGAACCCGATCAGAGAGCGGAGACGGCAGCTGCGCCCAGGGACGGGGAGGACGGCAACATTGGGGACAAGGACACTCGCGCCCCGTCCCCACCCCCGGCGCCCGCCGTCGGCCATGGGGAACGGCATGAGCCAGGTAACGGGGAGCGCTGGGGCGGCTGCTCTGCAGTTCGGCCATGCCCGGGCGGCTCGTCCGGTGCCGGAGGTGGGAGACCCTTACCTAGCGGCTGTCTCTGCCGGGCCAAGGGGCGTTTCACCGGCCGGCACCGGATCCGGCACAGGGCTCGGCTCTCAGGCAGCTTGTTTATCTGCCCGCGGAGCACACCGGAGGTGAAACAGGCAGGGACACTGCGCTGGGACTCGTCCCGACAGCTGCCCGGGGGGTGTGGAGGGCAGGGGTCACAGCGAGTTCCTTCAAGGAAGGGGGGAACCTTTCCCAACATCTTTAATCCCAAGGGAACAGCTCCAAGCACGCGCTGGGAGCCCTCTATGACCCCGATCCTGGTGGTCCCCAGCGGGGCTGGGCTGTGCGTGGGGCTCGGCATCGCGGGGCAGAGGGAACGGGCACTATTTTATTTATGTGCTGCCCCGTTTTCTCCTCTGAGGAGCAGGTCAGCAGGGTGCTGGGGACAGGCACATGCTGTTTATTCATGGTTCAGTGTTCTGCCCTTGGGAGCTGCCCTTGCTAACTGGCGCTTTCCCACCCGCTCCTCTCAGTGCCGCAGCTGCAAGTTAAAGGCACCCCGTCGATAGGAAATTGATCTAAAATCACAGGAATCACAAAAAAAAAAAAAAATCCTCCTTTCTAAAGCTGTTCAATCGAGAGAAATGTTTCCAAATGTGAGCAGTGAGCCAAGTGTGAGTCCAGCTGGGCTGGTGAAAATCACCTCCACTTGCCCTGGGCATCAAATATTGCTGCAGGGAGAAGCTGGTAGAGAACTGGCTGGATACAGGATTGAACTCACTGCCCAGGCTGTGAGTGAGGGAGATTATAAAATAGCTCTGGCTGAGAAGGTTTGCAAGGTGTCCTGCTTCTACATCTGCAGTGCTGTTAACAGAGGCCTTGTCAAGTAATTATCTTTTCATCATGAGAAGTGGAATTTCCCGGGGGAAATGAGCTGAAAGCACGGTGTCCAGAGCAATCTGTGCCTGGGCTGTGAGAAATGGGCTTCCTGCAGTGCAGAGTGAGGGGAGAGGAGCTGGGGGCTGAGAGGGGGACAGCCACATCCCCTACAAGCTTCTCTGTGCCTGTTGCTTTCTCATCCCTCGAGCAGCAGGGCTTCCACAGGTCATGGGTATAGTCCAAGGGTGTATGCAACTTGCTGAGCTCAGGTAATAAACCCCAACGGAGGATTAATTGATGATAAACAAGAGGAGCAATAAAAAAGCTGTGTCTGGCTCCCAGCACCCATGAGAATGCAGTGCCAGGTGGTTGCAGGTGCCAGGGCTACATCCAGCCCCACATCCTGGATGCCAGGGCAGTGGCAGCCCTGGGAATGAACAGGTCCAGTTGCACTGGTACCATTCCTGCCCCGGGGCTGGTGATGGTCATGTCAATGCCAGAACTTTGGCCCCTCCAACCAAGGTTGCTGCTTCCCAGTGTGGGTCTTAGCCCAGTGGGTACCACAGCACAAGGTCACTGCTCACACTGCCACTTCCCCTTGTGTCCCACAGATCCTTCCTGGCCTTTACCTTGGGAACTTTGTTGGTAAGTGGAACCCAGCTTTCTGCAGAGATGTTCTCCAGCTGGGGAGTGGGGGGCTTGCTTTTGCTGGTGTCCTCATGCCTGCAAATGCTGCCTGACATCCTGCTTGCACCCACCACCCTGCCTGTGCCCACTGCTCTGCCTGCACCCACGGCCTGCTCTGCTCTGCTCTGTCACCCAATTTGCGTTGGCAGTAGCAGGAGTGAAGACACTCTGGGAAGGGAAAGGCAAGGCAGAGACCCTCTGCCTTTGCATGGTGGTTTCCTTATTTAACAGCTGCCCTGAACTCTCAGGATACATGGGGGAAAGGAGCCAAGCAGGGAATATGGATCCTGTGCAGAAGAGCTGGTGGTGCCACATGGGTACAAGGGATCAGGACTGGGGCCCTTCCCAGTAATGCTCCCCAGTTTTGCTGCTGGAGCAGAGGCCAGAGGGAGCTGCCCATGCTCAGGAGGGAATTCTCCAGAGGCAGAGTCTCTCCTTCTCACACCAAGTCTCTATTTTAAGGAGTTTTCATTGTTAATGACCAAGTGTTGGCATCTGCCATGACAAAACAGCATTTATGAGTACTCCTGCCTCCCTGATGGCTCCTTTGCCATCTTGATTCCTGCTGCAAACACTGCAGAAGTTTAAAACCATTGGTGTGACTTGCTAAGGAAATGTCACTGGAGAGGCAGCCCTGTTCTCCCTGTGCCCCATGAAGCACTTTGGGTTGGGCTGAGGGGGCTGTGACTTGCTGAGAGCAGGGGGACAAGGGCACCCAGCTGCCAGGTTCATCAGGGGGATTCCTGTGAGCAGCCTCTGCTGTGGGGCCTAGGCCTGATGCCATCCAAAATTCTTCATCACTCTACCAGGCAATCTAGGGTAACAGCAAGATTCTAGGCCTGCAACATTAAGCTCACAGAGACATTTCCTCCAACTGGAAGCATTTCCAGCCCCAGTAAGCCTTGATTCCAGTGTCACCACTTGCTGTCACTGCCTGCCGAGGTGGATGGGAAGGTGGCAGGTGTGAGTCCCCACAAGGGTCCCCATCTCCCTCCCCACACAGAGCACAGCTCCCCTGCAGAGCATCTCCCTCTAGACTCGCTCTATTAAAATTCACATCATGCTGTTAGCACATCCCGGGCTGGATTCCTGAGCCAAGGTTTTACACCACGTGAAAGTTTAGAAACCCAAAAGAATGAGATGGGGAAATGTTTCCCCTCCTCTCTGGCCACACTTGCAGCATCTGCTGGTTGTGGCATGAAAGGGAGACACTCGGAAGCTGCTCAGCAAGGCAAGCACGCTCCCCTCTCTGTGCAACGACTGCTGTGCTGGACCAGAGGCCAGGAGCACAGCCAGAATGCTGAAGCATTGGTGAGAGGCAGGGCATTGCCCCAAACAGCCAAGGATACCCCATTCCTGTCCACACAGCTGCAGAGAGGACAGACCAGAGAGCAGTAAATCACAGCTCAGGTGTTTTCTACAGAAAATCAGAGTTGATATAAATTGCTGCAGCTCCATTTCCATAGTTTACAAGATAAAGCAGATCTCTCAGGCTGCAGCAAGTCCCAGTACTGTGTCTGTGGCTGCTCAAGGAGGTGTGGGCAGGGCACATGTCTCTTCCCAAAGTAGGGACAAGCACAGGCAGGAGGGACGTTGCCTGCTGACCTAGAGTGTTTTTGTGCAGGTGTGAATAGTTCAACCAGCATGAGCAGCAAGGAGAAGGGATCAGGGAGAGGCCTCTGATTTGGGATCACAGGATTGGCATTCCAGGTTTCCATGTTTGCCTATGTCTGCACTGCTGCATGTGGGGGTGGGATGCAGTTGATCTGCTGGAGCAAAGCTCTGTGTGCAGGCTGGCTGTAGAAGCAGGGTGGGAGCGCTGTGGGAAGAGAAGGGTGGGAAATGAATACATGTTGATGTCTAGTTATATCCTTCAGATGCCAAAGACCTGGAGCAGCTAAGCCGGAACAAGATTACCCACATTGTTTCGATCCATGAATCCCCCCAGCCCTTGCTGAAGGTAGGGTCCTGCACCAGAAGTAACCATGTAGATTCCTGCAGCTCCTTCCATGCTGCATCTTCCTTCCCCCTCTGAGCATCCCGTGGCACGTACACCTCTGCCCAGTCACTGATCCCAAAGGAGCTGAGCAGCCCCCCGGCATGGGAAGCTGGCTGTCTTGTGACTGTAACCCGGCCTTGAACACTGACGGGAAACAGTTTCCAGCTCTCCAGACTCCTCTTGTTTCCCATCTCCTCCCACGAGTTGCTGGTGTCCCCTTGCCCTGCCCTTCACCCCAGAGAGAGTGTGGCCCCATCCCCAGGCAGGGGGATGCTGTGTGGGGGGAGCAAAACCCCACAGGCAGCTGTGGGCAAAGAGTAAAGGCACTGCCAGCCCCTCTCTGACCGTGTGTGACACCCTGGCTGCAGTGCCTGAGCTTCTCCTCTTCCTATTCTGTCTTCCAGGACATTACCTACCTCCGCATCCCCCTGCCTGACACCCCTGAGGCCAACATGTGAGTACCCTGGGGAGGCTGGGGATGTGCAGGGAGGTGGGAGGGCAACCAGAGGTTGAGGGCTCACAGCTTCTCAAGCCCTCCATGTGCTGCCTCTAGCTCCTCAAGCACAGCAACCCACACGCTGGACATGTGATGCCACAGTGCAGGGCACCACCCCTGGACCCCAACAGCATCCCATTTCAGTGACTGCTGTGAGGGTACAAGCCCTGAGGTGAGGTGAGGGGCAGCCACTCTGCAGTATCCATGGAGAGGAGCAGCAAGCATCCCCCCCAGGAAATGTCTGGAGAGGGGAGAGCATGTAAAGGGTGTGGAGTCAACCAAGGGCACAGGCATGGCTGGAGATTCGACCAGCCAGTGTCCCACTGCCCCAGCATGAGTCACAGAAGTCACAGGGCAGCCCCGTGCCTCCCCAGCACAGTGTCCCCCTCTGTGTCCCCAGCACAGAATGAGCTGGCAAATCCACCTTTCCTTGGGAATAAACAACACTGAGCTGCTCAGGTCTCAGCAGTGGCTGGCAGATCCCCTAGAACAACTCAAACAGGCTGTTGGACTGCAGGACTGTTCTGCCTGCAGCCAAAAATGCTGTTCCACCCCTGAAGTTCTTATTCTATCTGGTTTATTTTTCCTGCTAGCAAGAGACACTTCAAGGAATGCATCAGTTTTATCCACCAGTGTCGCCTGCATGGAGGGAACTGCCTCGTCCACTGGTAATGCTTCTTCCCCTTGTGCCTGCTGCTGTGTCCCCCCAGCTCAGCAGATACAGCCCCCAGCCCCTCACTTTAACTGCAACCCTTGATCAAAGCCAGCCTGTGCCAGAGGGCTCTGTGCCAGTGGGCCCACCCAGGATCCACCCTTGGCTGCGGCTTGTGACTCAAACCCAGCGGGATCTGGGCAGTCCTGGAGCCGGGGCAGCTTTTTGCTGCAGCTGAGTGTGCGGGGTGAGCAGGGTTTGGGGCAGGCAGCCAGGCAGTGGCTGCTGCTCCTGTTCCCTGGAGAGCAGTGGGTATTTATAGGCACTGATGGCCAGGACCTTGGAAGGTCTCAGGCCTCCGTGAGAGGAAGTCCTTGGAGAAGAAGAACTGAAATATCTGAGGCACAGGGGTGGAGATAGAAGCAAGCATGGGGTCAGGGTGTGCCACTAACCCCAGCCCTTCTGCACTTTCCCTTGCCAGCCTCGCTGGCATCTCCCGCAGTACCACCGTGGTCGTTGCCTACGTCATGGTTGTCACGGAGCTGAGCTGCCAGGAGGTGCTGGATGCCATCCGGACCATCCGGCCCGTCGCCAACCCCAACCCCGGCTTCAGGCAGCAGCTCTCTGAGTTCGGCGGCAGCGCAGCCCGCAAGGTGGGACACGCCTCTGCCACCCGTGCTCTGCTCCATGGCTGAGCCTGCCGTGGGTCTCAGAGTCCTGAAGGGACTCAGTTTCTTCCCTGCTCCCCTTGCTGGCAGGCTTGGACCTGCCCTTGTAAAACCAGCACCTTATTTTACTTCTCGCTCCTTCCCCAGATCCGCAGGCACCTGAAGCAGAGGTATGGGACGTCCCCTTTCAATGATGAGGAAGAAATAAAGGCCTTGCTGCCAGCAGGGAGAGAAGGAACATCCAAGACAGAGGGAGCTGTGCAAGGACTGGTCCCAAGAGCCAGAGACATGAGGAGCACAAGTCCCTTCCTGCTGCGGGTGAAGAGGACGTTCTCCTGCATCCCGGCTTGTCTGAAGTGACCCAAGCCAGGGGAGAGCAGTGAGCATCACCCAACAGCCTGGGAGAGATAAAGGAGATGCAACACAGTGGGACAGGGAGCACTGGGCAGGAACCTGCACAAAGCCCAGCTCCTTCTTCTCTTCTGGGGTGGGAATGTGCCATCCTCTGTCTGGCAGGTTTCATGGACACTGTTGGGCTTTGCAGCACATGCTGGGCTCATCCTCTTCACATCCGGCGTGCTGGGGACACCGGTCTCTGCCCCTGGGGCACTGCAGGCTCCTGCTTGGGGCAGAACACAGAGGGGGTCTCTTCTGCCACAGGCCAGTACCCAGGTGTTTCCAGCAGCAGCTTTAGCACTTGGGTACCCACTGCATGGGCCTCAGGGTGCACAGGAGAACCGGTGCTCCCCTCGGAGCGGTTTTCCCACCAGCAGCACAAGCTCCCAGCATCCAGGTGGCTGTGGAGCAGGGACACACCAGTGTGCCAGCAGGTAATGCTACCATACAGGCTCCCAGGCAAGGATCCAGCTCCAGATTGGCCAAGCACAAGCCCTGAGCAAGCACTGTAGCTTTAGGAATCCATTGCACCCCATTCCCACCCATCCCAGGGCACAATCTGTAACAGGTGGGAACCAAGCATTTAACCTGGCCAGACCTCACTAGAGCAGAGCCTTAAGCCATTTTGCTTAAAGACTTTCTATGTCCCCAGTAATAAACACCCTTCTCTGTGGTCTGACTCCCCTGTGATGGCCAGGTTGAAATGGGGATGCCAAGGGGGAAGGTCCCAGCATGGGACCAGTCTGGAGCTGCTGCTGGCTGCTCTCTGGAGTGGGCTGGGGACACTGACATGCTTGGACAAGGCTCATCCTGCTGCCTTGTGGGAAGGTGACAAGGGAGGCCAGAAATGTGAGTGCCAGGGGACAAGATCTGCTCCAGGAGAGGTTGGAAGCAGCAGGTGGGAGCTCACCTGGAGCCTGTTTCACTGTAGCTTCTCCACTCACTGGTTCCAGGAGCACCAGGAGTCTGCTGGCTCCAGCTGCTGGGAATACTGGGAATCTGGCACCAGCTGAGTATCACAGGCCCCAGACCTGTCCCGTTTACACCTTTCCCTGGAGCACAGTCCCAGGCCAGAAAAATTCTGAGGATGCCCAGCTGGGTCATCAGCATGGTACCTGTTGGGACTCAGAGCATGTTTCTGGGGTCACCCTCATCCCTGCCACCCCTCTCCTAGGGGGAAGGGATCCCCCAAGAGACAAAACTTCAAGACCAGGGTTCCTTCCTGCTGCCAGCATCTGCCTGATGGTCTGGGTGCTGCCTTGGGATGACCCAGGCAGACTGGGATCTTCACCCTCTCTGGATAGATACTGAGTGAACTGAATGACCAGGGGTGCATCACCCTTCACTGCTCCTGCACCATTTGCCATGGGATCCCACTCTCCTCCCAGTTCTTCCAGCCTGCTCTACCTACTCCCTTACCCCCAGGCCAGGGCTCTCCAGCACCCTTTGGCCCCCAAGCACCCAGCAGGGTGGTAGCCCTGCAGCCCAGGACCATGCACACAGGATGGATGTGTGCCTCATGCACCGCTGCACTCTCCCACACTGGAACACCCTACACCCAGGGATTCCCCTGTTCCCACTGTAAACCACACAGGGCCCTGGCCCCTCCAGCTCAGCTCCACAGCACAGCAAAATATATTTATTTTGGCAGATCTGGTTTGTACAGCTTGGAAAAACCCGGGCAAGGGCAGGGTTAGCTACGAGTTAATGTTTGACTCCCTTTTGAAGCTCATTTTGGCACGAAAAGTTTTAAGAGTTAAGCAGCTTCACCTTCCCTGTGCAGGGAGAAGCACGGTCGGCAATCCAGTGGGGAATCTGGCTCCTGAGCGTCCTCGCTGATGCCCAGGTAATTAGGTGTAATTAGATCCCCTGGGTGCCCGTCACCAGGCGGCTGCCACACCACGTGAAGTCCCCGGCCGGCCGATAAAGCTTATCGCGGCGGGCTGGGGCTGACAAAGGAGCCGGCAGCTGCGATTATCTCCCGGCCTTGGATGTAATCAGTGCAAGCAACCGGGAGGCTGTGCAGCGACTCCTTGCCATTGCTCTGCTTCCCGAGGCAGAAAGGGCAGATGTGCATTCTCTGTCGGTCACTCCCAGGCCTTTCTCCCAGAACGTGGCCCCACGGCTCACCCAGATGGGGTGCCCGGGCTTCATTTTGCAACAGCGGGGTCTCGGACAGGCTCAGTAAGGAGAGAAAACCCCTGCCAATGGGGCTCCCTCACGCACCCCGTGTGGCCAAATGTGCCCTTTTTGCCACGTGGCCGTGCCCTGTCCTCACATCCTCTGGGAAAGCCCCCGGGACTGGGCTCTCTGCCACTGATTATTCATTCGGAGACTTTGCAGCCCCAGCAGCTCTCGGGAACTTCGCTCCTCCTATCGGCAAGAGGTGACTTTCTGTGACTCAGAGCAGAAAAGGAGACTAAGCAAATATCAATAGGAGACTTGGGGGGCAGCAGCCGGGCAGGGGGGCAGCAGCCGGGCAGAGGGGCAGGGTTTCCCTGCAGAGCAACAGGAGACTCTGCAGCAGTGATGGAGGAACCAACACCAGTGTCACCTCAGGGTGGCCCAGTGGACCAGCCCGTGCCCTGCTGGGAGGCAGCTGTGAGCTGGTGCAGGATGTGTCCCACCCCGGCCCCGGCAGCCCTTGGCACAGCTCATCTGCCCTTCCCACCCGTTTCCCGTTCGACTCAGCGCCCAGAGCCCCACGAGGCAGACGTGAGCATTAGAGCAGAGGAGAGATTTGAGCGATAGGGAAATGTGACTGTTCACACCATCCTGGAAACCCCGTGCTGTTCCTGCAGCTCCCCACACCCGTGGAGTGAGCAGCTGGTCCCACGGAAGGACAGAGCCCCTGGAGCTGGCAGGTGTCCGGGTCCCCAAAGCAGGAAGACAAAGGAGTAGGGTCCCTTGTCCGCTTCGGGGAGCATGTGGGCGTCCTGACAGTTTTAGGGGAAGCACTTGGGAGGGGTGCAGGAGAGTTCCGTGTGCCTTCTGGTGCCTTGTTCCCTCTCCCGTGGATGCAATGTTCCTGCCCCTCTCCCGCGGGTGCAGGGTTCCTATGTTGAGAAATACGCCTAGTGCAGGTATCTCGGTATGTAAATTACCAGTGCGAGCTGCACATTGTGTTCTGCACGCAGGAAAAGGCTGGAGCCCCAGGCAAGAGCCAGGAATGGGCGCCCACCCTTTGCCTAACAAAGGGCATCTCGGGGTGGGGGTCAATCACCCAGAGGCTCCACAGGAGCTCATGAACAACGGCAAGAGCCTAAAATCACCATTGGTGTACATGGGTGCACACATCGTGAGGGTCTGAGACCTCGGGGATTCCTTTTTTGAGGGTCCCTCCCGAAGGCACCAGCTCCAGCTCTTCCCACTCCTACAACTTTCAATTACGACATCACTTCTTCCTGAGCACGGATGTTTCACGCTGCTGCCTGGAGAAAAGTGGAGCACAGAAAAAAAATTTAAGACTCGTTCCCTCCGCCGTGGGGCAGCCGGAGCCAGCGGGGTGGGCCAGAAAAGAGAAAGTGAAAGCCGGAGCTGCTTTCGGTTTCGCCGCCGGGCCGCGATGGCGGAGCCGGGGGCGCCCATGCGGCTGAAGGAGTGGCTGATCGCGCAGATCGACAGCGGCCGGTACCCGGGGCTGCGCTGGGAGAACCGGCACCGGACGCTCTTTCGCATCCCCTGGAAGCACGCGGCCAAGCAGGATTACCGGCAGCAGGAGGATGCTGCACTCTTCAAGGTACCCCGGGCTCCCCGCGGCCCCGAGCCGGCCCTGAGAGCGTCCCGGGGACCGGCGCCCGGGCTCCGTGTGCGCTCCCGGGGCTCCTCACTGCTCAGGGCTCCCCAATGCCCGGGGCTCCCCACTGCCCAGCTCCGTGCACACCCCGGAATCGCTCACCCAGCTCTGTGCAGCCGAGCTCCATGTGCACCTACAGGGCTCTCCATTACCTGACTGTGCGCAGCGCTAGGACTTGGCTCCATGCTCTGGGACACACAGCCCAGCCCCGTGCACGCTCCCGGGGCTCCCAGTTGCCCGGCTCCCTGTGCTCCCCCGCTATCCCACACCACCCAGCTCCCCGCAGTCCCCCAGGACGTACAGCCCCGGTTCACCACTGCCCCCTCACCCCGGTGGACTCGTAGCCCGGTGAACCCCCTTTGACAGCCGAGGCGGGGGTCAGGCAGTGGCAGCCTCCACAGCACAGGGCATCCTCTGTCCCTCAGGCTTGGGCCATCTACAAGGGAAAGTACCACGAAGGGACGGACAAGGCCGACCCCTCCACCTGGAAGACGCGGCTGCGCTGCGCCCTCAACAAGAGCACCGACTTCCAGGAGGTGCCCGAGCGGAGCCAGCTGGACATCTCCGAGCCTTACAAGGTGTACCAGATCGTGACTGACAGAGCCTGTGATGCAGGTACGTCCCTGCCGTCCCTCCTCCTGTGCCAGATGTGGGGTTGATACCTGAACCATGTCTGTACAAGCCCAGTACCTCACAGATGTTACCCATCCTTCCTGCTCCTCTTCCTCTCTGGGTGTCCTGGACAGCCAGCTGTCTTCCCTGGGGCTGTTCCTGCGTTTGCCAGGGGTTCATCCATTCTTTCTTGCTCTCTGCAGAGGACAGTGACACACAGTCCCCAGGCAGTGAGGACCAGCAGGTGAGCCTGCCCTGTGCCGTCCAGGCAGGGGAGAAGGTGGGACCCTCCAATCCCCCCCTCACCCATCAGCTGCCCCCTGCTTGCACACTGCCTGCATTTGTCCCACAGGGCATCAGAGAGGGTCCCCTGTGCCATGCACTGCCAGACTAAGGCAGGGATCTGCTGGCTTATGGGGTTCATGGTAGAGGCAGGAGGTGGCTCAGGTTCCCCCACTGCCAGCTCAGCCCTCACCAAAGCTGCTCCTACCCCCAGGGCAGCACTGTGGGGAGTCCAAAGAAGGAGGAACGCCAGAAGGACACACTGGAGACTGCCCACATGTTTCAGCAGCCCCGGCTCTCTGGCCACCCAACCGAGCGAGGTGAGGAGGGATGGAGGCAGGGAGCACAGGCTTCTGCCAGGGTCCTGCTATCCTGTCACTCGTGCAGGCAGCCCCTGTGGGGATTGAGGTAGGGGCTGAGGACTCCCACCCTATCCCAGCAAAGCCATGCCCTTAGGGGATATAATGAGGCCCAATCATGAGCAAACACAGTGGGAAATGTGGGCCCGGGGGCTTGGGCCAGGAGAGTGCCTGGGAGGCCTTGGGGTAACTGTCCATGTCCTTTTACCACCTCATCTCTGCCCTGGTCCAGGATGCCTTGTGAGGGGAGTCTTTTATGGCTGGAACCCAACCCATGGCCAGCTTCTTCCTGGACCCCAGTCATACCTCCCTGTGGAGAATGTCAACAATTCAGGTAGGAGCCATGCTGCAGGTAATGCCCTGGGTGGCCCCAGCAGCCCAGACTGCCCACGAACTGACCCTGCCTTTGCCCCAGACTGCTGGCTCCACATCCGCCTGTACTACTGTGACGTGCTGGTGAAGGAGGTGACCACGCGCACGGCCGAGGGCTGCCGCATCACCACCAGCACCGTGCCGGCCGACAGCGAGCACCTCTACGGCCCCTCCTGCATGGAGCAGATCAAGTTCCCCCCACCACAGGTGCTCGGTGGCCACGGCCACGTCGCCTGCATGACCGACGTGCTGGAGCGGCTCTTGCCCCACCTGGAGCGCGGGGTGCTGCTCTGGGTGGCACCTGAGGGCGTCTTCATGAAGCGCCAGTGCCAGGGCAGGGTGTACTGGAACGGGCCGCTGGCCCCACACAGGAACTGGCCCAACAAGCTGGACAGGGAGAAGACCTACAAGCTGCTGGACACACAGCAGTACATACAGCGTAAGTCCCTGGGAGACCCCGCTCCCCTCGGGAAGAGGGGCAGGTCCTGCCCTGGTGTGGCTGAGGGGGCTGTAGGGACTCGGTGTCCCCTGACAGCGCTGGTGTCTTGCAGAGGTGCGGGAGTACCTGAGCAACGGGCAGCTCATGCCACAGTACCAGATCTACCTGTGCTTTGGGGAGGAATACCCCACCAGAGCTGGGCACCCCTTCCAGAAGCTCATCATGGCTCATGTGAGTACCCACTGGGGCTGGCCAGGGACCACTGCAGTGTGGGGACACAGACCCGTGCCCATCCCCTGTCGTTCTGTGCCTCCGCAGGTGGAACCGGTGTTCGCACGGGAGCTCTTCCATCATGCCCAGCGCTTGAGGCCCTCCCTGCTCTGCAACTCCCCCCAGCCCTGCGCCCCTGGCACCTCCAGCCACGTTCTTCATGTCCTCAAGCAGCTCTGCCAGCCCTGAGCTGGGTGAGAGAGGACAGCCCAGTTGCCATAAAGTCTCAGAGTGGGAGGCTCTGAGCCCCGCAGCCCCACTCCAGCTGCATATCCTAAGGCAGAGTATGCAGGGTGCTCAGCCATGTGGGACCAAACAAGGACAGATATGAGCTGGGGTGGGCAGGTGCTGCTGCCCCTGTGATTGCTCTATTTATTCCCCAGGAGTTCCCCAGGTGGGATTTGTTGTGAGCCAGGGCAGACTCAGCTCCATCCTTGCACCTTGTGCTGTCAGGACTCGCTGTTTGCGAACCTTAGAAATAAAGGTGGTGTTTTCATATTGGTGTTGGGGGCTGGCTCTGGTGTTGCTGGCTGGTGCTGGTCCAAGCAGAGCACAGGTGGCTGGGGAAGCTGAGTCTGGATAGAGCCTCACTGTGGGCAAAGCCAGCTCAGCCCCTGCCACAGGGAAACAGCGTGAGACAGCCTCCTGCCACCACGCTGGCTCCAGACCTGTCCTGCCCCTTGTCCCAGCCCCTTGGCAGGAGTGAAGGCAGCAGCAAGGTGCCTGTTAGCTGCTCTGCTCACCTAGCAACACAGAAGGCTGTCCCAAAGGCACTCACTACCTGTGCCTCAGTTTCCACTGAGGATGGGCTCCTGGGGTCTGCGCTGCACCCAGAGTTTTGTGAACAGTGCAGGGACCTGCCACAACAGAAAGACCGGGCACAGGACCCAGCACGAGCCCAGGCTGGGGGCAGGGGCTGAGGCACAGGAGTGGGCAGGGGGCAGATGGACATCTAAGGACTGGCAGCAGCCTCAGTCCTGCCAACATCCCTCACTCAGCCTCACTCCAGACAGAGCCTGGATGCACACCGTGAGCAGGGCAGGATGAGAACCAGGTCGTGGGAACCTTCCGTGGGAAAAGGGGCTGGGGGAGCCGGGGGCTGTGCCCGCCTCTGCCCTGGGGAGGCCGCGGCCGTGCCAACCCCGGGGCCACTGGCTGCTGGCCGCAGGCCTTGGCGGCGCATCCGTCCGTCTGTCCACAGGGACCAGCGCTGGACGGCAGAGTCCCGCTCCGCCCTGGGCGGCCCCTCAGAGGAGGGGCCCGCCGCCCCCTCGCCGGCCGGCGGGTTTTAACGGGCCGTGCTGGGGCCGCGCGGCAGAGCGGGATCAGCAGCAGAGCTGGAACGGCGGGGGCCGGCCGGGAGGATGCAGCCGGACCTCCCCGTCGGCGACGCGGCGCTGCGCAGCCCACCGGCCCCTGAGCCGGCCGGCGGCGCCTTCCCCAGCGCCGAGGCCACCAAGCCACCCTACAGCTACATCGCCCTCATCACCATGGCCATCCAGAGCGCGCCCGAGCAGCGCATCACCCTCAGCGGCATCTACCGCTACATCATGGGCCGCTTCACCTTCTACCGCGAGAACAAGCAGGGCTGGCAGAACAGCATCCGCCACAACCTCTCCCTCAACGAGTGCTTCGTCAAGGTGCCCCGCGATGACAAGAAGCCGGGCAAGGGCAACTACTGGACCCTCGACCCCGACTGCTACAACATGTTTGAGAACGGCAGCTTCTTGCGGCGCCGCCGGCGCTTCACCAGGAAGAGGGGCCTCCGGGATGCCCCAGGCCCTGAGGGAGATGAGGGGCGCGGGAAGACCCCCAGACAGCCGGCGCGGGGGCTGCCCGCTGCCCCTCTGCCGGAGGAGGGGAAGGCGGAGGGGGGCTACTCCTCGCCGCCGGCCGCAGGGCGCCTGCCCAGCCCTGCCGCTCTGGCTGAGGGTGCCGGCGTGCCAGGCTGCGCTGAGCCCTGCGCCCGGCGGCAGCCGCCCAAGGCCAGGCAGCCCTGCCTGTACCTGCCGGACGTGCCGCAGCCCAAGGGGCCGTTCTTGGCGCCTCCCGAGAGCCGCCCGCCCAAGGAGACTGTCTTCGGGGGGCTCCCGGTAGCGCTGCAGCTGCCCCGGCCAGGTCAGTACCCACTGCCCAGCGAACGCCCGGCCCAGCACCAGCACCCTGCCCTGCTGCCCGCCCTGCTGCCCGCCCAGCACAGGGACCCCCCGCAGGACTCGCCGGCCACCCCGGACACCCCGCCGGAGCAGCTGGAGGGCAAGGAGCTGCCTGCTCCTGGCTTGGGGCCGTGTCAGCCATTTGGGCAGGTGCCACCTGCATTCCCTGGCAACCTCCTCGGCACGGGCAAGCCCTCCCCATCCTGCTTCCTGGAGGGAGAGGGCTACACGCAGCCGCACCTGCCCGTGTTCGGTTCCTTCAGCCGGCCGGGCCCCGAGGCGCTGGGCAGCAGCTACCAGTGCCGGGTGCAGGCGCTGAGCTTCTGCATGAAGGAGCGGCCCTGCAGCACAGCGCTGGAGCATCTCCTGGCTGCAGCGCCCCCGGCCTCCACCGCCCCCCGGCAGCCGCCCTTCGGGGCCATGGGGCCACGGGCAGGTGAGCAGAAGGAGCCGTGGGGGCCGGGGACCACGATCCCACTGCAGGGGGGTAATGGTTACCCCCTGGGGCTGCCCCCCTGCCTCTACCGGACACCCAGCATGTTCTTCTTTGAGTGAGGGACTCCCCACCCCGGGGCAACCCAGCGCCTAATAAAGCACATTCCCCAAAGCTGCCTCTGTGGTCTCTGTGCCCCTTTCAAGGTGGGCAGTGGGCAGGGGCAAACTGGGGACCCTCAGCTGCAGCTCAGGTGCTGGCTGAGGGACACACATGCCCAAGGCCACCTGGCACTCCCCCCATCCCCACCAGTCCCTCCATCAGTGATCACTGACTGGATGGTGAGGCCATGCAGGGATGGAGCATGGACTGGGTCAGGGCACCCACACCCAGGTCCTGTGTCCCAGGGAGATGCTGGGGACAAGGTCCTGCCACAATGTGGGGCCACGAGCCCCTGAAGTGCCATCCCATGGTAGTGTGAGGGAACTTTGTCCCTGAGGGTTAGGGGGATGTGCTGCAGCAGAAGTTATCCCCCAGTGGAGCCCCACTGTCACCTCCCTGTGCCTGGGACCCCTCCAAGTTCCTGGCTTTGCACAGGGTGTCACACGTGGCACAAGTGGCACCGGCCTCAGTGTGTGGCCCTGCAAACGGCCCCTTGCTGCCCCAGACAGACTGTGGGGAGGCTCTGCTACGGCGAGGCAGGGCTGCATCCCCTCTCTGTCCTTACTTGTGGCTGTGTCAGTGCCTGGCTGGGATTCCAAGTAGTCCCTGTAGACTCCGAGGCCAGGGCAGCCCCAAAGATGGTCTGTGCCAGGGGCTGCAGCTCTGGTGGGAACAGCCAGGAAAGTGGATTCCTCTGACCTGAATCATGCAGGGTGGCTGCCAGGGAAGAGGCACCAGCTGAGTCACCGCTCTTGACACTGGGCTGGGCACAGGGATATGCCCCAACTGGCCAGGCTGGGGGACTCTGAAGTGGGCAGGGTCCCCACACAGCCCCAGGATGGGACCTGGCTGCCATCCCCTTCCCACACACCACTGGGACACCCGAGTCAGCACCTCTGAGCGCTGGAATGGGGCCAGAGTGATGCTGGCAAAGTGGGGGGCTGTGCTGGTGCCCCCCATCCTGCCAACCCCAGGCTGGGAGAGGGAGCTCCCCAGGAGCAGCAATACCAAGACCCCATGGCACAGCCAGCCCCAGGATAGACAGAGGGCTGGCAGGGGCTCTCTGTGCTGATGTGGGCACCAAATTCGTGTCAAAGTCCCCCCAGCTCCCCGAGGCCAGTGGGACTCCAGTTTGGCCAGTCCCGGGGGTCTCTGCGGGGGCCGTGCTGGCACGGAGGAACACTGCCGTCACTCGGGGACCGGGAGCACCGCGGCCGCGTCAGCTCCGTTATCAGCCCCCAGACGGCTTCTGCCGGGCCACGGCTGTGTCCCAGCCCCGGGCAGGGCAGGAGGGACCGCCCTTCATCATCGGGGACCGCCACTCAGCCCTGGGCCTCTCTTTTCTCCCTTTTTTTCCCCTACCCAGTGGAAAACAATATTTGAGCGTCTACATCATGCTGGCGTCTCCGGAGCGGCCGGCGGCGAGCGCGGCTGACCTCAGCCCCCTCCTTCGCACGGTCCCCGGGGGCGCGGGAGGAAGCGAGCGCCGCAGCCGTGCCCAGGGGCCGTCTGGTTCCCACGCAGCGTGGCCGGGCCCATCGCCCGCCCCGGCTGGGAACACACGGCCCCGGCCCCGTGCTGTGCCCGGGATGGGGTCCCTGTGCCGGGAGCGGTGTGGCGCATCCCGCTGTCCCCTAAACTGCAGCAGCCGCTCGGGACGGGGACTGCCCGGCACAGCCTGCACTGCCCGGCGGCGCAGATCAGAACCGTGCGCTCTCCCAGGGCTCCCCTTTCCCGCCCTCACCCCGACTGCCGGTCACGGACCCGCTGTTCTCCCGGCTCTGCCTCCTCCCTGCTCCTCCCGGCTCGCTGTGGGTGGCCTGGCCCCCCGCCCGCTCGCCCGCTCCCATCCTGGGCCGAGCCGTGGCCAGGGCTCTGCTGCACCCGGTCACGGGGCAAACCTGCTGCTGCTGCTGGAGGTGCTGCCAGGTGCCAGCGCCGGAGGTCTGCCCGCTCCCCTTCCCTCCCTGCTCTGCCCGTGGGGCTCCTGGTTTCTGCAGGCAGGGTGGGTGCCACAGAAACGGGGTGCATGGGGAAGGTGTGCTGCTGCAGGCCCCAGGGATGGATGCTGAGGACACACGTGTGTGCATCCAGACTGCACTGCTCATCCGTGGGGGTGATGAGGACCCCACAGAAAAGGGATGGAACTGCCTGTCCTGGCCTGTGCTGGACCAGGAGCATTTGGGCCCAGTGGGACCAGTCCACTCCAAGCAGCTTCAGGGGCTCATAAGCCTGTTGGCTGGGAACATAGGATGGGATCACTGCTACTTCCACGGGTGTCAGCCCTGTGGTCCTGCTCATCCAGCCCCAGTGTCTGTCTCTGTAGGGTCCCAGGGTAGGAAGGAAGGGGCTGGAGAAACCAAACTGTGGGGTAGGGGTCCCTCACCCTGGGATGTGCTGGTGTGTGTGCATCCCTCTGCTGCAGACATGCACACACAGGGCTGTGTTCAGGAAATGATCCTCTACAGCAGCTCAGGGTGCCAGGAGTGTCCGGGGCCGATGGTCCATCTGGAAGCCCCATGGCCAACCCACAGCAGGGCCCTGCAGCCCCTGTGGCCGTCCGGGGCCAGGGCCGGGACCGGGCGACGCGCGGCTCCTGGGGCCAGACAGGAAGGAGACGTCACCGCCGGGGAGCGTAACTCAAACCAGATGGCGCTGCGCTGGCGTCCAGGCTGCGGGGTGGTCACCGACAGGAACCGGTCAAAGGCTGCCGGCAGGAAGCGGCTGGGAGGGACGCCTGCGGCGGGAGCTCTGGAGTGCGGGCTCTGGCAGCCTTAACCACTTCAGGGCCAGCCACAGCTCCGCCGGGCAAAGGGGCACCAGTACCCACCAGCCCTCGCCTGGGCATCCCACCCAATATGGGCAGATGCTGAAGGTGTGAACACACATCTGACTGACAGCTGATCCATCCACCCATCCATCCAGTCACTTCCCCTTCCCCCATCCCCCTGGGGTGCTCAGCGCTGTTGGGTGTGTAGACCAGAAACCCTTGGCACTGTGCCCGCACAGCCCTGCCCAGGGTGTACCAGGTGGTCCCTGTCCGCAGCACAGCCCGGACCCGCTCCCTCCAGCACAGAGATGAGACGCTGCTTCCCATCCTCATCCCACTTACCCTGTGCCTGTCAGGCCCCACAGGTGGGAGTAGAGACCCCAGCCCCCGGAGTGGCAGGTGTGGGCCGCGGGCAGACCTGTACATTTATTTACAAGAAGGCAAGTGCTGTGGAGGGCTCCATTATGGGGCAGGGTCCCACCAGCCGTGGCTCCTGCCCGGTGGGGACAAGCCCGAAGCCCCTTCCCCTGCTGCAGCCAGCGTGGGGCTGAGGGGCAAGGTCTCCCTGTGTCTCTCCCCGGTGTTTTTCCAGCAGGCACAGAGGGCAGAGGCAGCTCCAGAGCAAACACACTGCCTTGGCTTGGGGGGCTCAGCATGGCAAAAGCCAAAGCTGGAGGACCTCTTGCCAACCCCCATCCCCTCCTGCGAGTGGGCAAGGCGGGATGCCGCAAATCCCAAAGGATGCCCATCCTCCGGCAGCACCGGGGAGGCCCAAGGGGTGCAGGCAGATTGGGCGGAGACCGGGACAAGGCGCGGGAGCTGGAGCAGCACCCCTGTTCCCAGACCCAGCAGGTCCCGCGGAGCCCCCGCACGGGGCGGGGGAGCTGGCGGCCGCAGCGGCGGAGCGGTTCCGGTGTGTTGGTGGTCGGGTGAGCGGGGCCGGCCGGAGCGGGGAGCGCGGGCCAGCTGCTCTACATTAGCCCGCCTCGCTCCTCGCGATCTGCCGGGGACGGGTGAAGCAGAGGTTGTGTTTTTCCCCCGCTGGCAGAACCGAAGGGCAGGGAGGGCAGGAGGAACACAAAGCCTCCTTCTTTCCTCGTTGGCTCCCAGCTGGGGACGCCGCTGGAAGCGTGCTTGCTGCTTCCTCCCTTCCTGTGCGAGCAGCAGCTCGGGGCCAGCTCCGCTCCCACATGCCCAGCTGGCCAGGAGGAGGTGCTTGAGCCCCGGCTCCGGTGCCAAGGCACCAGGGTGAGGGTCCGCGGCGCCCTCCAGCATCATCGCAGAGCCACAGAGCTGGGAAGGGAGGTCAGGCAGTGCAGGGGCCAGCGGCAGTGAAGGCAGGGCAGGGCTGCGGCATTTACAGGCAGAAAGAGCACATTTTGAGTCCAAAAGCAGCAAGCACCAGGTGGCCGAGGCAGCGGGATCACACCGGAATGGCCTTGCTCCTCCGAGGGCACGAGAAGGAAGCGTGAGCAGAGCAGAGACGCTGCAGGTCGGGCATCACGCAGCCAGGCCAGGGCCAGAGATGAGACCAGAAACTTTCACTCCGGAGCAGCCTCACAGTCTGAGGAAATCCCGACAGGAGCATCGGCTCGGTGGGAGTGAGGAGGGCTGGAGCCTCAGAGCCCCGAGGCCACTGCGAGCACCCCCAGTGGTGATGTGGTCCTGAGCGCAGTGATGCCGCCCGGGGGGGCACCGGCTCGGCAGAGCTGCTCCAGACCCGTGGGGGTCCCTCTCAAGTGGCTCCTTTCTGGTCTCGGCTCCCCTGGGAGCCCAGCTCAGATGCCCAGTGCTGTTAGGGACCCCGAGCTGGTGATCTTCCTGAAGCGGTTGGCAGCACACACTCCAATGAAATTTTTCTGTGAAAGGGAGGAGGAAAGATGCTCATCCCACGGCAAGGGCTGTGGCACCAGAGGTTGAGCCAGACCCCACTCTGGGGCCTGACACTACACCTGCCCCTAAAAGCTGCTCGTGGGATTGGCTCAGGTGTAACCACCACAGAGGGACCTATGCTCGATGGGGTCTCACCTCAGGGACATCCATGCTCAAGAGTCCCCAGCCCTGTGTCCCAGGTGCCAGCAGCACAGGGCAGAGCCATTGTCCATGCTCCAGATGCCATCTGCCAGGACAGGCAGAGTCTGCCAGCCCCCTCCCAGCCCCCTCAGAAGCTGCTGACCCTCGTGCCCTTGCCAGCCCCCCGCACCTTCCAGCGCCGCCTCATGACGTATTTCTTGAGCAGCACCTGGGACTTGAGCCGCCGGTTGGAGAGTTTGGCCTTTTCTGCCAGATTATTGAGCCAGGGATGCTGCAGGCACTGGTCAGCACTCATCCGGGCACTGGGGGCGAGAGGAGCCCACGTCAACCCTGCTCACCCCCAACCACCACCTTCTCCAGCCACTCCAGAGCCCCCAAACCCCATAGCCCTGCAGGGAGGAACCAAATGGAAGGATGTGCCCAGGGACTGG
Source organism: Notiomystis cincta (assembly GCA_013398075.1). NCBI lineage: Eukaryota > Metazoa > Chordata > Aves > Passeriformes > Notiomystidae > Notiomystis > Notiomystis cincta. Next base: position 25,786 of record VZRX01022449.1, on the reverse strand, counting down.
TGGGGCTCGGTAGGAGCCCTCAAGGTCCAGCACATCCTGCTTGGGACAGGTGTCCCTGGAGGGATGCAGGGCTCCGTTGGGGACAGTCAGAGTGGGGCAGAGCCCCTGAGGTTCATTCAGTGCTGGACCCAGGGGATGCTGCTGGTCCTGGTGAAGAGGCAGCATGATGTACCCAGGGCAGCCCTGGGGATGCCCACCCCAGGACCCCATGGCCACTGCCAGCTCACACCTCTTATCCTTGATGATGAGGTTTGAGACGAAGTCCTTGGCCTCATCAGAGACACTCTCAAAGGTCTCCTCATCAAAGTACCAGTTGGCAGCCAGGACGTTGTTGAGAGTCTCGGTGTCATCGTCACCCAGGAAGGGGGAGAGGCCGCTGAGCCTGGGGGTGCAGGGAGGTGAGGAGTCAGGTGCTCTCAGGCTGCAGCACCTCCCAGACCCCCTGGAAGAGAGACAGTCTGGCCAGGGATGTTCCAGGGATGTGCTGCCACCATCCTGTGCTCCTGCCTGCAGCCAGGCTCAGCCTATTCCTGCCCCCCAGCCCCATATGCCCATCTCCCCATCCAGGACCCCCCACCAGCAGACAGGTGCTTGGGGACAGCTCTGCACCCAGGGGAGCTCTGTCCCAGCACCACAGCTCCCCCAGCACAGCCCTGGCAGCCCCTGCCCAGCCCTGACGTACAGCATGTAGGTGATGACACCCATGCTCCACATGTCCGTGGAGTAGGAGACCTGCTCGTAGTTCACCACCTCTGGGGAGAGGAATTCAGGGGTGCCAAAGTTCACCTTCAGCTTCTCACTGGGATTGTACCTGCACCCAAGGGGGGTGAAAGTCAGTAGAAGAGGGACAGGCTGCTCCCCCAAACCATTGCCCCTCTCTCAGCAGATGCCACCCTCCCCAGCTAGTCAGAGAGAGGTGTGGCCAAAGCAATGGCCCAGAGCAGGTCTCAGGGGTCCTGGTACCCAAAGGCACACAGGGATGAAGGGTGGGAGGGGAACAGGGAGGAGAGACAGAGCTGAGAAAGAAAACCTCACCTTCGAGCCAGCCCAAAATCGATGATCTTCACCATGTGCCCAGTGGCAGCGACACAGAGGATGTTCTCAGGCTGTGGGGACAGGGTGACCATTGCCCCACCACTGGGAGAGCACATCCCCACTGCACAGATCCAGCAGCCCATGGCTCCTGCAGCCCATGGCTCCTGCAGCTGACCCGCACCAGAGCAATGCTGACCCACAGGTGTCCCCCCCAGAGCTTGCCAGCGCCCTGCTGTCCCCCTTGGCCGTGTCCCTGTCAGCTCCCAGCCCACCTTGAGGTCGAGGTGGAGGACGCCCACGTGGTGCATGAAGCGAATGCCCTCGCAGATCTGCCGCACGAACACCATGCAGTCCACCTCCGTCAGGTGGTAGTCGTCATCGATGATCCGCTCAAACAGCTCACCTCCCTCCACGCTGCGGGGGGTTGGACCACGGGGTCACTTTGGGGGGGCTCCCTGCCCCGAGCCATCCTACTGCACAGCTCCCTGCCCTCCTGGGGACCTGGCCCAGCTCCACCGTGAAGATGCTGAGCAGAGCCAGGGTGGGATGAAGCGTGTTGGGGTTGGACAGCCCCGAGGTGGGCACAGGCACTCACAATTCCATGAAGAGGATGATCTCCCGGGGTGTTTCGATGGCATCGTAGAGCTGGATGAGGTTGTGGTGGTTCAGCTGGTTCATCACGTCGATCTCCAGCAGCACCATCTCCTGCAGGATGGTGTGGGCTGTCAGCCCTGGCTGTGCCACCGGGACAGGCTGTGTCCCCACACCGGGGGCACACAGAGCCTAACGCTGCCAGCCCCTGCCCCAGTAAGGTGCAGACCTTGTCCTTTGCTCCCTGCTTCCGGATCACTTTGGCTGCCAGCTTGAGCCCTGTCTCCTTCTCTGTGCACGTGTGAACTTCACCAAACTTGCCCCTGGGGAGGGAGGGAGGGAGAGTTGCCCACGTTATCAGCCACCCAGGCTGCTGAGGACACTCACACTGCACTGTGGTGCCGCTCTGCACTGCCCGAGGCACCCATCCTGCCCGAGGCACCCACCCATCCCACCGACTCAAAGCCACTGCCCAAGGCTGCAGGGCAGCTTGGGACAGTGGCAGGGGAAGCATTGGGGCTGCTCCTTACCCCCCCAGGATGTCCTTGGAGCTGAGGCTGAACTGGGAGCTGACGCTGGCGGAGTGCAGGGTGACGGTGCGATGTGCGAAGGGCGCAGGCGGCGGAGGGACATCGTCTGCCCAGAGAGAAAGGGCGAGGTGAGAAGGGAACCTGCTGCCCAGGGGACCCCACTTCTGGGTACCCTGGCTGCCCTGGTGTGGGATGAAGACAGGCACCCAGCCAAGGCTGTGGGTGCAGGATGTGGCCAGGTACTGAGTGTTGGGCTGTGAGCCCAACAAGCTTCCCAGGCTCCTGGCTGGGGCTGTCCTGGAGGATGCAGCAACCCCTGAAGGGTCCCTCACAATTGCCCAGAGCATTGCCCTGCTGCATGGCACCAACCCTACTCCATGGCACCCATCACAGTGCACAGCACTCACCTTACTTCACAAAAGCCACCCTCACCATCCCACATGTCACATTTACCCTTTCCAGGCCATGTTGTTTTCTGTCACCCTCTCCAGGCCAACCCCCCTCCATGCCACCTCCTTCTGCTCACCCTCTCAGGACAGATCCCACTCACGGTGGGCACCTCATTCCTGAGCCACCCTCTCCCAGGTGAGAGCAGGAGCTGGCACCCACTGCCCCCAAGCCCTGCCATCCCCACAAGGACAGTGGAGCAGGCTATGAGGACACACTGTCCCCTGCCACCAGCCAGACAGCCACTGTCACTCCCCAGGCTCCTCTTCCTCACAGCCAGTGTGGCCAGAGCAGGCCAGGAAGGGACACGACGTATTTAGCCCTGTTTACAGTGAAAGGGGAGCGTGAAGGCCACCAGGCAGGTGACAAGCCAAGGACAGGAGCTGGCAGCACAGAGGGCAGTATGGGCAGCAGGCAGGACCATGGGATTCCCAGGCTGTCACTCCACAGAGTGTCTGGGGGGTAAGGAAAAGACAGGTACCCTTATGGCCTTACCCAATATCTCAAAGGGGTCTTCCTTCCCAAAATCGTGGGTGAGGTAGGGGCTGGGGGGTGGCTTTGCCTCCGTCAGAGGTGGTTGCACCCCAGGTCCAGGCTGCTCTGCAACCCCAGCAGGATCCGGGGGCTGCCCTGTGGTACTGGGCAATGTCCTCTCCTGAGGGGGTCCTGGGGGCTGCAGGTCCCCCAGGGCTGGTGGGCCAGGCTCTGTTGGACGCTCTTTTGGCTCCACCATCGCGGTCTCCTCTTCTATTGTCTCCATCTCTGCCACCTCTGCCCAGGGCTGCTCCTCCCTGGAAGCAGGAGTGGAAGGTGAGCAGAGCCCAGCCAGCAGCTCCCAAGCCCAGCAGTCAGGGACTCAGGGCTCCCTGGAGCAGCGAGGGGGATCCCCCCATCCCAGGAGGGTGTGGGTACCTGTGGCAGGCGGCTGGGCAGCTCAGGCTCTGCAGCAGGGCCGGGCGGGGGGGCTCAGGGACCGTTGGTGGCTGTCCCTCTGTCCCCTTGGACGCTTCCTCCCCTTCACCCTGAGCCTTCACAGCAGCCACGGCCGCTGCCTCTGTGGGCTCCACAGCCCCGTCCCCAGCCTCTGCTCCAGCTGTGGGAGGCTCCACCTCTGCAGCTTTCTCCCCTCCACCTCGGGCCTTTGCAGGAGCTGGGACCTTCTCCTTTGCAGGATCTTTCCCTTCATTCCCAGCCTTTGATGCAACTGTGGATTTCTCCACTTTTGCAGTTTTCTTCCCTCCATCCTGCACCTTCGCAGCTGCTGGGGACTTCTCCTTTGCAGGCTCTTTTTTGCCCCCACCTTGAGCTGTTTTGGCAGCTAGTGTTTTCTCTGCCTTTGGTGCTGCCTTCTCCCCATCCTGAGCCTTGGCAGTATCTGGGGCTTTCTCCTTGGCAGGAATTATGGCTTTGTCCTTCACTGGAGCTGGGGCTTTCTCCTTCATTAGAGCTGGAGCCTTCTCCTTCATGGGCTCCTCTTTGCCTCCATCTGGAGCCTTTTTAACTGCTGGGGCTTTTTCTGCCTTTACCACTTTATTCTCCCCACTCTGAGCCTTTGCAGTAGCCGGGGCCTTCTCCTTTGCAGCAGCAGTGGTTTTCTCCTTTGCAGGCTTGGTATCAACTGGGACTTGCTCTGCCTTTGCATCTTGCTTCCCTTCATCCAGAGCATTAGCAGTGGCTGGGACCTCCTGTTTTGCAGCTACTGTGGTTTTCTCCTTTGCAGGCTCTGGGTCTCCAGCCTGAGCCTGAGCTGCAGCCAAGGCTGTCTCCTCTGTAGGTTTTGCCTTCCCTCCTTCAGAGTTTGCTGCAGCCAGAGCTTTCTCCTTGGTGGGCTCTGCTTTTGCCCCACTCTCAACCCCTGACCCACCAGGGGCTTGCTCCTTCTTGGGCTTGTCCTTTCCTCCATCCTGTGCCTCAGTTACAGCCAGGCCCTTTCCCTCCACGGGCTTATCCTTCCCTTTCTCAGGCTCTCCCACAGCTGCAGGCTTCTCCTCCCTGGGCTCATCCTTCCCTCCATCCTTTGCCTTTGCAGCAGCTGAAGCCTTTCCTCCTTTGAGCTCTCCTGCAGCTGGAGCCTTCTTCTTCCCAGCCTTATCTTTCTCATCCTTCCCTATGGCCTGGGCCTCGGTGGCAGCTGGCACCTTCTCCCCGATGGATGCTGCCTGTCCTCCATCACACTGCACAGCCAAAGCCTCCTCTTCTGGAACTGCTTCTCGTCCATCCTGGGGCTCTGGAGCAGCCAGAGCTGTCTCCTGCTCCAGCTCTGTCTTCCCTCCTCCAGCCTCTCCTGCAGCCTTCTCCTGCCCGGGCTCATCCGTGCCTTTGTCCTGTGCCGTGGTGGCCGCAGGCGCTGCTCCCCCTTGGGGCTGGGCAGCCTGGGGAGCTGCAGGTGCTGCGCTGCCCTCGGCTTCGGGGGGAGCTGTGCCGCCAGCCCCCCCAGCGTCGGCACCATCCGCCCCTCCACCCCGCTCCATGGGGCACTCCAGGCAGGAGGCGGCTGCGCTGCGCTGCTCCCGGCTCGGCGAGGCTCCTGCGGGAGAGAAAGCAGCAGCTGAGGGCTCGCCGGACCCGATGCCCTGCAGAGGGGACGGCCGGACTCAGGCAGGGGCTCTGCTCCTGCAGGGATGAGCTGCTGCCATCCAGCCGGGAACGGTGCCCCCACCGTCCAGCCGGCGGCTCCCGGGCTGGTGGCGCCGAGCCAGGGACCCCACGTGGCCACCAGGGCCGGCACCGTCCCATTGTGCCCCGAGATGTGCCCTGCGGTGACTGATCGATGGCCTGACCCCGGCACCTGTCACCGGGTGCCTGGGGCCTCCGGCGTGCAGAGAGCCAGCGCGGCGCGGCCAGGGTGACGATTTAAGGCCACATCCCACTATGGCAGGGCAGGAGACAGCAGCTCTGGCCCCGGGCTGGCAGTGGGGATCAGGAGAGGTGAGCACTCCCGGCACGGCCCCACCACTGCTCCCCCTGAACCACACAGGCGGTCTGGCCATGCAGGCAAAGCCCCTCTGCTCGGGGGCCACGCTGACCCCCGCACCCAGCAGCTGCCAGCGTTGCTCGTCCCCTGCCCAGGGGTAACCAGCTCCACCAAGGAGACCTCTTGGTGCCCATGTACTTGTGTCAAACTCCAGCCCAGCACCCGATTCCCAAATCCCCCCCGTTCTGCCCTGGGCTCCACTGCCCTCCTGCGCCCGGTCATCTTTCCTCATCCTGTCCCCAAACACTCCCTTGTGCAGCCGTCCAGACCCCAGGACAGCCCAGCCCCACAATAAACCCACCAGTGACCATCCCAGTAACAGCAAAGTCGCTTGCTGGTCTCCTGGAAAGTGTAGCAGAGCAGTCCCTGGAAGAGCATTCCCACATCCGACAGCTCAGCACACAAAGCCCGTGGGGATGGAGGCGTTTTCCCAGGGCTGGGGGCTCCACTATCCTCAGGATCCCCCCCACCATGCCCCAAGTCCGAAGCCACGGAGACCCCCCGGCCCCTTTACCTGGGTCGTGGTGCAGTGGGTGGTCAGGGGGGCAGCATCCGCACTGTGGCGGCGGCGGCGGAGCAGCCTCTTCTATCCCGGCTGTAACGGAGCCGGATTAGCGCGGGCAGAGGAGGATCCTTTACAGCAGCGGGAGCCGGCCCGCTTCGCCTTTCCCAGCACCTGTCACTGCTGGAGCCCGTTCAAAGGACACGCCACTCTCGCCTGTCCCCCGTGGGCTGGGGACACGCAGACGAGGGGCAGGGGACAGGGACGGGCTTGCCTCCCGCTCCAGCCCAGCACCGCAGGGAGGGCTGCAACTGGACACTGTGGCACCCCAAAACCATCCCATGGGGGTAGCCTGGCTGAGCTGGACAGGGTGCAGGTGGCTAAGGCTCTCCAAGGAGCCCACAGGTGACACAAGGTGGCCATTATGGTGACCAGGAGCAGCTGGTGATGGTGCTGGTCCCTGTGCTGCTGAGCTGTGGCCACTGGCACTGGCCCTTTGGAGAGCAGCTCCAAAGGACTCTGCACTCCCTGGGTACAATGTGGCACCTCTGGGCACTGCCACTGGGCCTTGATGAAAGTGACAGCAGCTGGGAACTGGTCACTGGCCAGTGGCTGCAGCCTCCCCTAGGAACCAGCTGAAATATTTATTTTCTGCAAAATCAAGTGTTTTAGGAATCAGGGAAAGAAACAGAGGAGCTAGAGGCTCCAGAGGGGTTGGGCTGTGTGCAGGGGTGCTGCACAGGCATTCCCAGTTCCTTCTGGGGTGCTGCATCCCAGGAGACACCTCAGGCACTGTGTGGGGCTGAATCCTGGTGTTTGCTGGAGGAGTGGGGCTCTCCCCAGGGCCGGGCTGGCCAGGTGCCCCCAGGGAGGCTGAGGTTACCCTGGGCTCCTCCAGTCTCAGCCCCTGCCAGCCTGGTCCCACCTCCCCATCCCAGAGCTGCACAAAGCTCAGGTCCTGTCAGACACCAAACCCAGCTGTTTAAACCTTGCTTTGCTTTCTCCTTAGTTTAAACCTTACCTGTGGCAGGGCTGGAGGCTACAGTGGCAAAGGAGGTGAGGAGAATGCCCTGGCCAATGCCATCCATGGTGGAGCTGAGTCAATGCCACCAATGCAAGCAGCAGCAGCCCACTAAGAGCAGTGCTCACTTTACCTGCAGCCCCTCTCAGGAGGACCAACACTGCTCAGGCAGTGCTGCTGCTCCACATTGACAAATCCCAGCTCCCAGGGAGCCACATGCATCTGTGTGCCATGGCCTGGGGTCAGACTTTGCCAGTGGTTTACATGTGGCACTGAAAGCGAGACAAGCCAGGATGGGAGCACAGCTGTTCCCCTGTCCTTGAGGTGCTGCTGTCCCACCTGTCCCTGCCCCAGCCTCAAGCACCCACAATCGATGGAAGAGCAACACTTGCTCAGTGGGACACACCCAGGGATTCCTGAGTAGCTATGGAGCTCTCCTGCTCCAGCCTTGAAAGCTCAGATTTGTGGCTTCAGCGAGGCCAGCTCCTGTCCTAAAATCCATGGCAGGAGCAGTAAGGATAATTCAGAAGCAGACACACAGCTCCAGCTCACTGATGTGCTGATGCAGTTGTGTACAAGTAGAGGTTGGAGCATCCACAGTTCTTGGTGACAATGACACCTACACTGCCCAGTCCTGGGACAGCCACCGCTCCTGTGATGGGTGTGAGTCCCCCACTTTGGCCTCTTTAGGGCCACAATCAGCAATAACTGGCCAAGATGCTGTGCCTGGCCAGCAGGGACTCTGCCCATCCACTGTCATCGCCAACACAGAGATTTGAATTGCCTCTCCCCTCCTCCAGCCGAGGGCTGCCAGGCACCTGGAGGCCACCAGTGTCACTTCAGGCACATACTGCCACCACTCTGCCAGCCTTCGGCTCTGCACCCTCCTGGCCAACCCCAGGAAGGAGCTCACCCCTGCCCAGGCACGAGGCAGGAGCCCATGCAGAGCCATGCCCCACAGCCCCCTCAGAGCTGTTGGTGTGGTGGACACTGGGATAAAATTCTCCAAAGAGAGCAGGAGCAAGCACCTGGACACCAGCCAGACTTCCAGGGATGCCTGCAATCTTCCACACTCCCTGGGAGCAAGGTTGGTCTGGGCACAAATCCTTGGGACAAGGTGAGGAAGCAAAGCCCTGGCTGCGAGTACTGGGGAGCCATGGTTCTCCAAAGGCAATGGGGGACCATGGTTTGGCATTATCACAGATAAAATTAATTGGTGGGCAGAGAGAAATAAGCTGAAATCAGACCTTTGGGAAGAAGGAATTGTAGAATTGAAGGGCAGTATCTGTTGCCCCCCAGGATTTCAGATGCCTTGGTCCCAAACCACACTCCACAAGGAGCAGCACAGTGCTCTGGGGCTCTGCAGACCAGCCAGCACCCAGGTTTCTCAGCCTGGGCTTGGGATTTTTTTTCCCATCCCATTCAGGAACTTAAGCCAGAGCCTGCATTTGCTGCAGCTGGGAAACAGCCTGTCCCGGGGCTATCTGGCAGCGCCTCAAGCACGCTGTTCCCTGGCGACGCCGTTGTCACAACTGCGGCAGCACACTTTAACCTTTACGTTTACCCTGGGAAAGGAGGCTCCGCGGGGCCAAAGCCGGCCCATTCCCGGGAAACCCTACACCCCGGCTAAATCGGGCAGGGCAGGCTGAACAACATCCCCACCTGAATCCCAGCCATGCTGCTGAAACACAAACCAGCCGGGCCCTCTGGCTTAACTGCTTCCATCAGTACCAGGGCTTCCACCACGAGCTGCCGTCGTGTCATGAGAGGGGTCAGCAAAGGTGATGGGGAAAGACAAGGAAAAATCCCAACAGCATCAAAAGAGCATCCAGAGCAATGTGGCCACCAGCAGCAGCACCAGGGAGCACCAAGACCTGCCCACTTCCAGGGGTCCTTGCCAGGTTCAGGCCAGGTCACACAAGCAGCTGCAAGGGTTTCCCAGTGGAAACCGAAAGGAGAAGCAAAGCTGTGCTTTGAGAGCATCATCAAGCCTTTTCATAAGAATTTATTCACCAGATAATTTGATCTTGATTTGAACATGAAAGTCCAGGAAAACACTGGCTGCCTTTTAGTTCCAACTTTAGTCTGCATTCAGCAAATTATTTTGACAACAAATTGAGTACAGCTCAACTAGAAAGGGAGCAGAGGAAGATTTTGTACCCAGATCTTCTCTCCTAACCTCCTCCCAACTCCTTGCTCTCAAGGCATTTACATAAAGGTGATAGGCTTTGAGTACTGGAATACAAAAATGTTTTTGAAAAATCCACACAGGGAGAATATAGATTTTGCACTAGCTTCTTGACCTACCCTGACTCTAAAGGGAAGTGTTGGAACAGCACTTAGTTAAATCCCAGTCTCTTGCTCCCATCCTGTAACCTTGTTCTCCCCAGCACTGGAAAAATCACCTACCCTGGTTGATTTCCCTGCTGAAGTCTTAGCCAAATCGCATCCTCTCCAACATCCAGCTCCTTCAGGACATGATTCTTACACACTTTGTACATGAGAACAGTTTTCCCACCATGTCACCACTTCCCTCTGAATTAAGAGAGCAGGTCCCACACCCCAGCCCGTGAGAACCTGGTGGGTGACTCCAAGCTCATACAAACACCCCAGACCCCTGGAGGCACAGCTGCCTGAGGCTCCTGCCCCTGTTTGCAGTGCATGGGGAATACAAGAGGCCATGTTTGGGGGAAGATGTAATGTCTTTTATTAGACCCAAAAATATCATTGGGGAAAAAATACTGCCAAGCTGTCAGGCACACAACCCCTTCCTCAAGGCAGAAGAGGCCATGTAGGGCCATCAGGGAAATCCAGCTGCTTCATCCTTCAGGGATTGGTGGCTGCTCCAGTTCCACAGCCTCATGATCCTGCTTGCCTTCACATTCTTCAGCAGCTCATCATCATTCCAGCTTCCCCCTGACTCATCATAAACATTTGCTGCTCCTGCTGCCCCCATGCTGCCTTCTCTAGAGTGGCACTTGAGGAAAGAGCAAAAGCTCCCTGACAGCACATCTGAGGTTCTGTGATGTCCCCACCCAGCAGCAGATCACAGGGAACAGCTCCACCGTGACAGAAATGGGGTTAAGGCAGACAGGTCAGATCCACATGGAATTTAGGTTTCAAGAAGAGGATGCTGACATGTCCCTTGTGCTCCAGCCACTCCTGCAAATTGTCACAGCAGCAGTGACAGCAATTTTTCTGGCTGTCCTATAACTCTCAGCTCAATGACAACTGGGCCATCAGCAAAGTCAGAAAAACGTGGCTGAAGGCAGACTGGGTGATTAGGTCAAGCTTCTGGGGCAAGCTCTGCCACAGCTACATAAAGATCCTCAAGAGAAGGGAAAGAAAAGCTGAAACTTCAGCAAAATGGAGCCACGTCTGAGCTCACCATTTCCAAGAACCCACACTGCCACAGAGTCATTCATCTTTTAGTGCCAACACACTTCCCCAAGCCTCTCATTCTCCAGTTCCTCAGTTACTAACTGCAGAAAACCATTAATTTTTTTAAAGAATCCTTGTATTTCAGTGCAGGTGGCTTTTCCTCTTTTAATCCAAGCACTGAAGTTTGAGGCTGGTGCTCTTTGAAACACTCCCATAGAGACCCCAGCTGTTCTGCAATAACATCTCTTGAGCATCACACTTTTTAGGAGAATTCCAACAGAAACATCATCCCTTGGGTACAATAAGTGTTCATCTTGCAATTTAGGTCTCTAAGGACTTTCTTCCACTGTTGCCTCTCTAAATCTAGGAGTAAGATAGCAATTGCTTGATGTACTTTGGCAAGAATGAGACAGCACCTTTAGCTGGACTCTAACACCAAGTTTGAACTCTTTTTCACCCAAAACCCGAACAAAAAGCTACACACTCTGGGAATACTTCAACAATATCCAAATTCAGAGGAAATGAAAGTAAATGTTTCCAATAACCACCAAACAAGAAAGTTTGTCTCGTTAGGACAAATTAATTCTAAATTTCCCTCCCCCCACCTCTTCTAAACAGCACAACAGTAGCAAGCAGCCCTGCTCAGGGATGTTTCAGCAAGACATAAAGGTAAGAAATCAGAGCACAATACTATGTAAGAAAGAATTATTAAAACTTTAATCTAGATGTCTCCATTCTTCGCAATGTCAGCAGTTTTGTCCTCAAAGCACATTTGAGCACTGGGGCTATATTTAGCTCTGTTTGCTGCCCAAACTGGCCAGAGATGCTGATGGCTCTGTAGCCAAGAGACTGGCACTGGCAGGAGCTGGGGCAGCAGCTCACAGCAAGTCACTTGCCAGTTAAATGGTTCCCTAAATAGGACTTCAGCTATAAAACAGAAACAAGGTTTAATGCTCTAATATACACAGAGAACTACTTTAAAGCGTGGGCAAGATTTATATTAGTGGTTATCTAAACATCAACAAGAAAGGCCAGACCCACACTTCACTGGCTTAAAGGAACCTCACATCACTTAACACAATTCAAGCATAATGTAGACTGAAAGGCTAAATAGCAGACACTTGAAAATAGCACTTAGTGTACAAACACAAGACAGCTCTGCCAGATGCACACATCTGTGTTGTCAGCCTTTACCAAAAACTCTACTGCAGGAAAGGGCTTCAGCCCACTAGCCAGAGACAGCGAGCATATTAGGAATTTTTATTTAGTTAGGTATACAATATCTGTATGCAATATCAAAACTTGGTTTAGTCTCCAGAGAACAAGGGGCCTGGATACACAGCAAGGCTGAGAGGCACTGCTGGGATGCCAAGGCCTCAGGTGGAGTTTAACTACTCAGTACAACAACAGAACACCGAGCATAGGAGTTCAGACTGAGCGGTCATGGAAAAAACAACTGCTCCCTCTCTCCTACCGAGGGAGTGGAGAGGGATGGAGTCTCCCTCCTGTTATCACGTGGATGCTCATCAGCAGCGGAATCTGTCTGAGAAGTTGGGAGACTTTGGCATAGTCAGTGGCTGATCACTGGGCTTCACTTCCACACTGCGGTATTTGCGTATTGGGTTTGCCTTGTGCACCTGTGAAAAAATAAACATAAGCAAGGGCAAAACAAAGCAAATGGGTGCAGTTATGATGAAGCTGAAGTCATGGAGGAGGTGAAGGCAGGCATCTGCCTGAGACCACCACACCACCCTGGGCACTGGAGTGAGGTACTGGGAAAATGCACAGCACATGTTGGAGTTGTGGGTTTTACTAAGCTCATTCTGCTTTGATAACTACACATGTGCAGCTCCAAAACTCAGCCATCTCAGCACAGCTGCCTTCTTTGTTTGAATAGTTTTGTAGGTTTGGTTTTTTTAAACCGGTTGTGAAGTTTGTGAGTCATCAACTTGCAAAAGGGAACCTTGAAAAGGCACTTTTAGCACAGCTCAACAGTGACATTAGCTCCTTCAGGATATTCCCACATTCCTTTGGGTTACTTTACAGCCCTAGCTCAGAAACAGCTCACTTACCATTTCTTGTCTTAGCTTAGCAATTTCTTCCTTTTCACGCTCCTCTTCTTGCTGCCTGATATGCTCCTCATACCTCTCCCTTAAGGCTTCTGCCTCTGCCAATCGCTTTTCAAATTCTTGCCGTTCTTTTGCTCTTCTTTCCGTTGCCAGCTCAAAGCTTTCAGGAACTACAGAACCAGAAAGGCTCTCTAAGTTTAGAAATAGAGGAGATAACATTGGTTCAAAGACAGTCAGGTAAAGCAGAGCAGTACTAATGTCAATGGAAGCCTCTCTTTGGAGAGCTTCCCCTTGGCAAGGGTGGTTAGGAGATACCTCCAGGCTTCAGGAAAAGAGCAAACTTTACTCCCAGACGTGAGCAGTGTTAATGCAGACGTCACCCTGTCACAGGTGTTCTCATGGGAGGGAGCAAGCACACAATTGTTAATACAAACGAGTTTTTGGCTGGTTTTATGCTCTACAAATCTCAGCCTACCCAAGCAGTAGATGCCTTCATCTCATTAGAAACGGGAGGGAAAGAGTGACAGTGCTACAGAAATGCCAGCTGTCTCTGCAGGGAGCTCCTCACATTCTCAGTACCCTTATCCTAAGCTGGCACGCATCAATCATCTGCCAATTGCAGCAGAGCTGCTAAATACAGCTGCCATGCTGGAGCAGGACAGGGGGGTGGAGAGGAAATCCCCCTGCTCCCAGGGGACACAAGCTGTTAGGCAATTAGTTGATTAAATGCAAGGCACTATTGGCTGTGCTGATGAAGAAGAAGCAACAGCCAGAAAAAACAATTTAATTGCATCAGTTCTGAGCTATCAGCCAAGCCCATGTAGCAAGTACTTGTAACTCTACCTGATAGCATCTTATGTTCCTTTTTGGGCACAAAAGGCTCCTGGTACATCACTGTGTTAGGACGAGCTTTAAAACATGCTGCCTCTTTCTGCCTTTTTAAGTCTTCTTTAAGCTGCAAGAGAAGAGAGGACATCAAGTCCCAGGCAGAAAGAGGACATCTCCCCGTGACCCAGACTCGAGCACTCCCTACACTGGAAAAGCCATGTTGACTTAGGCAAATAATTTCCATAGAAAATTATATAAAAGCCAAAAAGTTGTGTCACTTGCTGCCCGAGAGTTGCTTTGCCAAAAATAACCTGAAGAAAGTTTCAGGTGTCCACTGCAGACTTCACATGAGAAAAGCAGTGTATTATTTATGTGTCAATACTGAGACAGTCAGCAAAGGGATTCAGTTGCTGCTTAGAAAACACCCCACAGCTGTTCGTACAGTAAATCTCATCATTTATCATAAAGTGAGAAAAATAAAAAAAAGAAACCATTGACCAATCCTTAACCCACAGCACAAGTCTCGTGCCACATACAGAAAAATTCCTTGCTCAAACTCAGCTACTGATTCAATTTGAGCAGGACACTTTCTATAGTCAACCACAGCTCCACCAGCTGCTTTTAGTCTGGTCATTCCCATTATCCTTTTCATCCTACCTGCTGTTTCCAGCTCTGGAGCTTGGCAGCTCCCCGTTCATCCACCTGCAGATGGAATGGCTCAGGCTGAGTTGGGGTTTTGACCTTCTTTTCTGGCAGTTTAATTTCGTCAAAGTAAGGCAGAGGCAGCGCTTTGAACTTTGGCACCTGAAATAAACAACTCAAAATATTTCTTGTCCTTTCATTGGAAGTTTAATAGACAACAGCAAATCCTGCCATGCTCTTTTTACTGAAGGAGTGGAATCCAAGGTAACTTTTAATTCTTACCTCTTCCTTCTGTAGTTCTTCTATTTTTTTCTCTTTTTGTATTTGTCGCTCTCTGTCTCGGGCATCGAAAGAGAAGGGACAAACTTCCACGTGCCTCTGCTCTGGCATTTTGGGTTTGAAGGGCACTCCATAATGTGGCACAGGATTAGCTTTGATCACAGCCACCTCCTCTTTTTCCTAAAGGAATACTAGCATTAGGATCTGATTTTTTACATTTGTATAGGCTGCAACTCCTCCAAGCAAAGCCACAAAGAGCTTTGAATGAGCTCCTTTAATAAAGGTCACTGTGGACACTGCAAAAATTAGGAATCCAAGAAGTACCAATTTAGTGGCATCCTGAACCACAGTGCCAATTCTTCCTTTCTTGAAACCACTCTCAATTCTAGTACTCATCCAAATTAGACTGTAATTATTTAATATCCTCTTGACAAGAAAGAAAGGAAGAAGAATGTGAAGCTTTCAGAATCCTGCTCCCCACCTCAGGGAGAAGAAAGGGCACATGTAATATCTGCCTTCAGTGGCAGGGAAGGATGAGAAATCTAAGCCCTTCACTCTCCTCATTCATAGCCACAAGACCTCAGAAACTCTCAGCAGTGCACTAGCATTTAAATGATTTCCTTTTTTATGAGAATTCAGTTTCTGTCAAATGAGTAGCAATAACCAAATTGCTTGAAGTGAATGGCACAGGCAAAGGTAACCACTGGAGGAACTGTTCACAGGAAGGAAGGGGCTTCCAGTCCCAAAGCATCCCACCCACACTGAGAGGCACAGCAGGCACCACAGTGGGACCTGGGCCTGGCTCCAGCCTCGTCACTGTTACCTTTTCTTCCTCTCTGCCAGACACGCGGGTTCTGCTTCTCAAGGTGAAGGCTGGAGACTTGGGGACTGTAACAGGAAGTGATTTCTTCTCTGGAACACCCTGTTCAGAAGAGCCAGTAAGGAGTTACCCAAGGCCAAGTGCCAAGAAAACGCTACAAAGAAACAACCTGACAGCACAGGACGTACCCACTGCCTTTCTTACCTAATGACAGACACTGTTTACTGAGATCATTAAACACATAATGCAACATTTGGGAACTTCAAACATTTTGAAGCTCATTGCCACCTGAAGCCCAATTCCCAAGCCTGAGTGTTATTCAACTCCTTACCACAACATCCTCCAGGATTTTTGTGGGACATGGCCTGGAATGGAATTCAAAGCGCTCTTCCTCCTGCTGCTTCTTACTCTCACGTTCCTGAATCCTTTTTTCTATTTCCAACTGAAAGCCAATGGGCTGAGTGAGCTCCTTCACAGGGGGTTTCCTGGGCAGGATTGGCCCACCCTCAAAGATTTTGTGATTGAGTTCTCGTGCTTTGAATTTGTACCTGTGCAGGAACAATGGAGACAGTCACCAACTGTACACTGTATGTCAGTGTGCAGCTCTAGTTAGCAATTCTTCCTTTGCCTTCAAAACAGCAAGATTAAGAAGGAAAATCTTATGGATTGTTTTCCTAGAAATCCAAACCTTTGCCTACAGGCGACTTTGGAAGTGCATGCAGGCTGCATTGCTATATTTGGTTTGCTTTACTCATCACAAGCATCATAACCCAAGATAAGATCTCCTAAGAGCACTTTCTTCAAAATGAATTGTTTATATTTCACTTCCCTAACAACCAGAGCTAAAGAATAATGAACAACTTAAAGGAACATCAATGGTGTGTGCTACCCATTCTTTTACACAAAAAAGGTATTCCAGAGAAGTCATATTTTGGTATCTGAAAAATACTTCCAGAGTGGTACAATCATCCCCTGGAGGACTAGAGTAAGCCTTTACTTACTGTTGAATTTTCTCTATTTCCTCTGCTTCTATCTCTGCAGCAGTTTTGCAGGTGACAGGTCTCAAGCGCTGCTTTGTTCGGAGCACTGGTGTCTTGGGGTGTGTGAGCCGAGCCTTCACGGGCTTTCCTGAAGCTGGGCCTACAAATTCAAGTCACAGAGACCAGCAGTTAATGGCAAGGCCTGCAACAGACAGAGGCCATTTGCTCAGAGTAGTCAAAGCATCTCTTGCTCTACCACCAATGTCTGTGGACACAGCCAGGACTGCTCACCTTCCTCAGATTTCCTGCTCCTCAAATGGTAACGAGGGGGTGTGCGTTTTTGGAATGCTTCTACCTGCTCAGCAAAGGACACATATTCTGTTGTGGCTTCTTCAAGTTTTCTTTTGTTTCCTTGGGACAGATTGAAAGGTTTGGGGACAGTGGGTCCCTTTGGCATTCGCACCTGGGGACAGAAAACACAGTCAGTATGACCAGGAGGCTTTGATGACATTTCCTTTCCCCACTGATGCACAATATCTGTCCCTTCCTCTCACTGCAAAGAAGGTAACACCTCACATTAAGCACAAGTGTTAACAGTCTGAACACACACAAGTTATACTGGGAAACTGTATCGAGCAGATTAGAGCATGAAGTGGAATGACTGGAAGATCTGACATTAAAGGGCTCCTTTTTCCACAAGATTTCTTTGGAGTCTTGTGGCAACACAGACAGGCAGGAAGTTTGCAGTCACGTTTGCACAACACCTGCCACTCCTGTGGTAACCTCTCTGTGGCTATCAGCCCACACATTGCACAAGCAGCAGGGAGGTGATGGCAAGAATCAGTGAGCTGAGTGCTGGCAACAGTCTGGCTCTCACCGGAGAAGGGGGATGCTTCCTCAGTACTGCTGCAAAATCCAGCTCCTTGTACTCATTCCCAGGCTGGCTTTCCACATTCTGTTTAATTCTATTCTCTGTGCAGAAGTGGAAGTCAATTGGCTTTGTTACTTGACCAACAGGTCTCTTCATGGGTTGTCCTAGAGGAAAAGAACATGTAAGGACTGGAAGCCTTTTGGTGTGGGTAGGATTTGTGGAAATAAAAACAGCATTGAATTTCTAACAACTAGGTAAGTTTTTAGAGAACTCATCTTTAACTTTTCAAAGTATTACATAACCCAAACACACCTGTTTCCAGGCAGTTTAGGGGCTGATCTACATGAAAGGGCTCCTAATATTTATTGCCAAGTCTGAAATGCTTGTTTTCAAAGGTACTTGCACAGCTCTGTGCAGCACCCTCCAGCTGAGCCCAATGCAGCTTCATTCTGCAATTCAGCAGAGCCCACCTGCTCCAGCAATAGCTGCTTTCAGAGACTCCTCATTCTTCTTCCGCAGCTCCATAACCTCCTGCTGCAACTGCTGCATCTTTTCCAGCTCCTGCTCCTCTGTAGTCTTTGGCTTGCTGGAAGGTTTGGTCCTCCTGCAGAAGCACATTAAAAACTAGGATATGCCTTCCTGCTTCCCTGGTTATTATAGCATGATGATAGTGCAAGGAACATGCTTATCTCCAATGTCACTGCAGGAGCATCACAGGTTATAAAAATATTCTCTTTAGAAGAGATCTGCTTGGGTTTTGTTTGTTCAAAAAATCTCACAGCTAGCTGCTATCCTGCAGATCCATTTGCTGTGTGCATTCTCAATCCATTAGGAAGAACAACTTTTTCCTCAAAAGAGAAGCAAAAGCTTTCCAGTACACAGGTTCAGCTGGTGAAGTACATTTCATCCTAATATTGTTGCCTTGACCCAGTGTTTACTAAATGTGATACCATCACATGCTAAGTTGAAGCTGAAAACACTCGGCCAGGACTGTCACCTAAATCAACTGTGATTAGCAGACAAGTCACAAGAAAGCCACGTACTTCAACATTGTTGGCGTGGAGGGCATGGTCAGTTTGCTTTTCCCTTTCCCTGGGGAGAGGTCAGGATCCTGCAGGGGCTCTCTCTTTGTGGATGCTTCTGTCACCTTCTCTCTGCTGCCAGAACTAAGAAAACAAGTTGTTAGGGCAAACCCCTCGAATTAACTGTGTTCTAAGTAAAGGACCACTTGCACTTCTCACCACCATGCATGACATCCCAACACCTGGTGAGGTCTAAGCTATGCCAGGCTGGCCTTACCTCGCCCCAGGCCCAGGTATAGACCATCCAGCTTTCCCTGGTACTCTAAGGCTGCAGAAGGGAAGATGAATTACTGAGTTTTTGGAGAAGAGAGGTATACTGTAGATTATCGAGGTACAGTGGTGTTTCAAAGATCACACTTCAATTTCCTGACCTCAAGCTTATCACCATATGATACTTTAGTGGTTAAGTTAATTTGAGAGATATTTTAGCTATGAAAGAGTCACAGCTAATGACTGCCTGATGACTTCTGGATGGATAAGTTCAGACAAATTTAAAGCAAACTGACAGACACTGAGTAAGGAGTAAGAAGGTGAAGAAGCTCATGCTTAATTCATTCACATCTCTTATCTCCAAACAGAGGGATTCCTTCAGCATTTACAGCCATTTCTTGTTTATGAAACCAGTATCAGCAACCAGTTCCAGCCACCACCCCCTAAACTTCCTCTAAGAACATACTCAGCCAGGTGGAAACCCTTTCCAAAGAAACAGTTGTATCCCTTTTCCCAGCCCTGAACAAAAGGACTTGGATGACATACATTCTCATTTTCTTCAAGGGTGGAACCCCTTCCTTATTATCCAGGGCATTAGCAATTCTCTCTGCTTTGATTCTGCCTGGCTGCTTGCGCTGCTGGGCTTTCCCCTGCTTTGCAGCCAGTCTCCTGCTCGCTCTAGAGTAGAACAGAAAGCAGAGGTCAGTTTTCCCACAGATCTGAGGAGACACATGACCTGGATAACACTTTTTATGTCAGTGCATCCCTTAACTCCACCATACAAATTGTGTTTAACACAACAATCCAAATGCAGCACGATTTATTGAAGTTTAACAATCCATAAACTAAATATTCTTTGCTATATATGAGCATGCAGAGCCCCTTGCATTCATATCAAGAATGAGTTCTGCCCAAGTCAGGCAGATATAAACAAAGAAACTTTATAAGCCACCCCAGTTTCAGATATCCTCACATTCCAGAAGCTCCTGGTGCTGCCGAGTCTCATTGGACAAGTATGTGAGACACTGCATTACATTTCCACCCTGGAGACTGTCCCTCCAGCTTAGGCAGCAGATCAGGTGTCCCAATACACGATCTACATGCTGGACAACTCCAGCCCCACAGGATGCCCCAAGAACAGCCAGAACTGTGGATCCTGAGAGCAAGGACCTGCTTACTTACACTGCCATCAATCATTGTACAAACTGAACACAAGTATTTCACCTCTGAGGGGCCTCTGCAGGGGCAGCAGCTTTCCAGGTTGACAGGGACCCAACGATATTCTGAGGGACTGCATTGCCCTGGGCATGTTCTGCTTCTCCATCGCTTTCACCTGAGAAGGGGGCAAGTGTCAGCTCATCTTTATACACATGTACAGAACAAGTAAAACACATAAGACTTTGGAGGCAAGAGTTTGTGAAGATGGCCCCACAAAAGCCAGACAGATGCCTTCCTATTTTGCCAGTGAAAAGCAGGTAAAATTTATTCCCTCCCTGCCACACCATGCCAGCTTACTCATTGCCACTTCCTGTGATGGGACAGAAGACAGAATGACATCAGGCTTTGAAAAAGCAGGGCTGCTGTGTGAGATCTTTGCCAGATTTTCTGCAGGAGGGACATTCTCCAGATTGGCTTTTTGGTCTGTAAGGAGAGAAACTTTCACTATACATACTGTGAGGAACTGTTACCAATACCCCAGAATATCATTATGAGGTCAACAAAGTCAAGTTACAGATGACAAAATTTAAATACAAGAAACCAGAACAAAAGAAACCCCGTGCATGATGAATGATGCAGTTAACATCATGATTAATTGGCACAGAAGCCAGGCCCAAAACAAGGATCACATCAACAACAATTGGAAGCAACTTACCAAACCAAGAGTCTGCATTGTGTACATCATCCTCATTCAGAGTTGCAAAGTTGATGCAGATGTTTGGGACATCAAAAGAATAACGGGATTCTGGCTTAGACATCTTCACAATCACACTGTCTCCACGAGCCCTCTGTCTGCACGGCTACAGCCCTTTGGACAACAACAGGGTATCAGTGGAAACATCCCCCACCTCTCTTCCTCTGCAGGGTTTCTAGGGACAGGCATTGGGACAGCCTTTGGTACATCCCCCCCCCTTCTTGCACTTCACACCTTTTGGGCAGAACTCCTCATGAGCAACACAAGAGTTTTATTCTACTGCTGATCTGCAAAGTTAATGAGATTTCACCACTGTTGACATTTGTAGGCTCAAAACTATCAGAAAGATCAATTTTTGATTTTTTTTTTTTGTACCTGTAGGTGCTAGAATTGTACTTTTTTAAGAGAAAGTATAAAGCTTTTCCAGAAAGTGACTGATTTGCACTTCCTTCCCTCAGCACACACAAAGAAGAGTTCTTACCCTTATAGGATTTACAAAGCTGAGGAGATTCACACCAGAGCGCTGCAATGCACAGCCTCTCTCTCTCTGAAGGGCTACAAACAAGAACTAATGATACAAAGATGCTCTTCTACAGAGTTAATTCATTTTCAAAGCAGGAGGAGGGTTCTGTATAACATTGTTACCGGGCAGACAGTCAGAAGGAGGGCAGTGTCAGACCTTCCTGCATTCCACAGCAGTAGCCCAAGGCTGGCCCGGCTATAAACAAACCGAGCACTGTGACCCGTGTCAAACAGTCCCTGCAGTTAATTAATGGAGCACTGACAGCAAGAGGAGTCCCTGTGTCAACAGGTGATATTAAACTCAACGGAACAGGAACAAAGCCAGTGACAAAGTTATAAACCCTGAAATTATAACAAAACCTTTCTGCAAAGGTGCTTTTGTGATGCCTTGAACAGCTGTGAGGCAAAGCCCACGAGGATGTTATAAAACATTCCCCAAGGAAATCACCTGAACTTTGCTTTTATGAAACCAAGCAATTCCAAAGCAGCATATTCCTAATCCACAGAGCCTCAGCCCTAAACCATCTGTCTAGGCAGACCACACATGGGTTCAAAACCCAGATGGTGTTTCTCAAAAAATAAGAAAATGATCAAGAGTAAAGCAAAACAGGGTTTAGTGGGTACAACGCTGGTCACAACCACTGGCCCCTGAGGGTGGGTGCACTGAGAAGCCTCCAGCTCCCCAGAGCAGAACTGTGATAGTTAAAGGCAAGAATGTCATTAGAGAAGCACCAGCTACATGGCTGGGAAGATATCAAGGTAGGGCCCAAAGAAGGCAAACAGAAGAACTGGAGCCAAAACCAACTGTAACTGAGCTCAAGACATGGCTGGAATCAAATGCTTTCCTACTGCCCTTAATCAAGATAGAATTTCTGTCAACACTTTAGACTTTTTTAAAAATCAAATGCGTCATCTGCATTCTCCCCTCACCCTCTCCAGTCAGAGTCAGAGCTCTGGGCATCATGTTTCACAGCTACTTGTGCCCAGTGCTACACTGCTGCACTTTGCAGCTTTTTACTGTGGAGAGTCCATATTCCATGGCGTCACCATCCTCATCACTGACCTCATTGCTGACCCTTCTCTCTCCCTTCTATCCCAGACAGAAGAAAATAGTTAGGAAAACAAAAGGATTGTATCACTGCCTCAGTTTCCTACTCAGTTCCTGGACAGAGACAGCAGGGAGGTAAAAGTTACTGTGACTGAACTCCAGAGCGTCCCTTTCAGCCAGATGAACTCATGGAATCTGCTTCTCAAATCCCTACATATCCCCCAAGCCCTGCCCGGAACAGGACTGACGGTGAAGCAGCAGTTCACTGAAAGGCACCCTGCTCCTCTGCCCACCCACTCAGCTAGGACAGGGATCAGCCAGGAATGCTGTGGTGATTTATCACTCTTGTGCCCACCACAAGGCATCTGCAATCCCAACAGGCTCTGCCAAGCACAGCCCCACACCCGCTGCCCACTCCCTGCAGGCATTTTAAAACACCCGGTGGTGATTCTGACAGCACAACCACATTTATCTCAATCCAAAATTCTTTCTTCTCCACCCAGGCATTCATCCACCACAAGGGAGGCGTGGAAATTTCTCCTCATTAATAGGGACGTTCCCTAATTAGCAGGCACTGTGTGCATTTCCCCGAGCGTGACTGCAGGCACGCTGTAATCCTACACAGCTCGGCGTGGATTTAAAGCATGACCCTGCTCTCCCCCACATCCATCAGCTCCCGTGTCGACACGGGTGTCTGCAGCCAGCCAGCCAGCCAGCCGGGGAACCCTCACCCCGTCAGGCAGGATCAGCTTTCACCTGCTCTGCAGAGCTGCTGGGGCAGGAAAGGAAGATCTCATCTCCTCGCTTACAAAAACACCCCAAATTCCTCTTATAAAGCGACTGCTTCATTGAAAACTTAATTTTCTTTCTAGGTCTGCTCTCTCACTGACCTAAATGTGCCTCCAGAGCAGCACAGCCATATCCACAAGGAGGAAAAGGCAGTGGGTTCCTCTGGACATCAGGTTTCTTTTGAGTAGCTACACTTTGGCACATTCCAGAAGAGTGCCTTGGCATGGTTTAGATTAGTTAGCTTTGAAAAAGGATTACACTAAATTGGAACAAGCATTCCTATCCCAGAATAAGACTGATCCAACAGCAAGTGCAATAGGTACTTTGGAATAACTTGACACCTCGCTCTAATCCAAATTAGCTTTAAAATACTGACACAATTCCATCACAGATGTGTTCAGTGCCTTTTTCTCAATGTAGTTGTGAATTTTGTGCCAACAGCACCCACTGCCTGGACAAAGGAGCCTCCCAGCCACCCAAGCCGTGGTGTTGGAGATAGGATGCAGCATTCCAAGATGAGAAATCAAGGTCAGAGGGAGAGAGAATGGAGGAGTTTGAGTTTGGGAGAGTAGCAAGGACAGAGGGATAGTGATAGGGACAGATAGGTTGTGATAGGACAAGTGGGAATGACTTCACACTAAAAGAAGAGAGATTTGGGTTGGATATTAGGGAGAATCCTTGTGAGGGTGGTAAGGCTCTGGCAAGAGTTGCCCAGAGAAGCTGTGGCTGCCCCATCCCTGCCCTGGAAGTGTTGAAGACCAGGTTGGTCCAGTGGAAGGTGTCCCTGCCCAGAATGGAGATGGGAGGTTGGAACAAGATGAGCTTTAAGGTCCCTTCCAACCCAAACCAGTCCAGATCCTAAGGAGGGCAGAGAGATCTGCTCTTTCTCGCCACCTTGCAGTGATAAGGCCCTGGGGAAGTGGAGATGATGCCTTATCACAACACACTCCTGGAGCCTCACAAGCTACAGATGTTACTTATGGCAAATCCTAAGAGAATCAGAAAGCAGGAAAAACAGCAACAGACACATGAGAAGGCTGTTCTAAGTTACATCAGCAGATAAACACAAAGCCAGCTGATCCACATGCCGCAGAACCCAAGACAGAAATAAGCAAGAGAAGCTTCCCCAAGGCTGAGGCAGCTGCATGGGAATGTGCTCCAGCAATTCCAGGGCCTTCTGCTGGGCTTCAGCACCAGCTGCCACTCAGACACAGGATGCTGCACTGACCAGTCAGCTGTAATTCAGCTTCTTCATTGTCCTGCAACCCAGAGTTCTCCATTCTTTCTACTGGGGTAATAATCCAGAGTTCCTGGATGCTTTTCAGGGGTTAATGTGTAAGTTGGAGCATTAGAAAGGGCTGGAATTGCCTCTCTGAAGCTTCAGTCCTGTCACCACAGCCTGGCAAGAACCATCCCACCACAAAGCTGTCACCTGAACTCCCTCTGAGAGATGCCAACAGTTTCCAAGTCATCCTTCCAGGCTTCCCCCTGAGCCAGGTTAAGTGAACACACCCAACACTCTCTAGATCTACACCTCCTCCCTCCTCTCTCATGCCCTTACTCAAAGTTCAGCGGGGCTTTTCTGCAGCACAACAGCAACACTGGATTCACCATCCCTCAGAACGGTACTGCTGCATCATTTAATCCTCAAACCAGGAGACAGAGCCTTTAACTCTCCCCAGAGACCACCCCGACCCACAGCCAAGGCAGGGGGACGTGCTGGCACAGCCTTTGCTCTGCTAACGGCCCAGACCCGCCCCATTCCCAAAAATAAACAGCCCTGACATCTCGTGCTCCCTAAAAAAGAGCCCACAAGTTTCAGAAGACACGAAGATGGGACGTTCTAAGAATAGATGTTCAAGGAAAAGTAAATTATTTTTAGCTAGCACAACCTCAACTAATTGTTAGATTAGGCTGAAGGTCCTCTAGTTTAAAAAAAGCCCCGCATAAAAATAGCTCGCCGAATGCTTTTCCTGTTCCTTGGGCCGGGTTTTGCCCGGTTTCTTCCCTCCTTTTCCTGGGAAGCAGGATTTGCACTGAGCAGACGTTACTGAGCTTTTCGTCGGGAAACACACTGTTTCATCAGCCTCCGGGATTGTTTAGAGACTCGGAGCTTTATTTCTCTCCCGCGGCACTCACCCCACCGAGAGACACGCCCGGC
>VZRX01022448.1:58151-68232 GCA_013398075.1 Notiomystis cincta | reverse complement strand
GGAGAAGGCAGCCTTTTTTTTCCAGCCTTTCTCCAGAGAGCTTTGCAGCTACAAGGAGATGTGTGTCAGCTCT
Source organism: Notiomystis cincta (assembly GCA_013398075.1). Lineage (NCBI taxonomy): Eukaryota > Metazoa > Chordata > Aves > Passeriformes > Notiomystidae > Notiomystis > Notiomystis cincta. Next base: position 68,159 of record VZRX01022448.1, on the reverse strand, counting down.
CTGACTCGCCAGCCTGGGGGACATAAGTTTCCCATCCAAATATTGCTTCTTCAGAGGCTCTCGCTGCTCCCGAGAGATTCCCGTGGAAATCTGTAAAGCCCGGCCTCAGCCTGCCTTGGGAGGAGCTGGCAGGAGGAGAAGGGGGATATTTTTAGTTATTAAAGAAATAAAAGAGGCAAGGAGAAGGCAGAGAGAGAGGCAGGTTGGTGTGAGTGTTCCCTGCAGTGCTGGGTGATGGGGACGGGCTCCCAAAGGCGCAGGGAGGTGTCTCAGGATGCACAGACTGCACAGGACGAAATCCCAGCCCTGGGAGGGGTTTCTCAGCTCCCCAGAACGTGCTGTTATTGCTTTAATCTGAAAGGGAAAGAGGCTGGGTGACTGGACATATGGCTTGGCTGGAACTGTGGGTTTTTCCTGCTGTCTCCCTTTCCTCTCCATCTGTCCCGAGAGGCAGCGGCCTCTCCTTTTCACAGCCCTGCTCTGAACAATTCCTGGCTGTGCCATTCCATCCCTGGATGAGCTCCTTTCCCTGGCAGGCATCGGGGCTGGCTGGTTCTGGGCTGCTCCACGGGTTATTTAACAGCTGGGGAAGCGTGAGCTGTCCCAGCCAGAGCAGGATAAAACATCAGCACAGGAATCCCCTGCCCTGCCCTAGGACAAGCCCCCACTGCTGCCCCACAGGGATGTCAAAAATCACTGGATCAGGAGTGATTTGAGGGGTTCCTCTGTGGTCTTCATTCCTGCTCATGTGAAATATTTACATTTCCTGTCCATTTCATCCAGGACACACTCCTCATCCTCTGCAGAAGCTTGGCACTGACCTGTCCAGCTGAACTCTGGGTTTGCTGCAGGTGGTTGAAATCCTATCACAGCTTCATGCCCTGTTCCTGAAAACACAAACCAGGAGGTGTAAGGCAGAACTGTCACCCCAGTTATTAATTATTGAATTAATTCAAACCAGGAAGTGTAAGGCAGAACTGTCACCCCAGTTATTAATTATTGAATTAATTCAAACCAGGAGGTGTAAGGCAGAATTGTCACCCCAGTTATTGAATTATGGAATTCACTCAATCCCAGAATGGTTTGGAAGGGACTTTAAAGACACCTTGTTCCACCCCTGCCATGGCAGGGACACTTTCCACTGGCCCAGGTTCCTCCAAGCCCTGTCCAACCCGTCCTTGGACACTTCCAGGGATCTGGGGGCAGCCAGGGCCTCCCCACCCTCCCAGGAACATCCTCATGATGTCCCTCCCTGCAGTTCCCCTTGGGCCAACACAGGCAGAGCTGTTCTGGGAGCTCTGTGCTTTTGACAGAGCAAGTGAGATAAAAAATAAACAGTTCATAATGGCCCTTGTCTATTACAGATAAACAAATGGGTTATTTCTAAAGCTGGCTTGGACTGCTTCAGGTTGTAAATGCTGTCACCAAAAAGAAAAGCACTGAATTTTTGGGATGCCCATCAGCACTGTCCCTCCCAAAACTCACAGAGAGGGTCCCTCCCTCAGACCACACAGGGAGAGAGTTGGGTTCTGTTCTGAAGAACACTTGGAAAAGCTTTGGGAAAACAGTTTTAAAAGCTGGGGCTGGGCTGGTTGTGACCAAAGGGACTTGGAATTCAGGTGAATCATCCCCAGGCTCCACAGGTGAGCTGGGTGGAAATGTCACACCCACCACGGGGCCACACCTCACCTGAGCTCTGAGGGAGCTCATCCAAACCCCCCTAAAAACATGGAAAAACCCCATTAATCTCACCCAGCATCACTGGGGTGGTGTTTCCCCTCCTCTCCTGGATTGTTTAGATCATTGACAGAGGAGCTGTGTTTGCTTCCACTGCCTGGTGCTGGGTCAGGGCTGGAATCACTCATCCAGGGGGGAAAGCCTGACAATATTTCATGCCTGAGTGATCTGCCTTGTGAAAGAAATGAGGCTTACACGGTGTCTGGGCTCAGCTGCTCCTCAGCTCCTGATGAGACACATTCCCAGGGCTCATCACTGCCACGACCCCGAATGTTCAGAGCCCTGGGCACCAGGCAGCTGCTGGGAGACATCTGAATAAACTCCAATCTTCTGGCTCCAGGAACAGAGCTGGTCCTGGAGGGGCCAAGGTGGAAGCTGATAAATGAGGGTGGCTGGGAGATTTAGAGCCTGGATTCTGATTTTGGCTGAGCTGGCTGTGATTCCCAGTGCATTCCCAGCTCCAGGGCTGAGCATTCCTGTGGATGCAGCTCCTGCTTTTCCCTGGGAGCACCAAAGAGTGACAGAGCAGTGATAGACCCAAAATTACTGGTCCATGATGGAGATTTCAGCCTGGCCATCAAGGTTGGGGTGGCTACAGCTGCTCCAGGGCAGCACCTTCTCATCCTTAAACATCCTCTCCCAATCAGCTCCACAGCAGAAACCCCTCACTCCATTGAGGTGGGGATGCAGGCAAGGCATGGTGGGGGTATCTGTAGAGAAAAGGAGGCTGGAAAAGCTCTCTTGAATTCAGAGAGCTCAGGTGAAAACAAAAATCCTGCCCAAATATCCTCCCCTTGCTCCTGACCCAGCCAAGTGCTCCTGCATCCCTGGAGCAGTGCTAATCCTTTCCATCACCATCCACTTCCCGTGGCAGATCCCCCACAAGATGGATTGGTGACTTAGGGAGGAGGGCAAACACTCCCCCAGGAGCTGCAGAAGGCAGTGGTTTCACTGCTCCAGCCCTTGCCAGCTAAAGCTGCTGTACACTTGTCCTCTGCTCTGAAGCCTGGTGGAATGTGCTGGCACCTGGAATGTGATTGGACTTCCCAAATTTTCTCCACCACCAAAAAACCCCACACAATCTTTGTTCCACTGAGCTCCCTCTGACCTTGCTGTGGGAAACCAGTCCCTGCCAGGCTCCCAAGTTCTTCTCCTCCTTTTGAGGCTGACAATTGCAAACCTCTCTCTTCACACCCAGCCCCTGCTTGTGCTGAGGTGTTTTTGTTTAATCCAGGCTGCAGTGGGGCAGAGACAAATTTCATTTCCGAGCTGCACTTTTGGGTTCTGGTGTTTCTGGAATCAGCTGAGGGCCAGGGACATTCTGCAGTTTATGGCTCCTTGGGACAACAGGCCCAGGCAATAAAAGGAGGTTTTTTCAGGAGGACAAGACCCAATTTACAAATGAGATTTTCGAGGAAACAGGAAGCTCTGGGCTGGGCTGGATCTGGACAACAGCACAGGGTGAGGTGTTGGAATGTTGGGAATAGCCAGTGATAGTTCAATTGATTGCTGCTCCTCTGGCACCTGGGAAATGGAATAACAGCAGAAATTTCTCTTTTCTCTGCTGACATCAGTGGCTTTGAAGCTCCATTACCCCTCCCTTTCCCTGGGAATTGGGTTCAGGGATTTGTTTGATGCCCAATGCACATCCTGGGGTGTGTTGGTGGCAGAGGGACATCCCCTGAGGGGGGACTCATGGTCCAGCCCCAACCTGCCAACACAAAGAGCAGAGCTGGACAAAACCCCAAATTCCCATTCCCTAAGGGGTTCCAACCCTTGCAATGGAGCCAAAGAGGGAAGCACAGAGCCAGGCTGAAGGGGTTAATAAAACCAGCAGCAATAAAATGTTTGAAATGTTTGATAAGGAACTGTTCCTTGCTCCCAGGCTTGCAGCTCCCCTTATTTTTCTCGCTCTTTGAAAGATCTGGGAGCAGGGAGGATTTTAAATACATCCATATAATGCAGCTTCAGACAGCAAACAGGATTAAAAGCCGGCTCCAGAAAAGGAAAGGAAGTCAGATTACTTGTCAAAATTAAATTTGCCTTTGGATGCCGTTACTTTCTGCATTAAAAAGCTCTGGGGATTAGGAGATAAAAGAGCTAAATCCAATCTGGAGACAGGCTCAGAGGAAAATGTCAGCCGGCCAGTAATCCAGGCTCTTTGCTCTAATAGGATCTTCCTGGAGTCAAAGAAAGTGAGAATAATTATTTAATTCCATTTTTGGAGCCTGGCTTCTCTATCGACCTGGCTCAGCATCGCTGAATCAACTGGTGGCAATTCCCAGAGAATTCCCAGCTCCAGCCACCTCCAGGAGCAGCTCCCTCTGTGCCAAGTGGGATTTGTGTCACTCAGGGATGGGTTTAACGTGCCCAGCCAGGTTCCAAGTGGGTCATCCAGGTGTGATTCCTCCCCACCACCCACGGCCAGCAGGAAAAGCCCTCAATGGATCATTTCTTCCTTGTTTAAGGAACAAAAAAAGCGAATTACGCCGGACGCGAACGCGCCATCACCTCCACCACAACCCCGGCACCTTCCCCCTGCCAAACACCTGCGGGAAGAGCCTTCCCCAGCAGATCCCCCTTCACCTCCTGAGGATGCCGAAATCACAGCCTGCCCCAAATATCCCGGCCCCTCCACGCCTGTAACCATGGTTGCGGAGCGCTGGCGGCCGTGCCGGCCCGCACAGCCACGCCTGGCTTGACTCAGAGGATGAGTTCATCCTCCAGGAGCCACGAGACAGCCTGTGCCATCTGCTGGAGCTGTGCCAGCCTCCCGAGAGCTCCCGAAAGGGTGGGAATTAATGATCGATCAGCACCGCAAAGTGTTGGGGCTGAGCGACACCCGCGGGCGGGGCTGTGGCTGCCGGAGCGGGGAGAGCAGGGATGGGGAGCGCTGCCTTTGATGGGGAGAGCAGGAATGGGCTGTGCTGCCTTTGGTGGGGTGGTTGGAGTGAGGAAATGTTGGGTTTGGTAGGAGGAGGGGAGCAGGTGTCTCTGGGGTTCAGCTGAACGCGCGTGTCAAGCTGCAGGTCGAGAATTATTTATCCCCAGGCACCGTTCTGCTCCCAGGAGGAGCCAGGAAATTGTCTTGGGAAGAAGCCACAGGGCTGGCTCCACCACCAAGCAGGGGAAATAAAAGCATCCAGGAAACCCCAGCGAGTCTGGGGCTGGAAATGCACCTTCTCCTGCCAGCTCCGAGCTGCTGCAGAAGGCAAATAAATGTCAAATAGGATGAAAAAAAGCTGCTTTTCAAGGCTCCTGTTGCTCGTGAAGGGCTGTTCTCTGCTGGTCCAGTGCAGGAAGAAAAGCCAGAACCCTGAACCCCTTCAAACCCCAGCACCTCCCTTCCGAAATCAGATCCCAGATAAGGCAGACAGGTACGAGATAAGGACAGCGAGGCCGCTGTCCCCACCCCTGGCAGCCTGGCTGGTGCCAAGCAGGAGCAGGACCTGGACGCGGGAATCATTCCCTGCTTTTCCTCCTCCTCCTGCAGCTCCTCCGAGGGCTGAGCCCGGGGAAGGTGCGAATCGATCCAAAGAAAAGGGCAGGGAGGGGAAAACCGCAGCGAATCCGGCGAGAGGAGGCACTGGAGGGGTTTGGGGGGTCTGGGCTGCCCGTGCCAGCCCTGCCCTTCCAGCCCCTTCAGGCCCCTGCATCGCCTCTTTTAATTAAACAGGCTGGAGGGAAATACAACATTTTCCTTCGGTAATTCATCCCCGTGGCTCCCCTAGTTTGTCATTTTAATTAAAACCAGCCCCAGCCAGAGTTTGGATGTTTTGCAGCCATGAGTATTAAATCAAACCCAAGCCTTGGGGACTGGCCCCTCTTNTGGTACATCTCATCTTGTATACACAGAGCAAAAAAAACCCATCCCAACCTTAAAAAACAGGAGGCAAAGGAATTTCACTCCATGCCCTGGGATCAGTCCCATCTCCAGCCAGCCATTCCTCCCTCCCACCTGGAATTTTCCTCAATACCTCTCCTGAACTTTCCTTTCTTCAAGGTTAAATAACCTGCCCGAGCTGCTTTGATCCCTGGCAGGGTTTTTATCGTGATTTATGAGCTATTCAGTGTTTTTCTTAAACCCACAGCTTCAAGGCTGGGCTGTTACCTGGGAATCACACGTTTCACTTCAAAACAAAAAGCTTTTCATGTTGGCCTTAGAGTGGAAAAACATGATCAGTGCCTCAGCTGATGGCTCAGAAACACAGAAAAGAAGGAAAGGGGAAGCAATCCAAGAAGAATTTGCTAAATCTGATATTACAGCTTTTCCCTGCTCCTGATCCTGAGTATTCCNAAATCAGATCCCAGATAAGGCAGACAGGTACGAGATAAGGACAGCGAGGCCGCTGTCCCCACCCCTGGCAGCCTGGCTGGTGCCAAGCAGGAGCAGGACCTGGACGCGGGAATCATTCCCTGCTTTTCCTCCTCCTCCTGCAGCTCCTCCGAGGGCTGAGCCCGGGGAAGGTGCGAATCGATCCAAAGAAAAGGGCAGGGAGGGGAAAACCGCAGCGAATCCGGCGAGAGGAGGCACTGGAGGGGTTTGGGGGGTCTGGGCTGCCCGTGCCAGCCCTGCCCTTCCAGCCCCTTCAGGCCCCTGCATCGCCTCTTTTAATTAAACAGGCTGGAGGGAAATACAACATTTTCCTTCGGTAATTCATCCCCGTGGCTCCCCTAGTTTGTCATTTTAATTAAAACCAGCCCCAGCCAGAGTTTGGATGTTTTGCAGCCATGAGTATTAAATCAAACCCAAGCCTTGGGGACTGGCCCCTCTTTTCCATTTTTCTTGGGTTTTTGCAGCAAAAAACCAACAGGTTCTGAGGCTGAACGTGTGAAAAAGGTGACCCAGAGACTTCAGGCTTTGCCAGGAGGAGTTTTCTCACTTTGCTGAGCTCCTGCTGCCTTTGCTCATCAGCTGGGACAGGCAGCCAGGCCCGGGGATCCCAGGGGGAATGTGGGAAGGAGCAGCTCCTGGGAATTTGCTGGCAGGACCAGCGGTGCCCCCACCAGCTCCTCCCAGGTTTCTTTAGGATGGAGAGCAGGCAGTGGGGTTGTGACACCCCAAAACTCAGCCTTGGGGTCTCCTGGAGTTTTCAACCAGAGGTCTGGACTNCTTAGAGTGGAAAAACATGATCAGTGCCTCAGCTGATGGCTCAGAAACACAGAAAAGAAGGAAAGGGGAAGCAATCCAAGAAGAATTTGCTAAATCTGATATTACAGCTTTTCCCTGCTCCTGATCCTGAGTATTCCTGAGCAGAACCACAGCACCAGGGATGGGGGGAGGAAAAGGGAAGCAGCCCAGCCAACAATTCCAACTACCTGAGCAGCAGCAGATGGAAAACACAGGAGGAAGTCTTGTGGGATGAGTCAAGACTGGGAATTGCACGAGGAAAAAAGGTTTTTTTCCCAGAAGCTCAGAACTCCCACCAGCACAGAGATGCTGTCAGCAAGTCCTGGGAATCGTGGCAACCTCACACCCAACTTCCCACACTCCACAGAGCTCCCAGAGCCAGGGGAGCAGCAAGGCAGGGCCCTCTCCTGCTCTCCTGGCTCCCGGGATTGCCAGGAAAGCAGGAATGCTGCAGCTGAGGGAGGGATGGAGCCCCCAGGAATGCAAGAAGACACTGAAAATTCCCTGCTCTGACCTTCCCATCAGCACAGCTTTGTGGGAGAGCTCAGCAAGGCTGGAGGATAAATTAAATTATCCCCAAATCCCCTGAAAAAAACCCGAATCAATCTCGTTTTCACATCTCCCCCACCACTCCCAAAGTGCTGGGAGAAGTTCCTCAGATTTCCCTGTTTTCTCCTTGTCCTCACAGACTGTTGTGGTTTCACCCCAGCAGCTGGTGCTGGGTTTGAGGGGGAAAAAAGAAAAAAAATTGTGGTTGCTCTTCTCCTTGGAGGAGATAAATGGGATTGGGGGGCCTGGGCAGGCACCCTTTGGGGTGGGGAGCATTTCTGAGATTTCCTCCTAATCACTCACAGTGTTTTATCTGCTTCCAAATCCAGCCTGGCTCCTGGTCAGGAAATCCTTGGTCATAAATTGATGAGGTCTAAATGAACCAGCTGGGAATCTGGAGCCTGGTGTGGTTCTCCCCATGAAAATATCAGGAATAACTGGGATGGTCTGAGCTGGAGCTGTAGAGCTGGGCAGGAAGCATTCCAAGGGTTCAGGATGGGATATTGGGAGGGAACCCTTCCCTGGCAGGATTCCCTGGCTGCCCCTGGATCCCTGGCAGTGTCCCCTGGCCCTGGGTGGGATGAGAGGAGTTTAAAACCCCTTCCAAGCCCAGCCATTCTGGGATTCCATGGAAGGGAGCTCTGAGATGGACGAGGGACAGGTTTGATCAGCAAAACCACTTGGTAAAAGTGAGAATTAGAGGTGAAAGCTCAAGGCTCTGAGTTTAACCCCTGGGGGATTTTTGCCCATCCTTTTTCCCTTGGAGGGAACATTTACAAGCCACAAACCCAAAACGATGATGCAGGATCAGCTTTCCTGGCTTGGCTCTGGCACAGAGAGGGAGGAGGAATCCTGCAAACCCTGAGCCTTCCATCCTCTCCCGTGCTGGGGAAGAATCTGCTCCTAATGAAGCTTGAACTGAAGCCAGGGAAGTTGTACAAACGTAAGGGAGNAGGAGGATCCTTTACTAATTTATGAATGGGGACTTTATCCACAGAGCTTCACTGCTCTTTATCAGCCTGGATCTGGCAGCTCTGGGAGGGATTTGGAAGCAGCAAATCACTTACTAGGCTGCCTCCAAAAGTGACCTAAATAAACCCTGAGGAATCAGCTGCTCCGTGGCCGCTGCCTCCCTCAGCTCTTTGCTCCTGACACGATTTTATCTCTGCTTGTGGGAGCACCTGTCCCACTCCACAGCAGCTTTCTGGTGGAGATATCCCATTTTATCCCTTTCCTTTTCCCTCTGGACACCGGGGGAGAGGGAGGTGGAACATTGCCAGAATACGAGGAGAGGAAGGGCTGTTCCGCAGCTGGATCCTGCTGGACCTTTCCCCATCACTCCAGGCAGTGCTGGCCGTGGGTTCCAAGGGGTTAATCAGGATTTCAGGCTGATTTTTGCCTCCTGTCTCTCCACACCGGCGCTGAGCCGCAGGAGCGCTGCTCAGCAGGGAGGGTTTGATTGTCGGGCTTTGTCAGGCACCTCTGGAATCGCGGGGAGCGCTGCCAGGGACTTTGCCCGGAGCTTTGCTTGATTCCCAGGGCTTTGAGAAGAGCTGGCCTGGCTCCTGTCGATGTCAGGAGTTTCCTCCTGGAATTCGGGCAGGATCCGCGGCTGTGGAGCACCAGGATCCGCCTTGCCCGTGTTTTGGGGAGGGTTGTGTCCCCCACATCTTCCTGCTCCATTTTCTCAGCTGGTGAGGAAAATTCAATGCAAAACCCTCCGTGAGAAACAGATTTTCCCCAAGAACCCCACAAAGGGCCTGGAAGGGACGTTTATGGCTTCGTAAAGCACTTTGCTAACGACTCGCGTCTCCACCGCTAAATCGGCAGGAATCGTTTCGCTTGGGAACTCGGAACTTTCCACATTCAGCCTGCGGGGAAAGGGGGGAAAATAATAATAAAAAAAAAGGANGCCCTGGGTGGGATGAGAGGAGTTTAAAACCCCTTCCAAGCCCAGCCATTCTGGGATTCCATGGAAGGGAGCTCTGAGATGGACGAGGGACAGGTTTGATCAGCAAAACCACTTGGTAAAAGTGAGAATTAGAGGTGAAAGCTCAAGGCTCTGAGTTTAACCCCTGGGGGATTTTTGCCCATCCTTTTTCCCTTGGAGGGAACATTTACAAGCCACAAACCCAAAACGATGATGCAGGATCAGCTTTCCTGGCTTGGCTCTGGCACAGAGAGGGAGGAGGAATCCTGCAAACCCTGAGCCTTACAGCCTCTCCCGTGCTGGGGAAGAATCTGCTCCTAATGAAGCTTGAACTGAAGCCAGGGAAGTTGTACAAACGTAAGGGAGAGGGGAAATAAAAACCCCAAACCACAACAAGGAAACCCCAGGCTTTAGGTCTGCTTTAAATCTTGCCTGCTGAATGGATATTAAACATTACAGATAATTTCGTGGGTGATGTGCTGAGTGCAGCACCTGCTCTATTTCATGTTTAGGCCCAGGATGCTGGGAATCCAAGGAAAATGGATTGGAAGACACAGCTGTGCACAGGTTAAAGAGGAGAGATGCTGTAGCAAACCCCTCAGCAGGCTGGAACAGCCTGTTGGACCCCAGGGAGGAGGAGGAGGAGGAGGAGGAGGAGGAG
>VZRX01022448.1:36731-54170 GCA_013398075.1 Notiomystis cincta | reverse complement strand
GGCAGGGCTGGACGGACACACCTCGGGCAGGGCTGGACGGACACACCTCGGGCAGGGCTGGACGGACACACCTGGGGCAGGGCTGGACACACCTGGCCGGGCTGATGGAGCGCATCTCGGCGGGCCTGAACGCTCCTCGGCCGGGCTGATGGAGCCCACCTTTTCCTTCAGCTGCACCAGCAGGAAGCAGAGCCTTTATCCCATAAAAATCCCAGGAGCTCCCCGATTTTGGGGCGTCTCACAGAGCAGTCAGCACCAGAGAGCTTCTGCAGGATAATTCAGGTTGGACGCAGAGGCCAAGGTCCCGCTGGCATTCCAGCAGGAATCCAGCGGGGATGGCTCCTCTTCCCGGGGCTGCCGGCAGGGCAGGGCTCCCAGCTCCAGCATCAATATTAATCGGCTCATTAGCAGAGCCTCGAGAAGCCAGGCCCAGGGAGAGGGGGAGGGAAAAACGGATGGAATCAGCAAACCGATCCATCCCGGAGATTTTTAGGCTTCTGACTATGGATTTCTTTCTTCCACCCTGACTCAGCCAGAGCAGGGAGGGGGGTGAGACCAGTGCAGCTCAACAAATCAATTGATGAATTTTCTCCCTGACATTCAGGGTCTGAGTCCTGGGCTAATCGTAAAAAGGCACTGCCAGAGGATTTTAATAAATCCCTTTAATTAAGTGATATGTTTTAGAATTAAATTATGATGAAAACCATAAATCCTCTCCCAACAAATGGAGTTCAGTGTGCACAGAAGGAAAAGGGCATTCCTCTTGTATCTTGCTGTTTTTTCCACCCCTTAATACAACAGGATTTGAACAATTCATTATCAAACAATACAGGAAGCTGGGCCATTTATCACCCTGCAAGCCAGGCTTTTAAATTAGTGGGATTTAACCTTGCACTAACTAATCCTGTGCCAGCAAATGGTTTAAATTTTTTTTTCCATTTCCCACCTGGAGCTTTGCTCCAGAATAATTCCCAGAAGTTGAGGCCCTTGGAATGCAGGTGGGATCTCTCAGCAGGGTCCCCTGTCCAAGTTTAGGAAGAAGAAGAAGAAGAAAAATCCTCAATTTATTCACCTTGAGCAGACCCAAAGGTGGGGAGGAGAGGAGCTCCTGGCTCCAAACTGGGGATTTGAGGAGAAGCAGGGAATTCCAGAGGGGAAAGGTGTGATTGTGCTGCTCACACCACCCCTCCCTGTGCCTCCCTCAATTCCTGCTTTATCCTGGGCATTGAACACCAAGGGAAGCCTCGAGTCAGGGCAGGAATTGCACGAAAACAATTTGGGGAAATAAAAAACCCCAACCCCCAAACAGAGGACGCTTTCCCTGCTCCAGGAGCTGCTTCATCCATCACTTCATTCGGGGTGGGAAGCGAGAGCTGCCTCGATGCAGCGCAGAAAGTCAATAACGACGGGAGGGAAACTCAACAACAGCAGCAATCGCTCCCCCAGACGCTGCCTTGTCGCAGCAGAGGCAAACAGAGCCCCTTTGTTCACATATTTACCTTTCCCCACCATCCTTAGAGTGGCTGAATAAATGGGAGGGTTCATTTTGCTCTCGCTGCTCCGCGGGGACGGAGCTGCAAACAGCTCAGGGTCCGGGGCTGCTGTCGCGCCCTCCTCCAGCGAGGCTGAGGGCAATTTCGGCAAGAAACAAGATAAAAACACCAAACCCACAAATCCCCCCTTAAAATCGCTGCTGAAGGCTGCAAACAAGGCGAGGAAAATAAAACACACACACACAAATAAAATAAGGCGGCGCTGAGAAAAGAGAGGCTCGCAAGAGCGATTTCCTCGCCTTAACCCCTCCGCTGCCGTGGACGAGCTGGGCTCTGCCGCCGTCTCAGGGCTCCACCAGGACCCGCAGCAGCTCCTGCCACGCTCCCAGCTGCCTCTAAAATGTAAAAATGCTGCTCCATCGCTGAGCGATTTACCCCCAAACCAAGCAGTGGTACGGGCACTTCAGTGTTTCTCATGAGAAAGAGTTTTTCGGGGGCTATAAATTCACAGTTCATTAAAAAAAAAACCCCAACTCTATTATTCTAATTAACTTTTTAACAGCCTAAACCTCACTCAGCCTTTTATTTTTTCCCCTCCACTTCCCAGAAGCACTAAAACCTCTCTGCTTACCTGACTCCCTGAGCCTTCTCAGCTTGCAAAGGGACCCCAAGCCAGCAGCTGCTGGGTTTTTATGGGGCAGCAGCAATTGGGAGCCTCACCTGATGAAAGCCTGGTTTTACTGCCAGGTGTCTCTGAAAAAATCCTCTCCAATTTGGGGGACAATGCAGATTTGAATTCTTAATAAATGGATTTTTTTGGGGGTTTTATTTCAGCTCTTCCAGAGCAGGAACATTTTGCACAGGGACACTCCCCATGTTCATCTGTCACCTCTTTATTGCCAGCAGCCCCTTGATCCCAAACTTCTGCTTCTGGCAACGTGAAAAAAAACCCTACAGGAACCACAAGGTGAGAGCAAGAGCAACAGGAGCTGCTGTTTTCCTGCTCCTCTGTGAAACCAAAGGTCATAAATCTCCCAGTTAAAATCCTCTTGATTGATGAAACACAACTTATTGCTGGTAAAACACCCTTGTTTTCAATAATTAATATACAAGATACCTCTAAGAAAGGCAGGGACGTGGCGGAGGGGAAGGTGCAATTATTGTTTCATTAAAGATTGATTACATGTGCGGCCAGTGATTTGAATAACAGCTCTGCTGACACCTGAAATGGAATGAAAAATGAGGCTGGGGCCACTGGATGCACAGGTTGGCTCTGGAACACCGGGGAGAAGCAGCAGCATCTCTGCAGCCCAAAAGGTCAACTGAAATATTAAAGAGCTGAAGATCAAGTAACTGTGAATAAGGTCAAACAGAGCGTTAGGGCGACAGGAGAGGAATTAATTGAGTGATAATTGTCCGGAGTTTATGCACTCATTTTTATTTCTTTTATTTTTTGGGAGAGAAAGCCGCAGATCAGGAATTCAGGGGGTTTGGAAGCAGCCACGGCAGAAAGGTTTCTGTGCTCGGAGGTGCCCACGGAAAGTGGCAGGAGCCATCTGGGAAAGGGAGCTGCTGCCCTGGGGGTTCGTCTGCTCCCGGGAAAAGTGCCATGGAATACCTGGGAGGGACAGGAGCCGACCTGGTCAGCTGAGCTGTGTCACCTCCGTGTCACCCCCGCTCTCTGTCCCAGCTCCAGGTGAGGGAGAGGACGGGAACCAGCGGGTTTTTCCAAGGCTGAATCCTGGATGATGACTGCATCCCCTGACTCCAGAGCTCGACGGATCCCCCCCAGGCAGGGATTCCCAGCCTGGAATGAGGAGGTGGGATAGTCCCTGTATCCAACCTCCCCGGCCCCGGGGCTCGGCGGGACGAGGAGGAGCCCGGGGCTTTCTGCAGGAGGAGAAGGAGCCCGGGCTTTTTTTTGTGGGAGGAGAAGGAGCCCGGGATTTTCTGCGGGAGTAGAAGGAGCCCGGGATTTTTGAGCCCTTGGCATCCACTGCCCACCCCCACTGCCCACTCCCATCCCTGCAGCTCCCAGCAAGCCCACAGGGAAGGGAAACACCCTGGGGGACAGATCTGGGACAGATCTGGGACAGATCTGGGACAGATTTGGGACAGAAAGCAGCTCCCAGCTCAGCTCAGACGGCAATGTGAGGGATGCTCTGCTCAGGGGAGGTGAGGGATGCTCTGCTCAGGGGAGGACCAAGGGCACTCAGGGCCAGCCCATCGCAGCCCCCGAGCCTCCCCCACCCCTCCGAACCACCCCGGTCGTGCTCAGGATAAAAGCACAAAGCCCACGGCCCCGCGGCTGCAGCATCCTCGGGGTGCTGTGCACAGCAGGGCTCAAACATCCCCCCTTTCCCCCGGCAAAGTGAGGAGCAGCCCAGCTCCAAGGTCGTCCTGCAGCCGGGAGCTGGCCAGGCAGGAGCTACCGCGGGAAAGAACAAACACATGCTGGAAGTAAATGCCTTAATTATATTAATGATCGGTTTTGCCCTCGACTGCGGCGCTGAGGAGACCCTCTTCTATCAAAGTCAATTAAAGGGCTGCTCCTCTCCTAAAGCCCAGCAATAAAACAAGGGCTGTACGTATCCATTAAGCTGCAGTACACATCCATTAAAGTCGCTTTTGCTGCTGCAGTTCATTTACTGCCGGGTTCGGACGGGATCCTGCCCTGGTTCCTGTGAGTTCCACCCTGGTGGAAGAGCAGAGACCTGGCAGAGTGAGCCCGGCTGATTTCCTCCAGCCCAGGGCTGAGCCAGGCGTGGTTACAAAGAGCTGAGACCATCTCAGAGAGCTGCAAATAATCCCGATAAACCCCGGAGATCAGAGCAGCCCATTCTGAGCACACACGCACAAATCTATGTGAGGCTCTTGGGGTGGATTTCTCCCAGAGATGGGAAAGATTTCTCCCTCAGGAAGTTTGGGAGCAAGGGAAGCACTGGCTGCAGCTCCTCCTGTCCCCCTGGATCCTGGGAAGCGGAGCTGGAGGTGATGCTGAGGGTGACAATGAGCTGCACTAAGTTGATTTCCCTCTGGAAAACCAGTTCCATTCCCAAATCCCAAGCTGGGAAGCTCCAGACCCTCAGCTGCAGTCAGCTGTTCAACTAAATCACTTAAAAACAGCTTTTCTCTCTTTTATAAGATTTGGCTGGGAGTTTCCTTGTGCCAAGGGGAGAAAGTGCAAGACTGAGCTTCTCCTCAGTGTTTTATCCACCACCAGGAACTTCCTTGGATCTCACTCTGCTCTCAGCCAGCCCTTCAAAGATCAACCTTCACAAAGGCATTCTGAGCTTCCCTGCTGTACTAAAACTAAAATTCAGTCTCACTTCCATCCCCACAGAGAAGCCCTGGGGACAGGAAACCTCTGTTCTCTCCTGGGGGTTCGGGTGTTCCCCACAGACAGCACCAGGGGAGATACTGCAGTGGCAGACACAGCTCAGCCACCAGCCAGGGATCCAGAAAATTTAACTTGGAAAATCCAGAAAATTTAACTTTTAACTTTCCGTGATTAGTGTTGGTATTTCAAAGAGCTCTGGGGGAATGTGCTCGAGCAGCACAAGACAAGGGGTTGGATTCATCAGCGCTTTAAAGGTGCCTTTGCTTTCCTCAGGTTTCCTTCAGAAGAATTCTCATGGCAGTTTCCTTGAAAGGAGCTGGAGATAGGATGGAGGTGGTGGAAAGGCAGGAGAGGGGATGGAGAAATCGGTGTTTGCCTGTGGGCAGAGCACAGAGATTGCCAGGGCAGCTGGGGACACTTTCTGGGGACACTGGGCTGTCCCCGTGCTTTTCATGCCAGGCTGGGCAAATGTGAGGGAGATTCACACCTCAGCAGACCCAAATCCTCTGTCCTTCTGTCCTTCCATCCCTCTGTCCCTTTGTCCCTCTGTCCCATCAAAAGTGGGGAAGATTCCCACCCCAGCAGATCCAAAACCTCTGTCCCCTTGTCCCTCTGTCCCTCTGTCCTTCTGTCCCATCAAACATGAGGAAGATTCCCACCCCAGGAGACCTCAAACCTCTGCCCCTCTGTCCTTCTGTCCCTCTGTCCTGTCCCTCTATCCCTCTGTCCCATCAAACATGAGGGAGATTCCCACCCCAGCAGACCCCAAACCTCTGTCCCTCTGTCCTGTCCCTTGTCCTTCTGTCCCATCAAAAATGGGGGAGATTCCCACCCCAGCAGACCCAAAACCTCCATCCCCTTGTCCCTCTGTCCCTCTGTCCTGTCCATCTGTCCTTCTGTCCCATCAAACATGAGGAACTTTCCCACCCCAGCAGACCCAACCCTCTGTTCCCTTGTCCCTCTGCCCACCCCCAGCTCCCTGTGCCTCACTCCAGGGATGCCCAGGAAGGAATTCCCGGCTGGAATCACCTCTCTCACTCCTGCAGGATGTGTTTGGCTGCACTTTTGGGGCTGTGCCTCTCACTTTGCCTTGGCCACAGAGCTGGAATGTCCCAGCCCCTGGGATGAGCAGACCTGGAGTGAAACTGAGGGAAAGGGGAAGAAAGGGGGAAGAAAATGGAAAGAAAAGGGAAGAAAAGGAAAGAAAAGGGGAAGAAAAGGAAAGAAAAGGGGAAGAAAAGGTCAGCACACCCCTGGCTGTCAATGTGGCCCTGCAGAAAGACCCCGGGACTAATTAAAGTCCAGGCTCCACAGCCAGGAATTCAAATCCTTACATCTGTCCTGGCCTTCATTATTCACCTCAGAGAGCTTCTCCAGGAAAGGGAAAAACAACCCATATCCAGCCTAATTGGCTTAATTTCTCTAACTGCCTTCCCCCCTGAGATCTTCTTCTAAAACAATTTCCACTGTTTTTTCAATATCCTCTTCTTATCTCCTCATCATCATCTCATTCATTCCAATTTGGAAAGAGGCCCCATGAAAGAACAAAAAACCCCCCCGAGTTTCTTTTGTTTTATGCAGCACATGATGTGAATTTCCCAACAGCAAAATTTTAGGGTCTCCTCCTAATCAATCCTTTATTTCTTTTATTCCTAATCAATCCTTTGTTTCTTTTATTCCTGACTGGGAATTAAAATGATCTTTTTGAGGCAGAAGATGAGTAACAACAGCAGCAGCTCTCCCATGTTTGCGGTGGAGGCTTCTCGAGTTTAAAATTGAGACAGGCTATTTTTGTAAATCAAAAGTTCAGCTTCAAAGAGGAAGAATTTCACTTGCACACAGGAGGTCTGAGCCACCTCTCCCATCTGTCTCCCACTCTCCAAACCCTCCAGAAACAGTCCCAAACCCATGGACTTTACAAAGGGTTCGAGTAATTTTCCTTCTCAGCGTGGTCTTTAATAATTAAAGTGAAAAGAAGGGGAAAAAATAAAGAGGTGGAGAGCTTTGAGGTTTACCACCCCCATAAAGGCTCTGTACACAGAGATTTACAGAGCCACAGCTCTGCTGACTCCAGGAGAGAAATGTGTGGCCCTGGTTGATTTATCAACACCCACCTGGCATTTGCAGGATCCTCTCAGGGCAGTAACCCTGGCAGTGCCCAGCCCTGGGCTCAGACAGAGCAGGCATTCTGCTCCTGTTTATTTACCTTTTATTTACCTTCCTAAAATCACTTTACCACCAGCTCTGAGCAAGGACCCTCTGGGCACAGGGGTGGGTGTGAAGCTGCAGGTTCCTGATTGTGGATTTGGGGTGGATTTCACAGCATGAAAACCACCAAATCCAAACCTTTATTTTGGCTCTTTGGGCTTCCCAGGGTGGATCCTCTGTGGATGCAGATTCTGATCCCAGTTCTGAGTCCCAGCAGCAGAGGAGGAGCTGGTGGGTGATACCAGAGGGGAGATGCTACAGGTGCCTCAATCCCTTTTAAAACTCACTCAGTTTTTCTCTCTTCATCTCTTTAAAGGAAAAGCAATGAATTGCAGGTGTGCCCTTGAACTGGAGCCCCTCAGCTTCTGAGAGCTCCTGGTCCCACCTCCCTAAAGAGACAGCAAACAGCCCCCAGGATGTGATGCCTGTGCCAAAAAGGATATATTCCCTTTTTTAATCAATCCCACAATGTTTCCACAGCCTTTCTGTACAGGAGCCCACATCTGGGAGTGTCACCCTGGTAAATGGAGGCAGAGAGAGGGAATAATTCAGTGTGCAAGGCTGGGAAATGCTTCCAGTGAAGGACTGAAAAGCAAAGGGGAGTGGCTGGAGATGGACAGGGAAGGGGAACAGGCTGCAGGACAGGTGCAGAGGGACTTTTGGCAGAGAATGATTGGACAAAGGGGAATGGCTTTGAAAAGAAATAAGGGAGATGGACACTGGACATCGGGAAGGAATTGTTCCCTGGCAGGGTGGGGAGGCCCTGGCACAGGGTGCCCAGAGCAGCTGTGGCTGCCCCTGGATCCCTGGAAGTGTCCAAGGCCAGGCTGGATGGGGCTTGGAGCAGCCTGAGACAGTGGGAGGTGTCCCTGCCCATGGCAGGAGTGGGATAAAATGGGATTTAAGGTGCCCAACCCAAACCATCCTGGGATTCTCTGGAGGCTGAACCGTGGTGGGGTGGAGGAGACAGGGGGGATGTGGAAGGAAAGAATGGAACAAAACCCAGTTTTTTTCCCCCCTCTGTGCTGCTGATGGCCAGGACCCCCATTCCCTGGAAATTCACCCTTCCCTGGAGCTGTGACAAATTCCAGCCGTGAGAAGCCTTTAAAACACGGATCTCTCTGGAACATCATTTCATTTGCAACCCAGCCCAGCCAACCTCAGGCTGGGCGTGAAGCTGAGCACTGCAATGCTCTCTCCTCTGGCTTCTTTTCCCTTTTCCCCCTGGTTCCCAAAACCCAGAGCACTATTCCTTAGTGCTGGAATATATTTAGGCAGCCTGAAAGCCACGGAATAAATGAGTCAGCAGCAGCCGAGCTCGGTAATGAGAGAACTCCTCCGAGCAAGAGAGGGTGAGAACTCTGTGCCTCGGTTAAGCTCTGAAATATCAGCCCCAATCCACTGCTCCCTCTCCAAAGGAACATTACCTTTGGTTTTCCTGGGTGGAGTGAAGGCTGGAAGCTGGGGATGGGGACAGAATGCCCCGGCTGTGAGTCCTGGAGGCTCCACAGGGCAGTGGTGAGGGAGGAAAAGCAACTCCATGGGGTGGAAGGTGCCTGGCTGCCAGGGGAACACAGGAAAACTGGGCAGGAGCAGCCCCTTGGCCTCCTTCCCTGGCTGCCAGCTCAGGAAAGCAGAGTGGGATCCTCGTGGGATTCCCTGGAAGGAAAATTCTCCCCCTGGTTGGAAGGTGGGATGTGCTCAGCCCTTGTCTGGATCCACCCCTGGAGCTTTGACCAGAGAAAATTCTCCTAAAAAACCTGAGGAGGGAATAAAAAAGTGTCCAAGGCCAGGCTGGAGCACCCTGGGACAGTGGGAGGTGTCCCATGACCCATGGAAAAACTTTAGGGTCCTTTCCAAGCCATTCCCTGATCCTTTAAGAAGCCCCTGAGCTGGGGTAGGAGCACACAGGGCAGGAGGTGCTGGGCTAGAAATGATTTTTAGCAGAGGTTCCTCCATCATTAACATATTAATGGAGTTTTTAATAACTATTTCACCTTTCCTTGTTCCTCCAGCCTGGAAAAATCACAGCACTCTTTTGGATCAGTGGAAAGGGCTGCCCTGGAAGGGTGAGGTTCTCCCAGTTGATCCAGTCATTAATTTTGGAATCAGGAATATGTTCCTCTGAAAAAAACACTGAAATGCCCCCAAACCCCAGGCTCCTGTCTGAGGGACAATCCATCCCTTTGCAGCTCCAGACCCAGAAAAATCTGCATTTTTATTTCTTTTATTGCCGTAATTTCTTCATTATTTGGTGGATTTTATTCTTCCACGTGCAAACACGACAGGGTAAAACCTCAGCAGGGATAATAGATGCTTTATAGGTGCCAAAAATAAAATACCAGCAGATGCTACACAGGAACTAAAGGTGCTGAAGAGCTTTCACAACTCTCGTGCTCCTTGGGAAGTGCTGCTCCTTTTCTCCCTCCAAACCCCAGTGATGGAAATGCACTTTTCTCCCCCAGTATTTCACACTGAAGACTCCAGTTATTAACCAAGGGTGTGCACTGGGGCAGAGAAGATCTATCCCTCCGTCTCTGAGAAAAATCATCCTGGATAAAATTGATTCCTTTGCTCCTTGAAGCCTTTTATTTCACACAGGTGGCTCCTCTAGCTTTTCCTGGAGGAACTCAGGCCAGGCAGGCACTGAGGGTGATTATGTTTCATTTCTCCTCTCTCCCCTCATTGCCACAGGCTCAGAAATCTCTCCTGAAACGCAACGCTGCTCGTAAAGGGCAGAGCTTGAGCTCCAGCCAGGCCATGGGATTGATGAATCCAGCACCATCCCTGCCTTGCTGGGCTTGGAAAGCTCCTACATTTCATTTTTCCTGCTGTGATTTATGGCATGGAGAGGGGGGGAAGCTCTGCTTGGGTTATTTGGGAGGAAGGTGAAAAGAAAACTGCTCTGACCCCAGCAGCAGCAAATGGTGAGGCTCCACACAGGGAGGAGGACATGGAAACGTCTCCAAAGTCTCTCAGAGCTGTTGGTGAGGAGGAAAATTCTGATTTTCCCTCGAGTGCCTGTCAGGAAAATGATCTGGGTGAGCAGAGATTTGCAGGGCTGCACTGGTATTTAAACATAGGGGCCCTGACAAATGCAGCACAGTGGATTTAGAAAAGCAGCTACACCCCAAATCTGGGCAGGCACTGGGAGGTTTTAATTTTTTCCCCCTATTTTTGGAGGAGCTGGAGCCTCTGAGCATCACCTCAGAGGAGAAACCTGCCCTGCAGCAGGAGCACGTGGCTGGGAGCAGTGGGACAGCAGAGCATTAGTTGACAAGAGAGACAGGAAAAGATGTTTATCCCTCCCAAGCTCAGTCAATCCTGAGCAATCCTGGTCGATTATTACAGGCCTGGGGTGGGATTTACCTCTGCTCCTGGAATCCTGGCTCTGGAAAGCAAAGGGAGCAGTGAGAGCCCCATCACAGCAGGAAACTGGGGGTGCCTGGCTGCCTCTCCCTGCACCCCAACATCCCCAAAAGAGCCTGATCCAAACAAAGCTCTGCATCCTGTGAGGAAATCCACAGATCTGGTGCTCACCCCTGGGGAGGAGAACAGGATTTGCTTCATGGATTGCAGTCAAAAAGCTTCTTCCTCCACTCCCCTATAAATCACCTGCCCAGCCCTATAAATCTCATCAGTCAGAGGCAGCAATACTCAGTGATTTATTTCTACAGCCAGACGAAAAATTTCCCTCAAAGTATCTCTTTTAGGAGCAAATGACTTTTTAACTATATGGACACCTGTCAAAGCTTCTCATTTGGAAAAGTTTCTCAATCAGAAAAGAGTCATTTCTGAAGATTTCTGGATTTTGGGTGATGGCAGATAAAAATGGAATATTTTTTCATAGGTTTTCTCCCTGGAGAAAAGGGATAAATACATTTTAACCCATTTAGGTTTTCAGTATCAGTAATATTTAGGTTTTTTCCATGTAGGGAGGTGTTACAAGGAATTCCCAGCATTACCTGACACAGAAAAATCTCTGCCCCAACAAGCCAAGCTTGAAATAATAAATTAATTATGGGAAAAGAGAACAGGACTTGGAGAAGGCCACAGGCTGGGATCCAGCCACACCTTTGGTCCCTTTATTCACCTTAAACTCCCCATGCTCCTGACTGGATCACCCAAAACTCCTCCCAGGAGCTGTTCCAGGCTCCTGGATCTCCTGGCTCCCTTTCCCTGCCCCCATTTCCAGCCCAAAGCTGCTGCAATCAACGATCTCTGTGGCTCCATAATGAGATTCCCACCTCCCCTCGCCCTTCATTTGATTTTTCAGCCTCCATTCCAGAACTCCTCTTTCCTCCAGCTCATTTACTCCATCTCAGCTGCAACAAATGGGCACTTTATTATCTGCAATTGGTCCCTGCCAGAGGACTGGGGTTGTTCTTGTGCTGGCTCTGAGCTCTGCTGGTTTTTTTTCCTAATCTCTGAATGATATTTCTAAGCCCTTCCCCGGGTGAGGAGAGAGAGAGAACATTTGTTATTGACAGAATTTCCATTTAAATTGAGGACGTTGCTCAGTGCAACACGTGTTAAACCAAACTCTTCCCCCCAGCGAAAAGCAGCGAATTATACGAGGGGAAAAAAAAATAAATTAAAGAATGTTGGGAAAGGGAAGGGGGTAAAAGGGAGAAATCACAAAAGCTGATGTGAAATCCAGCTGGAAATATGCCTGTAATGAGACATCTCGATCTTAATAAGGCTGTGGGTAAAGCTTGGATTACACACCCGGCTTGGTGCTGCTCAGCAGCTGCTCCCCCTGACAGCTCCTTTCTGCTCCTGCCAATCCCATTAACTCTACAAAACCAGAGACAAAACAGGAATCTCGGGTTTTGGGAAAACAAACAGGAATTCAGCCACGTGGAGGGCGCTGGATCCGCCCCAGCAAAGCCTTTTCAAGGCTCGTTTCCAGGTGGGTTTCCTTGGAGTCACAAAAGGGCTGGAAATTAACAGGAGGAATCCACTAAACAGTTGGAAAATCCATCCTGATGGAGCCTGGGAGTTCTCACCATCCCTGGGCAGCAGGAAGAAAGCTCTGGAGCGGGGAGAGGGTGATGGATGGAGTCTCCTGCAGGGTCTCGCTCCGGAGCGATGCCGGGGCTGATTCAGGCTCCCCTCGCTGAGCTGGAGCCACCTGGGATCTGTCCCAGAGTTCAGGGACACAACCCAGCCCCTGGAACCCCTGGAGCCTGAGTGTGCCCTCAGTGCAGCCCCAGGATGGGCCCAGGCCATGGAATCAAGGAACATTAAGGCTGGAAAAGCCCTTGGGAAGCCTTGAGCTCAGCCGAGGCCACCACCGAAGTGTGTCCCCAAGTGCCACACGTGCAAGTCCCCTAAAGACTCCACCACTTCCCTGGGCAGCTTTTCCAGCATGGATCAACCTTTCCAGTGGAGAAACCTTTCCTAACACCCAGTCCAACCCTGTTTTCTGGCACAACTCGAGGCCATTTCCTCTCCCTGAGCCACCTTTAGCTCAGCAGGTGAAACTGGTGACCTGGAGATGTTCCTGCCCCTGCTCCAGCAGCCCTGGGTAACAGGGAGAGATTATCCAGGTCATGGAGAGGGCAACCAAAGTGCAAGGACCTGGTGGATGGTTCACCTCCAGCTTTTCAGATGTTTTTCTGTTTCTAATTAGACAAAAAATAACCCTAAAAAGAAATGTTTCGTGGCGAGCCAGCCTTGCTGTCGCATCTCCTCTGCTCCAGGTGGCTGGGGCAGGATCCAGAGGGCACATCCATGCCAGCCCAAATCCCATCATCACATCAAGGAGGAATAGCCATGGAAAACATGTTAATCTCAAAAAACCCCCCAGCTTTCACCTTCACCTGCTCCAACAACACCCCCAGCATGGGCCCAGCTGGCCAGGTTGTCCCCAAATGGGGACAACAGAGGGACACCAGGCCCCTCTGCTGCTTTCTAGGATTGAAGTGCTGAGCCATCCTCTCTTCCAGGCTGGGTTCCTCCCAGGAAGCACAGGACCCATGGAAAAGGGGATTTCTGGTGTTTGCAGGGTCACCCTGAGCCTAAATCCCAGGTGTGAAGAGATGGGCTCCACATTGCACGGGGGAAGAAATGATTAATTTATCACCCCTTGCAAGAGGTGCAGAAAGAAAGATAGAACAGGAAAGAGAGAAGGAAAAGGAATAAGAAAAGGATAAAAAAAAAAAAAAAACAACCTCAGAATGATTCTGCCTGAGCTGCACAGGAACATTATTTATGGTCCAAAAAACCCCAGAAGTATCTGAATGTAAAGCAGAATCACATCATCGATAACGCCGTGCCCTGATCAGAGGGAAAAGACATCTGAGGAGGGGAGGCAGGGAAATGGCACATTTTCAGCCAGCTGGAGAGATTGCAAAGGGATTTTAATTCTGAGGATGCTGAAGAAAATTGCAGATGAGGCTCTATGAGAATAAATAGTGTCTGGTCATAGATCAGCACAACTTGATTTTCTCCCCTTTAAGTGCCACGGTATCAATCTTGGGAAGGGAGGGAAGGGAAAAATCAAGGTGGCAAATGAATTATTCCTCAAACCTTCCTCCTCACCCAGGAGGAAAAACAAACCCTTGCACTCTCCCAGGCTCACTGGGCAAACTGGCTTTGGTGGAAGGAGCCTGAAATGCAGATCAGGAGAGGAAATGGGGGAGGTGGGAAAGGAGGCATTTATATACAATAAATATTTAATCCTGCTCAGTGTTTCCTCCTGAAGAAACTCATAGCAGGGATTAATTTGTGCATTCCTGCCCGCTCCACTGGTGCCCTTCAGCAAGGTTAATCTTTGCCTGATGCAAGTTTGGAAATTAAATCCGTGGTGGTGGACAAACTTCCTGTGTAGTTGGATTTAATTTCTCACTTTCCTCCCCCCAAAAATGATGGATGTGTGTGGAATCCATGAATGCTGCCTCGTGGAGCAGATAATTCCTGAATGGATGCTCCCCTCCTTCCTTCTCCCCCTCTCTCCCTGTTTTGTGTCTTAATTATTATTTTGAGTCTGGCAGGTTTTTGATTTCCCTTTAAACAGGGTCTCGGATCAACCTGCTTGAGGAGAAAATCCTAAAAAGGGATAATTTGGGTTTTTTAGTGGCTGCTGCTCCCTCCTGAAATTCAGCACCATGCTGGGGGCAGTGAGGAGCAGGTGGGGTCCAGCCTTCAGCTCTGGGGCTGATGGAGACTGGAGGGAGACACTTTTCCAGCCCAGTTTTCCTTCTGGGAGCCCCCAGGAGACCTTTGGGTGTGAATTTGTGCTGCAATCCTGAAGAGATCAGACTCTTCACCACACTTGGGATGTGTGAGACCACCCTTGGCAGATCCCCAGCAGCTCCTGGTCCCTGCTCAGCTGAACTGGGGAAGTTTTAAACCAAAAAAGGCACAGTCAGGGCATTTTCCCCTCTGGATCCCCAGGCAATGCCACAACCATGGGAATGCCCTTCCCTGGGACAGCATCCACCTTCAGGAGGGCTTGGCTGGGGGATATTCCCAAGCAATCAGCACCAGCACGATGCTCTCCTGACTTGGTTACTCTCCTTGCACCTTGGAATGCTCAGGGAATCACAAAATCATGGAATGGTTTGGGTTGGAGTGACCTCAAAGCTCATCCAGTGCCATGGACAGGGACACCTTCTGCTACCCCAGGTTGCTCCAAGCCTCATTCAGCCTGGCCTGGGACACTTCCAGAGATGTGGCAAAAAGACCCCTCAATCTCTACTCTGCCCAAGCCAAGAAAACAGAGAAAACAACAAATTTGTGAGCTGAAAGCAGCCGGAAAAAAAAAAAAATAAAGAAGAACCCAACCGCAGCATGGGAAATTTTCCTCAAAGAGCAACATCTCATTGTCAAATTAACATATTACTAATTAGTCAGGATGAGAACACGGGGAGGCAAGGAGGACACGCTGGCTGTGGCTGTTCAGCTGTGCAGCAGCAGTTCCAGGGGTGCCTCTGAGGCGACAGCCCGAGCAGTACAAGGTGTAATTCCTGCGCTTCACGGCTCCCCTCGTTCTGCATCTCTGCAGGAACAAGCACACATTGGATCCTCTCTGAGGGAGGGGAACAGCTGCTTTCTGCAGGGTTTGCATGTGTTTGATTTCCTTGGGGGGTTTGATTTCCTTGGGGGGTTTGATTTCCTTGGGGTGTTCGATTTCCTTGGGGGGTTTGTTTTGGCCCAGGGCTGGTTGAGGAAAGCCGTTAATGGGAGCGTGGATTGGGGAGTTTGGAGCAGGCAGGGGCTGGGGGAAGCACTGAGTTTGTGCCTCTGGAGAAAATCACTTTGCTGCCACGATGCCCCAGGATGGGGGAAAAAAAATCTGCAAGCAGAGAAGTTACAAGGAATAAATGAAGTGGCAATAGGTGCCATGAATAAAAGTGCAGCTCATTAAACTCCTCCTGCTCTCGGATCAAAAGCAAAATGGGTTTTCAGTGCAAGGCCCCAAATCCAGCACTTGCTGAGAAAATGCTGAAGATCCCCTGGATGTGAAAAGGGATTGGATTCCCCAGAGCTGGAATTGCTGAGGGAAGGATGAATTAGGAGTCAATTATTTACAAAGCTGCTTTTGGGCCACTGCACAGTGGGGTTTTTTAGTGACAGCCCCTGACAGATGTTGAGAACATCAGCCCAGCTAAGCCTCAAATGCTGCTCTTGCCTTAAAGGAAGAGCACGTGGGAGGAAAACAAAAATGAAGGAAAGTCCAGATTAAGCAGGGATACAATAATTGATGGATAATTATGATAAATCCTTGCTTCCCACCTGCTCGTGGCAGAGGGACACCGGGCTTGTGGTGCCAAGTGACACAAGCAGCACCGAGCAGTCCTGTTAAAAAAGAGATACTAAAAACCTATGGGAATTGTCTGTCTGGAAAGCCAGAGCAGGGAATTTGCAGAGGCACAGCTCCTGGGCAAGGTGTGAAGAGAGGGGACACATCTGACTTGCACTGTGTCAGCTTTCCTGGGCACTCTGTAGATTAATTTCCAGGTGGTGCTGAACTGCCAGAGGCACCTCCAGCTCACTTGTTTTTTCTCACAGGAAGACATGAGAGGATTTTTTGGTGGTTTTTCTTTTCCTTTTTCCAGAGCTGTGGGTCAGATTGATTCTACTCTTTTGCTTGAGACATTAATAAAAATAAACCCAAATCAAATCCTGCCTGGCTGGGATGAGATGCAGGACAAAAAGCAGCTGAAGGACAAGAATAGCTCCAGCTCCTTTGAATGTCGTGAGAGCCTCACTCTACCCAACAATTTGCATATTTTTTCCATGCTAATTCATGCACAATCCTCTCCCCTCCTCATCCCAGCCTCCCACTTGGTCCTGCTGTTTCTGTCTCTCCAGGAGAGCTCTGGTGGCACTAAGGATGCTCCATCCTTTGTATAAAACACCCATTCGCAGCCTCTCCTCTTGTTTGCCAAAACTCACCTAGACAGGGAGGGGATGCCCAGGATCTGGTCTCTAAATTTAATCAGTGCCAACGCTCCTTTTTTGGCCATTTTTAGATTTTTCAGTCTGTTGTAAACACAGGATGGAAGGAGATGGGAGGAACATCTCTTGGAGAGCGACAGCAGCAGGAGCTCCCAGCCAGAGCTGTCACATCTCGTGGAGAGGCAAAGGGGTGACCCTGAGCAGCACAGGGAGTGGGACATGACAGGACTGTGATCCTGGCTCCCTTTCCCAGCTCCCAGGAGGAACTGGGATGTGCTGGGCCCTGCTGGTGCAGCCCCAGGTCAAAGCAGGGCTGGGGGAGCTGTGTTTGGTGGGAGCCTCTTGGCTCTGTGCTCTGCCCCACTCCTACAAACCACATAGGATGGGCTTTTTTAGGGACAGCCAGGGCTCCACCAGCTGGATCACAAACTTCTTTAGGTTGAAAAAGCCCTTTAAAGTCCAACTGAGGCAAGCCAAGGGAGCCCAGGATAAAACACAAGGAGTCACCAGTCACAGAGCAGCACGAGGGGCTGGGCCTCTTCCTCCAGAGCAGGGCTGGAAACCAAACCAAAGAACAATTCCCATTTCACAGGCAGGCAGCAAATCCCAGAGCAGCTCCTGTTTTACCTCTGGAAGCAGCGGGAAGCACATGGACATGTCCTCCTGCCTGGGTCAGCTCAGGCAACTGCAGGGGAAAACTCTGCAGGGTTCACCTGCTTTCCTAACACAGAGCAGGGCAGAGACCCCAGCCCAGGGCAGAGACCCCAGCCCAGGGCAGAAACCCCAGCCCAGGGCAGAAACCCCAGCTCAGGGCAGAACCCCCAGCTCAGGGCAGAACCCCCAGCCCAGGGCAGAAATCTCAGCCCAGGGCAGAAACCCCAGCCCAGAGCAGCAATCCCAGCTCAGGGCAGAAACCCCAGCTCAGGACAGAACCCCCAGCCCAGAGCAGAACCCCCAGCTCAGGACAGAAACCCCAGCCCAGGACAGAAA
>VZRX01022448.1:219-28622 GCA_013398075.1 Notiomystis cincta | reverse complement strand
CCCCGCCCCTGAGCTGGGGGCTCTCAGGGACACCAGTGTCCCCAGCCCTCACTGCTCCTGAGCTGGGGGCTCTCAGGGACACCAGTGGCACCAGCACTCACTGCTCCTGACATGCTATGGGCCCAGGGCTGCTCTGCTCCCCCAGCCAGGAACAATTTGTTCTTCTGGATGGGGTCAGGGTGTGAGCAAAAAAATTAAATCTAAGGAGGGCAGGAAGAAAAGGGCAAAGGGATTTCAGGCCTGGTTGCAAAAGGTGGAAATTTGGGGATATGTCTCAAGTTGAAGCCAATATTGAGTGTATTTCTCCAGCCTTTGAAGAGGAGAGAAGGTGAATTCCTGTGAGGGTTCAGGGCTTTATTTTCCTGTCCTATTTGACAGGAATTTCTGACTGCTGGTGGTGTTTTGTTCTGCACACCCTGGGGTGTTCCCCACTCATTTTGGGGCACCAAACACTGGGCTTTGAAGCAGTCCTCACACTCCATCTGCAGCAATCCTGGCCCTGCTGATAAGGACTGAGGGCTGCCCTGGGTGGCAAAGCTCTGCTCAGATAAGGGGAAAATGGATTTGTGCCCTGTTGTGAACACAGAGCTGCTCTTGCTCTCTGGGCTCCATTCTCCCCACCAGCCTCCTCTGTCTCCCACACTCCCACAAAAGAGAATTTACTGAAACCCAATCGCAGCACTTGGGGGATGCAGGACTTTGTGAGACTTTCATGGCCCACAAAATGAGGTTTTGCAGGTAGGAAGTGACTGAAGTGACTGTGCTTGAGGTGGCATCTCGAAACTACTGCCTTGGATGGACTGAGGCTTTCCTTAGACATAACCAGGAGAAAAACACAGGCACCCAACCAGCGTGGATTTCCTCCAGGTACCACGAACCCCTGAGTTGTGGTGCAGGCTGCAAACAGTAGAAGAGATTCATAACCACAATAAAACACTGAGTTAAAAGAGATAATCCAAATAAATAAAAGATACCAACCGGTTTGTCAGGATGCTGCTGCACTGTCCTCCTGAGAGTTAAATGTGACTGACCAGGAGAGAGCCACGCATGCCAGAAGGAGCTACCAGAAAACCATCAGCACGTGGAAGGAAGGGGACAAAAAATGCCAAGAACTCATCACACACCCAGTGTGACACTACTGACCTGCAGGACCTTCTCTTATTTGGTTTTATTTCAAAATAAAGCAGCCTGGCTGCTTCTTAAGGGGTCTCTTGTTCAGCCTCTGCAGATTTTGTGAAGCCCTGTCCCAGCTTTGCAGGTGGGAGCTGTTTGTGTGCACAATGTTTGCTCAGTTTTGGAAAATTCAGTCCTTTCCTCTTTTCTCTGTGCTGGCAGGTGCCATATGGGGTGGGCTGGGTTGGGGGCAGACCTCGTTAGAGCTGCTGGGAATTGTGTGCAACACACACAGAAGGGAAGCAGGGAGAACATCTGCAAGCCTCTTATCCCTCTGAACACAGCTCGGCTGCATCCTGAGGAAAGGCAGGGAATTGGCTCCAAGTGCTCTGTGGCACTGATTGATGATGGTGTGGGAGCATCTTCCCAGCTGCTTGGGCTGTATTTCATATTTACTGCATCCTTCTTACTTTTAGGTGTCCCCAGAAGAAAGGCAGCATCTTCCCAGCTGTGCAATCCCAGGATTTACAGGGAGCCCCTGACAGCCCTGGAAATCTTCCCCTCAGTTTTGGGGTTCCCCAAGGGCTCAGCCCCTCAAGGCACCAGGACCTTCTCCATGGAGTATCAGGAGCAGAGCTGCACCCAGAGGGGAACTCAAACTCCTTTTCATTCTGCCCATCCACACACAAATTTCAGCTGATCTTGGATCCATCAATGTCTCCTTAATTTACCAAGCTCATGGTTCCAAGTACTTGACTGAGGCAAAATCAGAGCTAATCTTAAAATAAATAAATCAAACTTCTATGGCCTGTGTGTTTGGCTGCTTTGTGGTTTGCTTAGGTAGATCTTCCACATACTGGTGGCTTTTTATTTTTCCAAAGAGAAAAAGCAGGACAGGTAAAAATGAAAAAAAAAAAAAGGGGCAAGAAAATGACAAGACAAAAAGATGGAACAAAGAGCTCCAAGTAGCACCAGAAATGTTTTTTATCTAAAAAAGAATAAGCCCTAAGCTCTAGGCTGGCAACTGAGCCTCTAACAGAGCTGGGAAAAAGAGAAGCAGGGGAGATGGAGAGGTGGAGGTGCTTGGAACATGAACTGATGAAGTGCTCTGTAATTAAGCTATGAGTAGTTGCCCTCCAAGGAGCCACGAGGCTGAAGCCTTGGCTTTGCAGCCTGATTTGATGATGCAGAAAAGCCACAGAAGCCGTGTCTTCCTCGAGGGCAGAACCAGAGCAAAACGTGTTTTAGTGGCGATGGAATGCGGCAAATGTGGGAAACAGCGCAGGGGGTTGGGTTGTTTGCCCTTTAAGGTGGAAGGAACACCCTGCCCTGGGGAGGGGACAACTGCCTGGAGCAGCTCCGTGGGACACAGCAGAGCATCTCCTGCCTCGGTTTTATCCCTGGAATATTTGCCTCTTCCCGAATTCCCCTGATTTGACTGAGCTCGTTTATGTGCGTCCCCCTAATTCTGCCTGGAGACATTTCTGTGGCTCAGGGTACAGATCTGACATCCCTGAGCAGGACTGGCTCTGTGGAAATGATCTCCTCACAGTGTGGATGTCCTCTCACAGGGCAAGAAACCAGGCCTTTTCCTGGTTTATGTCTTGCTGACATCAAACGTTGCTTGACCTTAAAACAGCTCTTCCCCCATGAAAAAAATCCTTAATTGTGACTCAGTCAAATTCCTTTCCACTAGGCTTGGCTGGAAATCTTCCTTTAATTAATGACTTTGTGTCTCCCAAGCTCTGGGGTCAGCACAGGAGTCCTCAGTGTGGTTCATCTCCACATGGGAACCAAAATCCATCCTCTGGGAAAAACCTGCCCTAGAGAGGCTGGAGATGTGCAGATCCACCCCCTGGGGGACAGCACCGTGCCCAGCTCCGGGCTGGAGCATCATTTTAGGGATCTCTCAGCTCTTGGGGTAAGGCTCCACTGCTGGGGGACAGTAACATGGGGACATCCAAAATGGGAATGGATGAGGAGACAGCAACAGCACTCCCTGTGGGGTGGAGCATTTCCATTTGGGATGAAGAACTCCCTGTGGGATGGAGCATTCCCTGTGGGATGCAGAACTCCCTGTGGGATAGAGCATTCCCTGTGGGATGAAGAACTCCCTGTGGGATAGAGCATTCCCTGTGGGATGAAGAACTCCCTGTGGGATAGAGCATTCCCTGTGGGATACAGAACTCCCTGTGGGATACAGAACTCCCTGTGGGATGAGGAACTCCCTGTGGGATACAGAACTCCCTGTGGGATACAGAACTCCCTGTGGGATACAGACATCCTGCAAGGCTCTGTGAAGACAAATCTGCCCCAGGGTCCCCCAGGACATCACCGAGTCCCCTCCTAAGACAGGACAAAGCTCCCAAGCTCCCAGTCAGGCAGCCTGGAATGAACCCCCCTTCTGGCTTTCTCTCTCTCTCTCTCAGCATTCCACCCTAAGCATTTCCCTGTGCCTGGGAGGGGGATTAGTCCAGCATGCAGAGGGCAGCAGTGTGGCCACAGGAAGCAGGTGACAAGCTCTGATTCAGGGCCAGGGTTAGCCACTTACCAAAGACCCCCGCTTGTATTGACTATACCATGTGGAAGGCTGTTCTTTGGGCCAACGAGCCATTTTACTCTGTAAAATATGACAGGGGGTTAAAGGAAACAGAAAGCACCAGGATGAATCTTACCAGTTTACCGCGCTTGAATTCACTGAACCACGAGCCTGGGTTTTCCTTGGGCCAGGAAGTAATTCTAGCCTAGTTTGTGGATGGCAAGGAGGGAAGAGAGAAAGAAAAAAGAAAAATCAAAATTAAAAAGGTTACATTCATTCCAGAAGGCTGCATGTCTTATTGAAACTGTCCAACTTGCTTTAAAATGGCTTTTTTAATCTTTGTACATCAGTCATGAGAGCAGAAGGTGGCTCTGAAGCAGAGGAGGATGGAGTGGAGCTGCTCTGGCACCAGCCTCCTTTGCTAAGGGCTATCTCTGCCTCCTAGAAATTGGGATGCAAATCCAGCAGTGGCAGGAGAATTAAAAGGAAAGACAGAGAGGGGAAAAGGAAGCGTGGGTGGGGAAAGGTGCACTGATCTTTGTGTGGAGGGCAGTGCTGGTGCTGGACAAGCCTGGTGCCTCTCCAATGCCAAATCCAGGTGCTGTGGGGCTGGGAAAGGCAAAGAGTGTGATTAAGGACAAGCCTCTGCCTGCCTGCTGTGTTTGAGGTGCAGCACAGACAGTGCTGGACACTCGGGATGGAGCTCCAGGTAGCCGGAGTGACCCTGGGGGTGACCTGGACAAGGAATCCTCCATCAGAGCATCCTTAAGGCAGCCCCAGCTCAGCAGCTGAAGCAGCTTTTTTGAGTCAGAGCACAAGGAAGGAGCGTGGCTGCTCCCTCAGCCTCCCACAGCCCCCTCATTTGTGCAGTAAATCTCTCCAAACACAACTGGCAGCCTACAGGAGCCTGGGGATTGTCCTTCCCTCTGCAGGACGTGAACTGCAGAGCAAGTCTGAGCGAGGGAGGGATGAACTGAGAGGAGCCACGGCTGAAACCCTGCTGTGGCTCACCACAGACCCACTCAGCCACGACCCAGGGCTGAGTTTGCATCCCCCTGGGTGGGAGAAGCTTTTTCTTATGGCTCCCAGCACTGAATTTGTATCTGAGGAGCGTTGCAGCTTCACAGAGCTCCTCACAGAACCAGCACAGCAGGAGCTCAAGCCCCTGCGAGCTCATGGCCAGGCTCTGCTTTCTGAGCTGTCAAATTCTGAGGAGAAACACAGCATACTGATGCAAAGGAAGAGGAAATCCATCTCCTCTTTAAACAGCCCCAAGAAAAACTCAGGGAGGATTTATGTCGCATGTGATTTGTCCCGTGCTGACACACATTTCTGGTGGATGAAATTCAGCTCAGCTTTGTCACAGCTGGAGCACAACTGTGACACTGGCACAGCTCCCCCAGGCTGAATTGTTGTGTTTCTGCTTGGCCAGTGCCAGAGCTGGTCCCCAGGCAGTGGGAAGAGCAGCTCTGGAAAACAGAGTGCAGGGATACAGGACAAAAATGATGGGTATGGCTGAGCTAAGAGCATCGTTACACAAATAACTTCATCAACCTCGAGCAGCAGTGCCAGGGAGAGCTCTGAGCCTACTTGCAATCATTTAGGATCATTTACCCACAAGGAACAGCAGGAAAAATGACAGGAGGTAAACATTTATCTGCTCTGCCTGGAGACACAGGGAGGGAGGGGAATCAGTGGTGCTTGGGCATGCAGGCAGTGGAGCAGGGCTGTGGGAGGGAAGGAGTTAAGCAGAGCTCCCAATCCCTGCACCAACATACACCCCTGCCTTGGACAGCAAAGCTCCAAAAATTAAAGTTTTGGCACTTGTTACACCTGGGAAATCATCAAAGGTTTGTCCCAAATCACAGTTTAAATCAGACTTTGTCAACATATTCCATATTATTTTAGAAGGTAATGTTGTGTAACAAAGGAACATTCTGGATCTTTGATCCTTCCTTGCTGATGTTCAATCCTCCTGAATCTGGCTGTCTATGAATACTCATATCAGGAGACCATCTATCACCAGGATCCAGGGGAAAGCAAAGGTGGTGTGCACTTACTCCTTCAGATTTCTTATCAGGGAAGATGCAGGTCTCTCCACCAGCCGTGAAATTACAGTAAACTTTGAAAGAGTCCCTGGAACACCCTTGGTTGGGATCAACCCAGTATTCACCTGGATGAGGGAAGGGAAGAAAGGATCAGGGCAGAGCTTCAGCAACCTCCTCACCTGGAATGTTGCACCTCCCATGGGTTGTTATTTATATGGAGTTTTTTTGAGAGCTGGTCGTGTTCTGGTGGCAGCTAAAGAAGATTTTTCATCCCCATTTTTAGAACAGAACATTTCAGCTGGAAGGGCTCTCCAATGATATCCAGTCCAACTCTACATATTCCTTCTCCAGCATCCACATTCCCCACAAACTCCCCAAATTACTCCTCTCCCCACCCTCACTTCTGCGTGGAGCAGGGAAACCCCCAGAGCTCCCCACATTCCCTCTATCCCAGGACACACCATCTGGGAAATCGGGGTGGCAGAGCTGCAGGTCCTTGCAGGTCCTTGCTGGGTTGTGCTGAGTGCCCAGGGGATGCTTCATCTGCTCAATTTCCAGTTTCAAGGAATTCAGGGAGCCGAAAATCTCCTCCATGCCGTCGGCATAGTCCATGTAGTTGTCGGCGTTGCCGTCGTCCAGCAGCTGGCTGGCATCAATGTTCCTCCTGGTCCTCTTGGAGGCCTGGATGGGCAGGGGCTGGATGACTTCTCCAGGAGGACCCTGATTTGTGGGGGAAGAAAAAGATACAACTTCTCATTCCACTGGGAAAAGGACACAAGGGATGGACAAAGCAGCAGCACCCCAAAATGCACATTGAATATGGAAAACACCCATGGATGGTGCTGATAAAACCTCTGTTTTTGGCATCTTCCACCTTCCCTTGTCATCTTCCACCTTCCATTGTCCTCTTCCCATTAATAACTCCTCCCTTCCCATCCCCCTTTCTCCCCCAGGAGATTCCAACCCATTGCCAGGATTGCCAGGGAATCTCTGTCCAGAGGTTTTCTGCTTCCCAAATTCCAGCACCAGCGAAGTCTGAACCTCATTTCATGTTTCATCTTTATGGGTTCTACTTACAGGAGGCCCTGGGGGTCCAGGAAGACCTGATTCACCCTTTGGACCTGTGGGACCCTGGGTGGAAAAACAAGGGAAAAATCAGGAGAATTCACCTGGTACTTTTATCCCATCCCAAATGTTATTTTAACTGTGGCTAAAACTTCATTTTAGTCCCTTCAGGCACACAAGAGGAGTCCCTGTACCCACCTCCCAAGAAAATGGAATTTTTTGTTATTTTTGGTCTTTAAGTAAAAGAAAAGATCAAACACCTGGAGTTACAGGCAGATTTTTCTTATGCTTCCTACGGAATGCATAAAACGCATAAAATCTTTAACTCTCCGAACCAATCCAACAGTTTTGCAAGTCAAATAAAATCTTCAAATTAATAAAACATCGATTTCTGGATGGCAAAAAGACACTAAGAAGTTGCCCAAAAGAGGAATTTTTAGCTGCCTGCACAGCGGGTCTGCACCACGAAGTTCCAGAGTCTCATTTCTCACTGAGTTTTTCAATTTCCAGCTTCCCACCTCCTGCTTTTCACGGGCTATTTTTAATCCCCTCCACTCTCCAGCAGCAGCTTTTCTCCTCAGGACCAAGCACTGGATTGCTCTTTGTGATCTCTGCTGCTCTACTCTTCAGGAAAGAGCAGTTGTGGCAAAGAAACCTTTCCCAATTATTGCTCCTGGGCTCAGGCAGCCTGGAAAGGCGGAGTTTGCTAAGTCCTCTCTGCTAATTGCATTAATTTTACTGATGAGGGGAGTCCCAGCATGTCCTACACTCAATAAAAAGCCCTCAGCCTCTTCCTTTAGCTGTGTCTGTACTCACTGATGAGCCTTTAGCACCTTTGGGACCAGGTGGACCCTGTGGAGAGACAAATACAGAAAGGAGTCACTTCATTTCCAAGCAGAGAATTCAAGATCTTCTCACAGAGAAAGGGAATTAAAAAAAAAAATTACTCCCTTTCTATTTCCATTTTGAGCTGGGTGGTGCTTTTATTTGCCAACTGACAAAAAGCATTTGTGGCAGAGCAATCTGTGCCAGAGCTCCATACTCCTGCCCCAGTGGGGACTGGGAAAGCTGCTGGGAGATTCCAGGAATGTGGGGCTGATCCCAGCTCTGTGCTCAGGACACCCAGTTGGGCACCCCAGGGTGCAGCACAAGGCCTTTGGGCATCCAAAAAAGTGAGAAAAATCAGCAAAAAGGGCAAGAAATCACTGTGGGATCAGGGATATTCTGAAAGAAAGGGGCAGGGAAACAGGGGGGGATGATTTCCCTGGGCCCCTCTCCCACATCATTTCCAGCACTCCTGGAATTCATCCACATCTTTTTGAAGGGCTCAGCTGAAAAAAAAAATATTGTGACCAACATCTTCCTACAGCCAGGGCTGTGCTGGGCATTCCTGGGAGCACCAAAGTGGCTCCTGAGGGTCTGTGCAGCTCCCAGGGAATTCCAAGGTCATTCATTGTCACCTACCGGTAATCCTGGGGGCCCTGGAGGTCCGATGGGTCCCGAGGGACCTGTGATACCCTAAAAGAGAACAGCAAAGGAGCATTGGTTTGCAATGCTGGCCTAAAACTACACATCCACCACCTGCTCACTGGTGCTCACCCACTTTTGGAGGATTCCAGTCCAATTTGGAGCTTTAACTGGTTTTTTAAGTCCAGATAAGAGCATGGACATGGAATTTCTCATCTCATTTAGGCTCACACTTAGAAATCAGCCCTTCAGATGAATATTTAATGGTCCCATCCCTCCAAGTCTATTCAACTCTTTCATACCACCCTTGAGAATCTGCTTCCCACTAAAATGGGTCATTTTGGAGCAGATCCACATTTCACACTCAGAACAAACCACATTAATATAGCAAATATCCCTCAAAAACCTGGTGAGGATCTCCTGCCAGGGCTGCCCATCTCTGCTGTGCTGCACCTCCTCCAGGGTGCAGTGCTCCAAAGCACATTCCAGGAAGGTTTTATGGAATATTTACCTGTTCTCCTTTGGGTCCTGCTGAGCCCTGGGGGCCTGGGAGACCTCTGTCACCCTTTTCTCCCTGCTCTCCTGGCGGTCCAATAAGACCAATTAAACCTGGGTGACCCTGGGGGGGAAAAACAGCAGATGTTAATTAGGATTTCTGACTGGAGAGAGCAAAGACAATTCTAGATCCAACTCCAAATATCTCAGCGAGGTGAGAGGAGTTTGTAGCAACGTGGACACGTGGAGATGGCAGAGAGGAGCAAAACAGGAGATTTTTACAGCAGAAAATGCTATAAATATAGAAAGAACCTCTGCACTGGAGCAGCTGCTTGTTCCCTGGTGTTATATAAATATATATATGGCAGAAATGTTTATAGGGTGGAGAATCACACCCTAAAATGGGCCAGGGCTCTGCACCTCCACACTCACCCACAGCACAGCTCCTCAGGGCACACTCAGAGTGCTCCATCTCTCCTCTAGAGCTGTCACACGGGGCTGGTGACACTCCCAGCCTTGTTCTGCCAGCTGCAGGACCCCTCTGCAGTGACATTTGTCCCCCCACATCCCAGCAGGGATCATGCATGGGATCCTGTGTGGATTCTCACCTTCTCCCCTTTAGGACCGGAGTCTCCTTTCAGACCAGGCAAGCCAGGAGGGCCCTTTGGGAGACAGGGGGAAAACAGAAGAGGGAATGAGTTCATGTCACACTCATTCATCCATTTCAAAATCTCCTGGAATTGGATGCTCTGGACATACCATTGGGCCTGGAGGACCATCTGGGCCAGGGGATCCCGGGAGACCTTGTTCACCCTGTAAAACAGTGCAATTCCCTCATTCCCAGTGACAGCAGTGCTCCCAGCTGGGAATATTCTGATTATTCACCTGTGCCAGGGAATGTTTGTCCTGGCTTTTCACAGATGGCAAAAGCTAAAGGATTTTTGTTCCTCCCATGCCCAGATCTCTGCTGGAAAAGGGACTTTGTGGGTCATGGAAAAATCACTCCTGGAGAGTGGCTGAAGACTCAAGACTCAAATGAAACATGGGGGATGATATTCACCATTCCATTATTTCCATGAAATACATTCTGTCTGCTGTCAGGCATTCCAGCACAGACAGAACACTGGGAAAAGGCATCTTCCAAGCAGGTGGGATACAGGAACAACCTGCCCAGCTTTCTCAGACTGGGAATACTCACAACTGGACCGGGAATCCCACGAAGGCCATCGGGGCCGGGCTTCCCTGGAGCACCTTGGGGACCAATGGGGCCAGTCTTCCCAGGAGGTCCTTCCAAACCAGCTTCACCCTGGAGGAAGAGGCAGGATGTTGAATTTGTGTTGGGACATCAGATGATTTTGTGAGATGGTGCCAGGATGCCATGGAGTGGATGCAGATCCATGTAAAGCACATGAAACTTTCTGCTCCTTGATTTCCCTGCTGTTCCCTCCACTCTCCAAACTCCTTCGTTTTCCAGCCTTGCCTGAATTCCAGCAGGAGCCACCCTTTGGCTCTGAGCTCTCCTGGGTTCAGGGACACCCATCCTCCCTGCCCTGTGCTGCCACAATGAGATCTGTAATTTCCAGTCCTGTCTCCATTTCCCCACCACTCCCAACCAACCCTGGCCCATCAGTGCTGTGTTTGCCCTGGGAAAGGACACGGGGCCGTGCACACCCCATTATTTACAACACATTAAATTGCCAAATATAGCACTTGGATGTCTCAAACTAAGGAACACATTCCCGTGACCTTAGCAAGCCCTAATTATCTCCACAGCGCTTGTTAAGGGCTGAAACATCAGCTCAGTTTTGAGGCCAGTGGCCTCAAATTCAGGTTAATTTGTTGTAAAACACAGCAAAATCGACTCCCTGCCTTGGCAGAGAGAGATCCTCTTGGAATATCCAGGACACAGCAGAAGTGAAATCCCTTTCAGCTCTTACCTTGGCTCCTTTCTCTCCTTGCCTTCCTTCGGGACCAGCTGGACCAGGAGGGCCCTAAAGAAAGCCCAGAATGGAAGGAAAACAGAATTTAGGTCCTGCTGCTCTGCTATGCTCCGTTAGAATTAGCAAAATGATGCTGCAGCCCCAGGGAAGGAGACAAAATGGAGACAAATATCTCTGAGAAGCTTTTTAAATTAGCTCCTTGCTAAATGAATCCCTGGGTTCTGCCAGCAAGGCAGGAAGAGCAGGAGCACCTCATCCTTGGATTTTCTTTGGGCTGTTAACATCTTTTAAAACAAATCCATAGGATTCGCCTGGCAGCTTCCCATCAATTTCCAACGGCTGCGGATGGTGCATAATTTTATTTTTTTTAATTATCACATATTTTACACAGTATTTACACAGCATTTATTGCAGGCTTAGTAACAACATGAGTTTTAAGAAGTTAATAGAAATGCATTTGGAAAAATGCTCCTAAAGAACCAACTCACCCTTTTTCCAGGGGGTCCGGAGGGGCCTGGCTCTCCTGTGGGCCCTGGGGAACCCTGTGTGGAGAGAGGGGAGGGGAATGAGCCATGAGTGCACCTTGGGATGTGGGAAAGGGCAGGCAAACCTGGGCCAGGCTCCTGAGTTTGTGCTGAGCCCGGGTGGGGGAGGCCAGAGGAGCTCCCAGCCAACAACTCCTCGGGGGGCAGGTGGGATCCTGGTTTAGCCCTTCTCAGTATGGAATGGCAGAAGGCAGGGAAAGGCTCAAATCAAAGGCTTGGGAAAGGCTCAAATCAAAGGCTTGTTTTTCCAGGAGATAATTTATGGTTTAGGGATGTAGTGCTAGGAAATCTGGAGGATGGATGGATGGATGGATGGATGGATGGATGGATGGATGGATGGATGGATGGATGNAGGGAGGGAGGGATGGCAGGCACAGACAGGAGGGAATGAGGTCCTCAGTGGGCAATTCCCACTGGGAAATTCAGTGGGAATGAGAGGCTCACTGCCCCTGGAGCTGACACAGAGCCACGGGCACTGTGGGGAACAGCTCCCATCTCTCCAGGTACTCACAGTCTGTCCAGGTTCACCATCATCACCTTTGTCACCAGGGGGACCATCTTGACCCTAAGAAGGAGGAAAAACAAGGAACAAGGGGGTGTTTTTAGGGTGTGAATGGAGCTGAGAAGAGGAAATACCAGGGGAGCTGTTGGGAAGGAGCAGCACAGTTGAGTTTCACTACACCAGGAGGAGGAAGCTCTGTGAAATCAACACTTACAGCTGGGCCAGGCTCTCCAGGAGGACCAGGGTCACCAGGGAAACCAACTGGGCCCTGCAAAGAGAGGAGAATATGCCCAAGTCAGAGCTGTTGCACCTAGAGAGCCCCAGTGACAACAGGGGGAGTCACCCTATGGAGTAAAATCCCAATTCCTATGAACACAACTCCATATCCCATCCCATCTTTGCAGCTGCAGCGTTTTCACCCTGTCCCAGCCCAGATCTACATCCTCTACCAGAGCCCCAAAGGCAACACTGGGACTTCCATCCCAGTTTTTCAGAAATCCATTGGCCTGGTGACAGCAGAATCCTGCCAGCTTTGGGAATGTGCAGATTGGGAGGTTTTGCTTTTGAAAATGTGTGACATTTTGCACAGGAGGAGCCTCTCAGAGCATTTAATGACTGAAACACTTCATCATTCTTCCCCATACAATGTCTGTCGGGTGCTTCACATGATTCCAGGAGCAGCCTGCAACCCATCACAGATATCCCAAATCCCATCTGTTAGGAGGGATGACTAAACTCCCCTCCTCCTCTGCTGCTTTGTGCCATCTTGCCTGATCTCATCATAAATTTCAGGCATCAGAGGAGCCTGCAGGATAAACCCTATACCACTGTCCCCTGGTGTAAATCAGCAGAGCTCCACTGGCTTCACCAGAGCTGTAGAAATTAGCAGCAGCAGGGACCTGGCTGTGCAGGTACAGCTCCCAAATCCAATAAATCTCATTGATCCTGTTTTGGAAGCTCTGCTCTGGTGCAGAAGACCTTGGAAAGCCATAAACACAAAATAACCCTACTGCAGCTCCTCTCCATGGGGTGAGTCTGCAAAAAGCACTGATAATTCCAGCATTTCTGGGAAATAGGGTACAGAGGGGTCTTTCCCTCATCAGAAGGAGGCTGAGATCATGGATCACCAGAGGAGCAATTCTGTGGCTGGGAAACTATTTTAGATTTCCACAGGTATCTCTGGGAAACATCTTTTCATGCAGGAATCTCTGCTGGCAGTGAGGGAAGGACTGAGGGGGTACTTACAGGGCTGCCTTTGGGG
Organism: Notiomystis cincta; assembly: GCA_013398075.1. Lineage (NCBI taxonomy): Eukaryota > Metazoa > Chordata > Aves > Passeriformes > Notiomystidae > Notiomystis > Notiomystis cincta. Next base: position 15,647 of record VZRX01022448.1, on the reverse strand, counting down.
CCATCATCCCCTGGTGGGCCTTTGGGGCCAGGTGGGCCAGCAGCACCAGAGGGACCTGCTTCCCCCTTTTCACCTCTTTCACCTTTAGGGCCCTGTAAAGAAAAAAGCTTTTATTATCCAGAAAAAAAACCCCAACAACCCCAAACCTTCCTGATCTCTAATTATCCTTTAATCAATTCTGAGCAAGAAGCTCTATTTGTGTCTCCAAACACAAGGACATGATTTAACAGTCCCTTCCCACAAGGACTGAGTGGTGTTCATGGTGTTCAGTCGTGGGTAGCCCAGATTTGGTGACTAAACGTGATCCTATAAATACCCAGGAACGTGGCAATGTCTCATGGATACCCAAATCCAGGACAGGGCTGGTTCAGCCCCTGCTGTCCCTCACATCCACCCCTCTCCAGCACATCCATGCCTCTCCCAGCAGGCACTTACCGGGAGGCCAACCTCTCCAGGGAGACCAGGCTCACCAGATTCCCCAGGTTCACCCTACACAGGGAAAAAGAGCAAGGAAATATTCACTTTTCTGCATATTCACATTTCTGCAGGGGGATGAGTTTTCTGCTGGCACAGCAAAGCCACTGCACGAGTGCTGCAGCAAACTCCTGCTTCAGGCTTGTCCAGGTGCTTTACCTTCTCTCCTACTGCACCAGGATTTCCTATTCCCCCAGGAGGACCCTGTGGACCGTCTGCTCCTGGTGGCCCAGATGGACCTCTGGGTCCTGGTGGGCCTGGTGGACCCTGAGAGAAAAGGAGGGCAAATTTCAGGTGGATTTCTCAGAGCAATGTCAGTGAGGACATAAGAAATATGGAAGCCCCTTACCATCTGCCCAACGTCACCTGTTTCTCCCTTCTCCCCAGGCGGTCCAGGCAGGCCCTGTGCAGGTGGAGAGGAGGAGTTTTAGCTGTGAACATCTCAGGTGAGCCCTCACCACCACCCTCAGCCCTCCCTGGATGCTGCAAAATTACCTGCAAGCCCACAGGGCCAGGAGGACCAGGGAAACCTCGGGGTCCTTCATCCCCTTTCTGCCCAAAGAGGCCCTGCTGTCCTCGGGGCCCAGGCTCCCCATCAGCTCCCTGCAAGGGAAGGAAGGGTCTGATCATCCCAGGACAGACATGGGGTCACACAAACCCCACCCCACCACCCCCTGCTGCAGCCAGAGGTGACACCCTGCTCATGTTGGGCAGCAGCAGTGCCAGGCAGGAATCATTCCAGTGCTTCCCAGGAGGCATTTTTGGGGAAAAAAGTGATTTCTGCTAATTGGGGGCAATACTCACAGCTGGGCCAGGCTGACCAATCGGACCCTGGGGACCTGTGGGGCCTGGGGGACCCTGTCACAAAAAGAGAAATGTCAGTGTTAGGAGCAGAGTGATAAATCCACCTGGAAAAAGAGAATTCCCTCAACACAGTCTCCATTAAAGCTGCATTAATTCCCAAAAGAGAGAGGGAGAACAGGGTAAGGTCTCCCTGGACACCCCAGCACCCCTCAGCCCTGGTGCCAGTGGAGAGCAGACACATCCAAACACATTTTTGCTGCAGCAAAGCCATGTCCCATCACTCAGCCCTGGCCAGACACTCCTGGATAACTCCTGTTCCTCAGGCTCTGGGCAGCACACAAAGGGTGTGGAACTGGCATTACCATGGAATTACTGGATGGTTTAGGTTGGAAAGAACCTCTAAAGATCTCCTGCTCCAACGCCTCTGTCATGAGCAGGGACATCTTTGACTAAATCAGAACGGGAACTTCAGCCAAAGACCCAACTTTGATGGCAACGCTGCTCATGTTTCACAGATATTTCCATGCTAAGTGGGTGATGTGGAAATATCTCAGTGTTCCTGGGAGCTGGAGGCTCCCACTTGAGGCACTCACTCTTTTTTTACATCATGTGGGTATTTGATGAAGCAGAGGAGATGAATCAACATTAGAAAGGAAAGGAGAGAAATATAATTTCTATTTCCAGCAGGTCACACAAAGAACCCCACTCGAGAGAAGCAGCCACAGCAGAGTCCCCTCCACTCACCTGCTCCCCCTTGTCTCCTTTGCTGCCCTTCTGCCCAGGCTCCCCGATCTCACCCTGCCAGGAACAAAGGGACAGCATTAATTCCACACCTCAACATCCCAGCAATGGCCCTGTGTGTCTGCATCCTCATCCCAAATCCCCAGGGACACCCCACAGTGCTGAATAATTCCAGAGACTTGGCCATTCCAGGGGCACCCAAACCCTTTTCCATCCCACAACTCCTCAGCTGCCATGTGATGGAAGAACCCGCATTTTGCAGACCCTTCCAGCTGCCACGAGGGATTTATCCCAGATGATGTTTCCTGGGAATCCTCCACTCCAGAGGGGCTTAATGAGACAGTGGGCAAAGGTAATTAATTTGGAGAGGCTGGGCATCTGTGAGCAGGCATCTGCTACAGGCTTGGGGGAGGCAAACTGGATTTCAAGGAATGATGGCCATAAAAATCCTCAGCAGTGTGGGATGCACCACGCTGCCAGCGTTGCCCAGTTCCTTCCCAGAGTGACCCCAGGCAGCAGGAGCTGTCCCCACCTTGTCTCCATCCTCTCCAGGAGGTCCCACAGGACCTGCTGGGCCCGGCAGTCCCACGGGGCCCTGGATGCCATCCCGGCCAGCCGGTCCTTGGGGACCCTTCTCTCCCTGGAAGCAGAAAAACAGGCAGGTCACACCCAGAGCTCTCCAACCAAACCATTACAGCCCATTAAGGCTTTTATTCAGCTGCTAATGACTCCTGGCTGGATGGGCAGAACAGCGAAGCTGGTTCCAGCTGATATTTCATCTGTGCTCCTTGTCTGAAATGAGACAAAACTTCTGTCTTGAGGGATAATGAAAAGAACAAACGAGTGTAAGCAGTGAATACTCAGATCACAGCTGCAATTCCACTGCTGCAGCAACACAATCTGATTTAATCTGAACCCTCTGCCATCTCAGCCTGGATGACAAACAAGACACCAACTAATTTTTACTCCCACGAGCCACTTTTTGCTGATTCTAGTCCTGGCTGCCCCAGCACTCACTGCTGCTCCCTCCCTGGCTGACCCCAACTAAGAGGGGTTCTCAGGAGGCCCCGAGCTCCTTCCTGAGCTTCTGGACAAATAAAACCACCTAAAGTGAATAAAACAATCTCTGCATCAACATCTACTGGTACTCCTTGGAGCAGGAGCCTTCAATCAAATTTGTTTGTTTACAGGAACTGAACAGTGAATATTCTCCTGTTTCCTCACCCATAATTGAATTGCAACCGAATCCTGGGTGCTCTCCTCTAAATAATTAGCTGCCACGTTAATTGCCTATTCATCCCTGCCCTGACTGACAGGTTGTGTAGGTACTCAGCAGGACAGATGTTCCTAAAGCTGATTCACCAGGAAATTCTCACCTCTGGATTAGCTGCCAGGGTTTCTAACAAACAGCAAACGTGGCTGATAAACACTTTTGCTATCAGTCAACCTCCACCACAGCAGCCTGACATCACCAAAGCCACCTCTGGCTGGTTTTGCTGATGGGGCTGGCTCAGTTCTCTGCCCACAGGCCTGGCCTGTGGCTGTTTGTCACTGGGAGGTGACACAGGCTGTGTTTCAGGGGCACTTGAGCAGCTGACATAGGAAAATTCCTTCCTAACTGAATTCCTTCCTCGTTGAATTCCTTATTTTTAAAATTTAAATCTCCACAAGGACTGGTCTCACGCTCAGCTCCCCACTGTGCACATCTCCAGCTGTCCCACAACTGCTCATCTTCCTACTGGTACTTACTGGAGCTCCCTTTTCACCTGCAGGTCCTGGAGGTCCCTGAGGGCCAGGTCTGCCTGGCAAGCCTATAGGGCCAGCTGATCCTGCAGGGCCACGCTCCCCAGGAGAGCCCTGTGGGGAGAAGGAAGAGGAAAGGAGCATTAATTGCAGTGTTGAGCTTCACCCATGCCCAGAGAGAGAAATCCAAACTCCTCATCCACGCTTGTGCACATTTGATGGGATAACTTCCACGTGAAGAGTTGCTACCACCAGCCTATGGGGTCCTGCAGATGGGTTTTTTTAATTAAAATCCCTGGAAGGGCTGGATTCTCCTCTGGATGCTGCAGAGAGCTCAGTTCCTGGGGACACATTAACAGCCTGGAACAAGAGCATGAGGCACTTCACAGCCAGCAGGGAAGGTTGGATGATGAATGTTTCCTTCCAGCAGGGCGGCCCTGAGCAGAGATCTCAAATGGAGACAACTTCCAGAGGGAAGGCAGGTGGATTAGAAGCAAAACCCTGGATGTCCTGAACCCCTGCAGTTCCCTCAGCCCATCACGTACATCCACAGCTGACCCAACAAAATCACTGAGCTGTTACATGCATGGCTTGTAAAATAAAGGAACATGCAGGGAGTCATCAGGAAAATGGGGATAAAGCCTGGAGCTGTGACTAACCCCGGCCTGGCCCTGCCAAGCTTGTAAATGGTGGTGCCTGCAAGGACAGGGATACTCACGGCTGGGCCTGGAGGGCCTGGGGGACCTTCGTTGCCTTTCAGCCCTGGAGAACCCTGGAGGAGGAAAAACAAAGTCATTTGGGGAGCTGGGGGGCTGGACAACTGGGAATTCTCCAGCTGGAGGGAGCCAGCAGCCTCTACTCACAATGGGGCCAGGGAGGCCTCGCTCGCCGGGGAAACCTCTCAGTCCGGGGGGCCCGTCCTTCCCTGGGAGGCCGGCGGGACCCGGATCCCCCTGCAAGGACAGGCAGACAGGGCTGAGCTCCTGCACGCTCCATGGAGGAGCATCCCCTCCATCTCCAGGGAGGGACAGGCAGCAAGGAGGGAGAATTCCAGTCCCTACCTTGGTGCCTTCTTTTCCAGTAAGGCCAGGAAGGCCTTGTTCACCCGGGGGACCTGGAGGGCCTGGATGGCCCCGCTCACCCATGGGCCCGGTCTCACCAGTGGGACCCTGGAAAAAACAGGGAGCAGGGAGTGAGCATTGGCAGGGAGAAAAATCACAGTACAGCAGTTCAGTCCCTTTGTTTGCAGTGGGATGGAAGAGGAGCCTTTCAGTGCCACCAGCAATCCCTGGAGAGATTCTCCCTCTGGCATCTACAGGGACCTTGTTCTGGGAGTGGTCAGCACCATCCTTGGCAGGCTGGAGGCACTGGGAACTTCAGGAGTTTCTCTCCAACGAGATGTTAACACCACAACGATTACACTTAGGTTTTCCTTTTTAATTGAAAACTTCCTAAGCACTCTCCAACCCCGCTGATTCCTGCTCCGATGGGGCATAAATAATGCATGAAGCTCGTACTCCACGGCAATTACAGCTCTGCCTCTGCGGGCACTCAGGGGGACAAGAGCCACCAAGGGCTCCCCACGGCCCATTTTTAGGAGGACAAAAGCCACCTACCCCAAACCACAGTGTCCCTGCCCATCGGTGGCTTTGGGGACAGGGCTGTAACTCATTGTCCTGCTGCAGGGAGCCACTTTAGAGCTCACTGAGCAGCCACAGATCATGGCAACTACTCCCGGCAGAGCCCCACGAAATTGCCACAGAACCTAATTTGCACTTGAGAAGGGCCGTCAGGGAATTGCCCCTAATCAGGGAATTTACAAATCAGGGACTTTCTGCTGTCATTAAAGAGGACAAATTAATTACTTGCTAATTAAAGAGCTGCTCCCCAGCAAGTTCAGGGAAGAAGGCTCGACCCAAAGCCAGCGCTGCTCGGTGTAGGCAGCGCTTCGGCTGCAGGAGGGATGATTTTCCTCACAGTGACACGGAAAAGCATCAAATTTGCTCTGCCCTGACCACCAGCAGCTGCCCAGCCCTTGGAGATCTCCTTTAACTCCTTGGCTACTTGAGGTCTTTTAGCTGGGTTTGGTTTTTTAGCTGCTTTCTCACCCTAAATAGTTTTACACCAGGGTGGTGAAGTTCACAGGAACCACCTCATTTCTGTTTGTCCCAAGCCCATCCTGACCCTCAGCAAGTTGAGCTGGGAACCTGGGGGGATTTCACATCTGCTTCAGGAATTTCAAAGCCTGACCAGGCTTTGCTTTCCCTAGAAAAGGAGTCCCTGCTGCACAAGCCGTGGTCCCAGCAGCTCCAGTTGAACCAGTGAAGACCAGTTGCAGAGGGCTGGTGCAGGGGTGAGCATTTGCTTCTTACCTGAGGGCCCACAACACCAGGAGGGCCAGGAGGGCCAGTCTTGCCTTGGAAACCCTGTTAGAGAAAGGGAAAAGACAAAGAGGTGACACTTGTGCCATGGATTCCTCCTGTGAGGGTCACACTGCCACCAAGTGCTCCTCCTCCAGTGAAACCCCTGACCTGGATGGGCACCTCAAGGAAAAGGAAATGAGAAATCAACCAGAAAGTGGGAAAATGTCCTTTTATAAAGGGTGAAACAGAGGAAGAAGGAGAGATTCTCAAAGCTCAGCTCTGCTGTTTGGATGGAGCTGCTGCAGTCTGGCCATATATAAATATATACATATAAAAATCTGTTGTGCTCATGAAAACATAGAGGAAATGCCAATTAAAAATGCCATTAATGGCTATTAAATAGTTATAAAACAAATCAGCATGAGTTCCTTTATGCTGAGCAATTCTTAAAAGCTGTTTCCCTTGCCCTGCTCGCCATTCTGGTGCTGGTTTAGGCTCAGTTCTGAGCTCAGCTCAGCTCCCAGGAGCTCAGGGGGCAGCACCACAACCCGTGGGGGCTGAGTGGAGCTTTATCTCCTCCATCAGCACTTGCTGAAAGGAACCACAGCCTGTTTGTCTCCAAAGGCTGACGAGCAGAGAAGTCTCCATGACAGCTCCTTCCACTGGCATTTGAACAGTGACAACGAGGAACTCTCACCACTGCAATTGTTTGGCTCTCCCAGGCTACTCTTTAAAAAGCACATTAATTATGGTTTTTTACTCCAGCCTGCTGACAAGCTTGAGAAATGGCATTTAGGGCACACGGGCTGTTTTCTCGTTGCCACAAAAGAGGATCAGATAAATCCCATGCCAACGCTAGCCTGTCATGCTAAAATAACTCTTCCACGCTATTCTGGCTGCCTGCAGATCAGAAAATATCCTGTCACTGATGGGGAAATGGCAAAATATCCTTGGGAAATGAAGGTACAATTTAAATTCTTCTCGCAGACAAATATTTAGACCATTTCTGTGCAGGACTTTCCTTATTAACCTGAAGAAAGAGGTTTCCTTTTGTACTCTTTGAGCCTTGGGCATGGAGTTTTAAGAATCTGTCATGGCTTTTTTAGAGGCAATCTTTGCAAATCTAATACCAAATATCTCAATGTGCCTGTTTGCTGCTGAATGGGAACTTAAATAAAGGGAAGTGTTTGACACAGAGATTTCAATCTTGCGTGAAGATACACTGCACTGACCAGGCTGCTGATGCAGAAAGAGTATTTAATTCATTTTTATGCTTCTCTCCTTGCTTTTTGGCACTGTGTGGGGAAAAGAGGACAAAAAAAAGGGATTTCTGCTGCCTGGGTCTGCAGGGGAAAGTGATCTCAGCAAGGCTGAGATTCTGTTACCTGGGAGAGGCAAACTGAGGAAAGTTTTTAGGGAGAGCTTTCAGACCCCAAAATAATTTAAAGACCATTCTCCATTCATTCCTGCAGACTTGGAGGTTGGTGCTTTCTATTCCAGTCTCAGAAACTGATGGCAGTGGATGCTGTCAGAGTTCTCACTGCTCCCTCCACCTTGGCTGGAGGTGTCCTTGGATGTCATGGAAAACTCAAGGAGGACTCAAGGCCAGTCAGGCTCTGGCAGGTGAAAACTCTTCACCTTTAAGTTAATCCTGACCTGAGAGCTGAGCTCAAAACCACCTCAAAGGCCTTGTTTTAAAATCAATCTTACAGCATGGAAATAAATATCTGGTGTTGGGCTGAGCTGTGTTTGCATTGCCTTGCTTAGCAAATGCCAGGCAAGTTAATTAAATTGTGTGATAAGTTGAGGGGAAAAAATGCATAATGTGCAGAGCCTTTTAATGCTCATTTGCTGGGGGAGGCAGTGGAGACAAACTGCCCACAGAGCACCCTGAGCAGCTGAGGACACACAGCCCCTCTGGGGATCCAAACCACCCAAATGTGGGGCTGCATCTCCCCTGCAGCACAGGAGGCTTTAGAGAGACCCAAACCAGGCTCAGGATTCACCACCTGCCCAAGGTGTTTTGGCTACTTACAGTTTCTCCTCTCTGCCCAGGGTGCCCAGGCAATCCATCCTTCCCAGGAGGACCCTGAGGCAGAAAAGCAGGGGGAGAAATAAAATCAGTGAGTGCTCAGTAAAAAATCCCTGATGAGGATTGAAGCAGCCCTGCTCCCCTCAGTTCCCAGCTGTTTCACAGGGACAGGGGGGTGCTCAGAACCTTAAAAGCTACACCCCTTCCCCCCACATCTCCCAAAGGATTTGTCTCTCAGGTCCACAGCTGGAGCTGCTCACCACCCTCAGGAAATCACTCCCAAAACATTTCTGAGGTCCCCCCAAGTGCACCAGAACTGCAGAGACAGCAGTGCTGTGCTGTCCTCCACGTCCACAGGGGGAAAATAAAGCACAGAACAACCATGAAAGATCCCAGAGATCCTGAGTCAGTAGGAAATGAACATTTATAATCAGCTGCAATTTACTTGGCTATTTAAAATCTGAAACCATTGGGTTGTTATCAGCATGTGTCAGTAATGCCTTTTATTGGGAATGTCACCACTTGTCAGGGAATCAGCTCGGGCTGGGTGGGAAAGAGTGGATTATTTCTTTGGATGTCTTAGGAATTGAGTTACTTACAGGGGGGCCTTTTGGTCCAGGGAATCCAGTTGGTCCTTGAGGTCCTGGTGGTCCCTGGGATGAAAGACAAACCAGAGACCTTGGTTAAGGAACCTGGAACACTTGGTATGACATATTACCTCTGTGTGAGCAGCACATGAGCACAAAGATCTGGAAAGCCAAATGCTGGGTGATTGTGTAGAAAAAATTACAAACAGAACAAAACCCAGTGAGGAAACAAAAAAAGCAGAAATTGAGGCTAAAATCATGAAAGTCTCATTGTTTCAGTATTTCCCACCTGAGTGTTACCTGGAGAAAGCAGCAGGAGGTCCTAGAGAACCACATTCTCCAGAAACTGCCTGAAATTCTGGCTGCCTGCAGTCACCCAGGGGTGACTTTTCCCTTCTCCCACGAGTGATGCTTCCACAGGACACCCAAAGTCCCACCTGAGCCTTCCCTGGAGGGCTCAGACAGGACCTAAGGGCTGTGGGTGGCTTGGGAGGTCCTCCCTCCACACCAGCACATTTCACCTTGGATTTCTAACCAGAATTTTCCTTTTCTCCTTTCTTTTTGCATCCTGGCTCCTGCCCACTCCTCTGAGCTAACAGGGCACCCAGGAGGATGCTCCTTCCAAAATTCCCTCAGCCCTGCAAGCCCACCTCCCCTGCCAGAGCAGGATTGAGCCCTGTTCACCCCAGCCCATCTTACCCTTTCTCCAGGAGGACCAGGGGGGCCATCACCACCAGAGTTGCCCTTTTAGGAGTAAGGAAAACAAGAGAGCATTTAAAAAATACCCAAATCAGCATCACAGCTCCCCCAGCCCTCTCAATGATAGTTCTGTGGCAGGAGCAGCAGCCAGTGACAAAGGAGCAGCTGCTTGGTCCCCCCACATCCCTTCATTAAAATCCAGAAGAAATTGGGATATTCCCACCACACGATGGCCTCCCTTGGAGAGATAAATGCCACCCTGAAGAGGAGGGATTTATCAAAAATTCATGCCAACACAAAGCCCAGACATTTGTTTTTAAATCTGGCAGCACGGTGGTGACAACCTCTCACAACAGAAGCTTTGCTTCACCCATCCTGGTGATGGATGCTCAGGTAATCACTCAGTGCCTCCAGGTGGGCTGGGAGGAAAAGCCCAGATTTTGCCTGGTGGCCAATCCTGGCTCAGCAGTGGGAAAGCAGCAACACAGCCCCTCACCCACAGCACAGCCTAAGGGCTCCCAGGGGGTTAAACCCTACTGAAACACCAAACCCCAGGGTTTAGGGGGGCTATGGGGCTGTGGGTGGTGCTGCTTGTGATGACACAGGGTGCATCTTTGCAGCTGGGTGATTTAGCTGGGAATAAACCTCAGGAGGGCTCAGATTTCCAAATCCAATGGAAAAGGAAGGGAGGGATTGGGAAGGCAATGAACCAGGTGCTCTCTACACCAGCACTGCTTAGGACACCATCCTGCAGGCTCCCCAAGCCTTACCTTTGGGCCAGGTTTTCCAGTGCTTCCCCTGGGGCCTCTCTCCCCACGTGGACCCTTGAAAAGACACAAAAAGTGACATTTGAGGCCTTCCTGCTGCCCTGCTCTGTGCTCAGACAAAGCACCTGAGCTACACAGGGTCAACAAATCATCCCAGAAGCAACAAGGGGTGACAGGAACGGATCAGGAACACTTAAACCCCATTCAGCAGGGAGACCCAGCCCCAAATCTGTGTCCCCCTGGCTTAGCTGCAGATGCTGAAGGCCAGGTCCCCCCAGTGAGGACACAAAACCCATCCCAGTTGGCCATGAGAAGGTTTTAAAGGTTTTCCCTTTGACCACAACAAGGTTTTACAAGGCACAAGGATGAAGAACTGGCTTGTTACCGTCGGGCCACGCTGTCCTCTTGGACCTGGTTTGCCAGGAGTGCCCTGGAATGGAAAGGAAAAGGGATTAGGAACCCACAGCAGAGCCTCCCTCGCACAAACTGCCTCAGAACCTCTCTGCTGCTCATCTGCCATGCCAAAGTCAGCAGCAGGGTCACTTCCATCTCCTGATTCTTGTATTTATTTGAATTTATAGTGCTCAGGCAGTTCTGGACAGTGGTCACAACACCCAGACAACATCTGCTCTCTGAGGGAATGTATTTCTCCAGGAACATCATCCAAAGCTCTTTAAAATCCCACAAAAGTGAGGTTTTAAAAAGGTGAGTTTAAATCTTTCAAAGATGAGGCCACACACTCAGACCACGCAGTATCCCAAAAACCCAGACAAAACCTCCCCGACTCTGCCACCCCTTTTTCCCCCACTGATCCCTGCTCCTGATGTGGGGCTGCTCCCACGTGGTGCTGTGGGGTGTGGAAGGAGTGGGAGCAGATTCCTGCCTGGAGCAGCTCCTTCCAATTAAGCTGCCCTACATATTTACGGATCTTCCCTACGTCGGAGCTAAACAAGGAATTCCAGGAGTTGTTTGGCTCATGAGATCTGACAGCTGCACTCAGCTCCCCGGGATGGGGGACTGGGATTAATCCTGCCCTGGAAAAGGCAGAGGCTGCCAGGGCCTCGAGCTGGCAGCACGTTAAGCTGTGCCTAAAAGAAAAGGAATGACCTAAAAAAGCCTGGTTTGGGCTGGTGTCAAGCGGCCAAAAAATCCCTGAGAGGTTTTGACTTTGCCCCTTTGGAGCTGCTGATGGCACCAATCACCTGAGAGAGGAAGCCTCGATCCTCATGGAAGGAATGCTTAAAATATCACTTTGCCATTTTCTGCCCCAAATCCATCACCTCGCTGTGCTGCCTGCTCCAATCTGACACTCATTAACCAGCAGAACATAAAACAGGAGCTGGAAAACTTCACCATCAACTTTCTTCCAGCTGCTAAAATTAGTCCTGCTGAATCTTCCTTGTTCTGCAGCTCCATTTATTAAAGCCTGCTGGCATTTTTTTTTCCTTAAAATTAATTACAAAATTCACTTTAAAGTACTCCAGCTGGTTTTCTTTGAGCTCTGAGAGGCTAAATTGGGAGCAGGTGGGGAGGAGGGGGTGCTGCCTCCCCTCAGGTAGCCCCCCACACTCCTCTCCTTCCACAATTCTATTTTTAAGCCAAATTTCCCCCTGCTTATTGCTGTCATTAATCATGCATTCAGCCCCTTGCAAAGAATTTCTATTCCCTGTAAATGTACACAGCCCTGTACTTCTCAAACAAGGATTCTGACGTGGAGGCAGCTAAATTCAGATTATTTTTGAGGCACACAAAGAAATAGTTGGGTTTGGGGAGCTGTACATGCCCCAGGCTCTGTCAGGCCAGGCAAGCAGGGAGATTATTGCCCCCTGCTAATGGCAGAGGCCTCTCAGCTCTAAAAATAAGATTTTTTTCTTCATGTTTCATCATTGATTCCATGAGCAGGACTTGAACAGGCCCTGAGTTCACCTTGAGTAGAGGATGGGTGATGAGGGATCCAATGGGTCATAACCCTCCAAATCACCAGAGAATCAAAGGCTGCTTTGGGTTGAAGGGACCTTAAAGCTCAGCTCCTTCTGAACATTCCCATGGGCAGGGACACATTTTCCACCAGCCCCATCCAAAGTCACTCCAGGCTCCTTTAAATAGTTTCTCTCCCTCTTTCCTGCAGGTTCCCTTCCAGTTCTGGAAGGCCACAATCAGCTCACCCCAAAGCTTCTCTCCTCCAGCAATCCCAGCCTTTTCCCAGAGTCACCTTCTAATCATCTTCATCCCCTTTTTTCCCCTCTCCATTTTTACCTTTTCAGCCCTTTTTTTTGTACAACTGAACATTCATGAGCTGAACTTTCGTGTTTGGGGATGTTGAGCACCTCAGCACTAAAATTCAGCTGCCTGGGCAGGTCCTGCCCTTCCACCTTTGATTTTCACCTTTTTTTTTAATTATTTAAGGGCTTGGGAAGACTCTTTGTGCTGCTGAAAGGAGAAGCTGAAAAGCTGAGTTCCATTTTGTGGGAGAAATGTGGGATTTGCATCATTTTGGCCACATAAACCAGGGGCTGGAAAAGCTTAATGGTGACAAGGTGATAAAGAAAAGACAAACAAATGATTTGGGGTTGTTTTGGCTGCAAATTGAGTTATTCCACAATGAACTGGAGGAGAAAACCTTGGAAATTCTCTTTCTTGACTCCATGTGAACACACTCATAAACCCAGCAAATTGAGTGGTCTTAGGAGAACCAGAAGGGGATTTATCAAGTCTGACTCAACAAGGTTTAAATTAAGATGAGGACTGGAGCAGAGTGACCCCAGCTCAGCCTATAATTCTGTATATAATTGCTTTTCTCTTATTTCAAATGGGATACTTGGGATCAAAAAAAATAGAGATGGATAGCAAAGCTGTTACTGAAAATCAGCATTTCTGCAACTCTTAAATTTCTAAGCTGAGCTCCTGTTGCTAATGGAGAGATTTGTCCATGGAAATGTCTCTCTACACCGATAAAATGAGTGCAGGTTGGTGGATTGGGTAGAAAATGGTAGAAATGGTCCAACCACCCATTGAAATTAAAAAATAAAAAAAATTAAAAATTGAAATTATCATGGAGTAAACGTTTGAAAGGTAAAAAAACAAACCACCTTTTAAAATTCCTGAACTGAAGAAATGTGTGGCATGCCAAGGGTGTAACTAAATATCCTCACTGCCTCTGTGAAAGGCACAAAGCTCATTTGGAATAAAAGTGAGGAAAGTGCTGATTTTTTTTGGTTTTTTCTTCTCTTATCATGGCTTGGTTCTGAGGCTGGGCCCTTTCCCATCAGATCTGCTCCCTCCCAGTCCCTTTCAGGATGGAAAATGCCAAAATTCAAGCCCAACTCCCTCAGGGTTTGTTCCAACCTCATAAATGCCCAGCTCCTGGGACCTTCTCCACTCCCTAGAAGGTTTCCCATCCCATCCCAGGTGGATTTGATTCCATCCCAGAATAAAATCAGCCATGGATGTGCAGGGATTCAAAGCAGCACATCCCTCTCCTGCTGTTCTACACCCCAAAAAATCCAGCTCAGGGGTTTTATAGGTGGATATTTGAGAAGCAGGGTGATAATTCCAGTGAATTCCAGGTAATTCCAGGCTGAATTTCCTGGCCTCTCCATTCCTGCCCAGCTGGAGCAGAGGGAAGGATGAGGATGAACATTTGTAGTTCAGAATGAAATGAAATAATAAAAAAAAGGGGGGTGGATATAACTCAAATTGCAGTGGCAGGATATTAATGCAGTGCAAAGTGATTTATATTTCCTGGGCTCCTCTCAAAGCTGTCTGTTAGAAGTCATTTCTATTTAAATGAGAGTAAAAAGGAAACTAATTCCACTTGCTGTCCTCACTCCCCCTTCTTGTCACTGGGACTGGTGCAGAAAACGACTCTGTCTGTACTCTGAATCCCTTAATTCAAGCATGTTCTGCAGCAGATAAAAAATAAATCAGTATATTTAGACAATCCCCATTGGAGAGAAGGCTGTGGAGGTGGGGTGAGAGGCACAGACGAGGCTGGGGGATGAAACCCCCTGATTTTCAGGGTGTCTCTGAATTTTGAGCAGCTTATTAAAAGCAGCGAGAGCCTTCTCAGCCATGCATTTAGAATTTCAAGTTAGGTGAGAGAAGGTTCTGGCTGCTTCTGAACAGATTCAGCCATCTCTAATAATTACTGTTAATTAAAGAGCTCTTTGTGCCCTGAGCAAAGTCTGACAGCACAGGAAGGATCCAGGTTCAGAGGAGTCTCTTAAAATATCCCGAAGGGAAAATTCCCAGGGTTTAATTGGGAAGCTGCTGGCTCTGCCATCACTCCTGTCCTGCAGCAGGAACCTCATCTGGGATGAGCCTTTCTGGGCAATTCCAAAGTGGGAAAACCTCTGGAGCAGCTGCCCAGCTCTGGAATGATCCCCACATCCCTTTGGAGAGAAAAAAATTGGTGAAGAAATGGACAAAAGAGCTCTTACCCGTGTGCCCTTCTCTCCATTGGCTCCTGGAAATCCTGGGAAGCCGATGGAGCCCTGGGAAGAGCAGACAGAGAGGGAGAGGCTCAGGGCACAGCCAGGGGCAGCTCTGGCCACCCCCAGCACCTCCTTGTGCCCTAAACCTCCCTCAGTAACACCAAAACCACCTCAGAAATTCAATTTCCTCCAAAAACAACCCCAAAAAACCCCCAAATCCACGGCTCGTTAGCAGTCACTGCAAAGACCCAGCCTGGTGGTGATGGGAGCCCGGCAGGATTTGGGATTTGAGCTCCTAAATCGCTGTGGCACACATGAAAATTTAACTCCTGCCTCGTTCTTTCTGATGTCAGTGCCTGGAGAATTGCTGCTGCTGCTTTTAAAATATGAATTAGTCCAAGAAAATGCAAAAAGCACCACCTCCCACCCCCCTCCCCAGCCCTTCTCCAGATGTAAAATGCAAATTAAAAAATAAACCATTCCCACCACAAGCAGCAAACAATCTCTTGCAGATAATTATGTCTCTAGAATGAAACAAGCCTGAGTTGGGTTTGGTTTTTGAGCAGTGAATGTAAATAATAAAATAAAAGGTAACAAAAACATAAGTTACCAAAGCCTCCAGGGCATGTGAAAAAAAAAAAAAAAACCAAACAAAAAAACCAAAAACTGGGCTGTAGCCTAAATCTATGGAGTGGAATTCACAGTTTTAATTTAAAAGAACTCCTTGAAAATGGCCTGCACAGAGGTGGGCGTGGAGAAAACTACAAGGGATGTTTGCAAATATG
>VZRX01022447.1:424422-464899 GCA_013398075.1 Notiomystis cincta | reverse complement strand
GGAAAAGGAAAAAGGAAAGGCTGTGGGTTTCGGGGGACACACCTAAAGGAGCAGGTGAGGTGAGGCTGATCAGGCCCGGGAGCTGCCTCTGCAGGGCTGACTGGGCAGCTTTCCTCTCGAGCGCTTTCCCCAGCGAGATGGGCACTGCTGCTGACAGGGTGAAATCCCCCTCCAGCCGCTGTCCCTGCTCAGCTGGGCTGGACGGGTCCTGACCCATCTCCCAGCCCATTCTCCCCAGCATGGTGGGGCCATGCTCATCCAGCTCACTCCTGACACATGGTGAGCCCACAGCAAGTTAAATCTACATCTTGAGCCCCTTGCTCTGCCTCTTGTTGATGGGAATAAAAGAGTTTCCCCACACCTCCTGCCAACATCCCCGTTTTCTCATTTCTAGCCTAAACACATCATCCCATTCACACAGATCCAAGAGCTCTGCAATGCTCTGAGGCCTTTTCTACAATCCCCATCAGGACATTCCCAAATCACCTTGACAGCCCTTGCTGGGAATCATTTATGTCCCTGGCCAGCTTGTGTCTAGAAAGATCAGAGTTTGGTTCCAAACCTCACATTTTTCCTTCCTGGAACCAAAAGGTACAACCTGGGGCTTCCTGTCGTGCTGGCTTCTATCCCAGGATGTGTTTCCTTCAGTAGAAGAGGCTCTTACCTTGGACTTGATTTTTTGTGGCCTCACTGATGAAGTTCACTGCTTCCCCCACCACGCTACACAAGGCTGTGCTGGGAATCAGGGTTAAAAGTAAGATGGAAAAACTGGGTGCTTTGGTACAGCTGAGGGGCACAAAGTGCTGCCAAGAGACAGGACCTCCTTGGGATAATTTTGTCACTGGGAAAGCACACCCTAAGCTGGCTGGTTTAACCTTGTTTTCAGTGAATATTGGGCTACGTCTGTGTGCCAAAACAGGCATGAAGAGGACCAAGCCTGTGGGGTAGGTGTGGCACAATATCTGATTCCAATTACATCTACATCCCTGATTACTATTCATAAATCAAAACATATTCATTATACAGGCAAAACACCCCCCAGCATTGCCAGGTCCAGGGCTTGTGTCCTGCCTCTGTTTGCTCCTGCTGGGAACTGCAGCAGCCCACAAGGGACTGTGCAACAGGCAGAGCAACAGGGGCATATTTTTCCCAATACAGGAAAGCTGAGAAGACTAAAAATAACAATTCTGGAAGAGCTGAGTGTGCAGGAGGGTTGCCCCATGCCTACAGTGCTCTGGGATGGAGCATCATGCAGCACATCCCCTTTGCTGTGCACAGACCAAGGGGCTTGGGGGGTTTCCTGGAGAGAGCAGTGTGGGAGAGCACCATAAAACATCCTCCAGCCCCCAGAGAGGGGTGGCTTTCTAATTACCCAGGTGGGTTTCTATTGTAAGGAGGGCAGCAATGCAGGATTTGACGCCCGGGCTCTGAATGTGTCACCTGCCAAGGGCAATTTAGCAAGTGGCCTGTGCTTTATTTTCCTGTTGTCCACAGCCATGGGGCAGCACAAGCCAAGCCCCCACCCCTGTGGGACCTGCCACCCTGATAAACTGATTTACCTCATGTCTGCCTTCCCATAAAACCCACATTTTGAAAAGGGTTTTGTGGGTGTGTGGGGCTGCATATACTATTGTTGTCTCTTTAATTAGGGCAGATAACAAAATGCTCTAGGATTTTGACCACCCCATGAAAAGCACTGCCTGTTTGGTCACACAGCAAGAAAATAAGAAACAATGCATCAGCATTTTATCAGCTAAGTCAAGGGGGTCCAGCTGACACTCAGGACAGTGCTTTCCAACCAGCCTGTCCCTCAGCATCACATGGTGCAGGCTCTGGGGCTGGGCAGCTGAAGGCTCATGAGGTCCAGGCTGCCCAGAAACACTGACAGTGCACATTCTGCATAACCAGGTACATTCAACAGAATTTCCCTTCCAGAATTTTTCCCCCATCAAGAACCAAGCCAAATGCAGGTCTCTAGGCAGGGAAAATCAGTGTGACACCACCTTCAGCATCATTTGTCTGATGACCATGGGGTGACCAGTGGATTCTTCCCAAGGGTGATGGGGGAGCCCCCAGCCCTGCAGCCCTCCAGAGCCCAACTGGGCTTGGTCCACACCTGCCCAGTGACTTATGGAGCAAAGCACCAAAATCAGCTTCTAAACAGCTCTGCCCAGTTCAGCTCTGCCACTGATGCACCTAAGACCTTCACACCCCCTGTTTCTGTGCCTCAGTTTACCCAGCTACAAACAGAGATGTGTACATTTAATCTCTTTTACTGCAAGGACATTGCACAAAGTGGTCTATAAATGCAAATTTATTAATACAGCAAGACCCAAGTCAGTTTTTACCTAAGGTGGAAAAGTGCAGCAGCCATACAGTTGGGATCACTGCACTCACTGCTGGGTGACCTGCAGAAGTGCTGGCTCCCACCTGCCAGGCCTGAGCAGTTAATGTGGAAAAAACCTAGAGCAGCGTGGGAAGGCTTGTCCCAGCACTCTGCTTTGTTTGCTGACAACTAGTGCAAGTGACAATATTAAGAGTGACTTTTAAGATTGCTGTGACTTTAATTGGAAAGGACATTTTTAATAGCCTGGGCCAAGAGCTGTGTGGTCCTGCCCCTGGCTGCTCTCAGCACAGCTCACGCCCAGGGATGCTGTTATTCCTCTGGCATGTGATAGCAATATCATGTGTGAACTGACAGAGCAGACACACCAACATTTTTTTAGCTGCACAAGCTGTCTCAGACAAGAAAAAACCCCCATCTATATGGCCTCAGGGGCAGCCAGACACAATCCTCCAAAATTACCTGTGTTCATGCAGAAAATGCAAGCAGATTTCCAAGCCATATGCATGGGCTTTAATCAATGAGCTTCCCTGATACATGGGAAACACTTCATTCCCAGAAATTGTCCTTTGACAGCTCTAACGAGTAGGATCTGTTCGGGATGGTAGTGATTAAAATGCTGACTCACAGAGGGTTTTCCATGCTGGTGGGACTGCACCAGCTTTGTGTTCACTTGGAAGGTATTTTGCATCCCTGCTTTTCAACCAATCTGCAATTTTAATCCTCTGGTTACAAACGGGTTGTTTGTGGCTTTGCCCAGCTGACTCCAGGTTTCCCTTCTTCAGAGTCTGCAGGGAGAGGCTCTCCCCTCACTCGCTGAGGGGCAGCAGGACAGGGAGAATCCCTGTGCTTTCTGCAGCCAGGAGCAGTGAGGAGCTGGCCTGTCTGCCCTGGGCAGAAGAGAGAGCAGTGACAGGCCTCCAGCAGCAGGAGCTGAGCCCACTGACCTGCACTCCACACCTCAGCTGTGAGGTGCCAAACCCAGGGCAGGTTGCTGGCTCTGCAAAGCTCTTGAGCATTTCATGGCAGGACAGAACACTGCTTCTCAAAGGGATTGAGGTGCATCCCCTGCCTGGCCATTGTGCTGCTGGCTGTGGCCACTTGCCTGTGTGAAGATGGGGTTTGTCCCTGTGTGTCCCCTTCTGCTTGTGGGACAGCTCCCCAAGTGCCATGTCCAGTACAGTCCCATTCCCTTGGACCTCTTTTGCAGCTCTTTCATCAGTCCCCTTGCAGCAGCAGTGATTAACTCAGGGAGATGGGAGTACCCTGGGGTCAGTCAGGGAGCTAAAGGAAGAGGAGGAAGGCAGCACTTCTGCCTGCCACAGAGTCAGTGCTGGGCAGATGATACCTGTGTGCCATGGCACAGTGACAGGCAGGGCCAGGGGGCTGTTTGTCACTGCTGGCACAGCAGGGCACTGCTCTGGGCCCAAGTACCCACACTGGCCCCTGGAGCAGCCAGGATCCCTGCCCAGCGTGAGCCAGCCCCCAGTGGGATCATTTACCCACAGGAAAACAGACCAAGAAGTTTCCATGAGCACCATCTCCCCATTCCTCCATCAGCTGCATCACAGCTCCTCACAACCCTTAATGATGCTGGGTGTAACTACCAAAAGGCTTTTTGGGTTTCCTCTGATAAGGATTTTCCTCTCCCAAGCACAAATGATGGCTCAGCTGCAGCAGAGGCCCCTCACTCCACTCAGGCTATGGGCAGCTCCTGCCTTGAGCAGCAGCAGCCATGCCTTTGCTGCAGCAGCCTTCTCTGTAAGGAAATTGCCAACCCCAGAAAACTGTTCCCCTAATTACAGCGTTGGAGCATGGAGAAAACCACATAAATGATTCACACAGTGTTCCCAAGCTGCAGCCGCGTAAATTAGAGAGATTTCCAAAGGCTCCCGAGCCACGCTCGCTGTTATCAGGATGGAAATGCTGAAACTTTCATCATAAAGAGGCAAGAAGGAAAAAACCTGCCGTTAAATGCATCTCTGCAAACCAGGGAGACCTGGGAGGTCTATCCCCTATAGATCTTTGCAGAGGGGTTGTTAAAACCCCTCGGGGAGTTCTCATAGGAGGGAGCAGGCAGATAGCAGGGGAACTATAGAAATGCATCTGCTTGTTATTTCGGAGGGACATGGGGATGGAGCCTCTGCTGACAAGCAGAGGATGAAAAGGAGAAGGCAAGAGGACTTGGGGCCAGCAGCAAGGGATGGCTCGTGGCAGGGAAGAGAGTTAAAAGTGTCCCATTGTTAGGGAAGTTTGCTCTCCTTCAGACCATCCTGCTCCCAGGGACACCGCGCCGCCTTTTGAAGTGCAACCTTAGGCGGTTCCTTGTCACCCATTGGAGAGGGAGCTTTTTTACCACATTAAGTCATTGGGTAGCAAATGAATGGGGGGTTTTGACTATTCACAACTTCACCTTATAAATATCAGGGCTGGAGGTTCCTGCAGCTTTGCTCCATCCCCACAGCTCACCTTGGGAAGAAGTGGAGGGAGGCGGCCCTGCTCGTGTGGAGACCTGCGGTGCGGAGAGCTACGGAGCAGCCAAAGGGATCCAACCCCACTCCTTGAGACAGCCATGAAGAGAAGCACCCTCCTCATTCTCTCCATCACAGGGGTCTACAGTGCCATTCTCCACACAGCAGCATGGTAGGGTCCAACTCAGTGGAAAGGGCATTTTTTAGGGATGCTCTTCAGCCTGTGATAAGGTGATTAATTTTATTTTCTTTGTTTCAGGTCTGTGAATAACTTTCTGATGACAGGACCTAAGGTAATTAACATACAGACTGTCAGGAATTTAAATGGAGTGATTTTGTTTTGCAAATGGGAAACAGTACTTTCCAAGGAACCAGACTTCCCAGAGCATATCGGCTCCAAGTCCTGCCAATTACAGAGGGAAAGGACTCGCAACCCGCCTATGTCTGTTTTCTCTGATAAATGCTAAACCAGGGTGATTTTAACGCCGCTGTTTCCCCTGCCAGGCTTACCTGACGTACTCCAGCAGCGTGGCAGCCGGGGCGCACAGCGGGATGGAGGAGTGCAAGTTCCAGTTCGGGTGGGAGCGCTGGAACTGCCCCGAGAGCGCCCTGCAGCTCTCCACCCACAACCGGCTCCGCAGCGGTGAGTGCTCCTTCACCTGCCGGCCCCGCTCCCCGCCCCGGGATGCTCCGCATGCCCGCTGGGATGTGCTCTGGAGAGGGCTGGTGCTGCTGATTTAACTGACTGATGGAGAAGGGCTTTCCTGTCCCAAAAATCGCAGCTGTTTTTCCTTTAATTGTATTAATTGGTGCCGTGAACAGCACTAACATTTTCCTAGGGATCCCAGGCTCAGTCTTCCCGCAGTGCTGCTCCATGGGTCTGCTCCTACCCCTTTGTGAGCAGCATCCCAGGGAGTGCAGTCCTAGAGACACCCGAGCTTCCAGTGGGGAGAAATGCAGGAGAGGTAAAGGGAGAAACTAGAGATATGCACTAAGAAACTGCCTTCATAAGAAAGCTGTGGATATATTTTAATATTATCTATTTCAATGGGCAGAAGTCTCCTTTTACCCAGAGCAGCATCTTTATTTGAATCTGTTCAGAAAGCCAAAAAAGGACTACACTAGGAGTGTGGGTGCAGACAGCTGTTAGCACAGGTTCAAAGGATCAGTGACCATTTTCTCCAGCAGGCCAGATCAAAGCACAACATACCCCCAGGCAGGGAAGGACAGAGATGAACCGAGTGCCAGGTGAAAGGGGAAATAACTCACCTTGGCCACAGTAGGACTATGGCATTGCCTTAAAATCCTACCCCTGGCAAGAAGTTCCATCCCCTGTATGGACACCTGCATAATATTATACTAAATTGCTGTACTCTGTGATGCTAAAGCCTGAAAAGATCCAGTCATGAGCATTTAATTTCTATAGCACCTTACCTTTTGCGCAGAGCGTGTGGGTATTTTCTCCTTGCACCTTTGCAGCACAGGAGATCTGCATTCCTGATAGTCCAGGACTGATGTCTATATTTGCATGTGACAGCTTTTTTCCCTCCTCTCCCCCAGCTACCCGAGAAACCTCCTTTATGCACGCCATCAGCTCAGCCGGGGTCATGTACACCCTCACCAGGAACTGCAGCCTGGGAGACTTTGAGAGCTGCGGCTGTGACGACTCCAGGAACGGCCGCGTCGGTGAGTGACCACCCCAGGACAGACTGACCTCATCCCTCTGTCCCCACACACAGCCCCACGGGCTTCAGGGCAGAATTTGGGGCAGTTCTGTGCTTAGCTTGTGTCTGTCTTGCAGGTGGCCGAGGCTGGGTCTGGGGAGGATGCAGTGACAATGTGGAGTTTGGGGAGAAGGTTTCCAAGCTCTTTGTGGATGCCTTGGAAACAGGACACGATACCCGTGCACTGATTAACCTGCACAACAATGAAGTTGGGAGACTTGTAAGTAATAATAATCATAATCATAATAACATTGTCTATATTGAAAACAAAATCTAGGCTGTTCAGGTTCCCATTTTCAGGCCCCTGTGACAATCCAGGCCCTGTAGTGGCTGCATGGGGGAAAAAGCACAGCCAGAATCTGGCCTTGAATCTCGACACAGGGAATCACAGTAAGAGTTGTTCCCACTTCCAGCTTCTGCAGCTGTGTGATGCAGTTAACTGCTGGCACACACCACTTTATTCAGAAATGCATGGGGTTTGTGCTCACCTCTAGGCTTGTCTGGTCTGTAAAACAAAGCCAGAATCACCTTCCTTACTTTCTAACAATATGCATTTCCAAGCTTTTTGGCCAGGAAGCCAGGTGTGAGCTGGCCCTACTCACAAGCCAGCCAGACTTGCCCCCACTCCTGCCTGAACCATGGAAGCTCTCAGCATCTTGCCAAACCTCCTTGTCTGTAAAAACAAGGATGACAACACTTAACATACCTATCTCATAGGGTGTGTCAAGGCTTAATCTCACATAGATACAAGTGATTGGGACCTTATAAATTCCACAGGGAGATAGGCAGATAATATCTGTGAAGTGCTTGGCCTGGAGGAGATGCAGATAGGTTGGGTATGATTATTCCAAAGCAGTTTCACACATTTTGAATGAAACTTCTGAAAGGGATGATGAGTTGATGCTGGTGAGTGGTGTGAGAAGGGCATGACCTGACAAAGGCACCTTTTTCCTGGCCTGGATTCTCCTGGAAAGACTGGGGACAATAGTTTGTGCCCACTTACCTCTGAGACAGATGTTTTCCAGGAGTTAAAAGCATCAGCTCTTGGAAGGACCTGAAGTCATGCCAAGCATGAGCCACTTTAGTTGCACTGTCCCCAAATTACAAGTGCTGTAGAGCCTGATTTTGAGATTTCCTAATTGCTTCACCTCGTCCCACAAGGCGGTGAAGGACACAATGAAGAGAGCCTGCAAGTGCCACGGGGTGTCGGGCAGCTGCAGCATCCAGACCTGCTGGCTGCAGCTCGCCGAGTTCCGCGAGATCGGCAACTACCTGAAGATAAAGTACGACCAAGCCCACAAGCTGGAGATGGACAAGAGGCGGATGAGGGCCGGCAACAGCGCCGACAGCCGCGGGGCCACGGCAGAGACCTTCCACCACATCCACGCCACGGAGCTCGTCTTCCTGGAGGACTCCCCCGACTACTGCACCCGGAACGCCAGCCTGGGGCACCACGGCACCGAGGGCCGCGAGTGCCTGCAGACCGGCAAGAACCTCTCACAGTGGGAGAAGAGGAGCTGCCGGCGGCTCTGCACCGAGTGCGGCCTGCGGGTGGAGGAGCGGAGGACGGAGGTGGTGGCCAGCTGCAACTGCAAGTTCCACTGGTGCTGCACGGTGCGCTGCGAGCAGTGCCGGACGCTGGTGGCCAAGCACTTCTGCACCCGCCGCGACTCCGCCGCCCCCAACCACATCAGGCACAGGAACAGGGGCCACACGAGATAGGGGACGCCTTGGTGTCCCCACGCCGGGGAAGGAGCGTCCTGGGCTCCGGAGGGTTGAGCGTGCACCGTGTGAGGTGATGGGGTCTCCTGTGGATGGATGCGGTGGGATCGGGAAGCACAAGGCGCAGGCGCTGAGGGGCCGTGGTCCTTCCTGCTTCCATGTATTTTCCTCAATATTTACCAGTAGCTTCTTTCTTCTTGGGAGTCGCTTTATCTGTGTATGGACAGAGGGAGGAATTTCACGCTTTAGGTGGGCTCAACCCCTTGTGGCCCTGCCAGTGGGTCTGGCAATGCCAGCAGTGGGGCTCCAGCCCCGCAGGCAGAGAGGTGGGAACAGGTGCTGGGGCCAAAAGCAGGCCCAGCCAGGTGATCCCATCCCTGCAGCCCCAGGTCCCGGCCGCTCGCGCACAGCAGCTGCTTGGCAGCGTTTCTGGAGGAAAACTTATGCACTTTCTGATGTGAGAGAAGGTTTGACAATGTCATGGTGTGTATTACCACAGCTGCAGCCTTTTGAGGGCTTTGAAAAGTTTACAGCCAGTGTTTACATATTTCCCTCCCCCCACTTTTTTTCTCCTCCTTTTTCAATTTTGTATTTTGGCACAAGAAGCCTTGCCCCAAATAGACAATAGCTTCATGTATTTGTACTGGATAAAATTAAACAGTTTACAGATCCTATACACTTTTTGTTTTAAATTAGCAGATAAGAATTCAGAATTCTTTTTGCTTAATGTTTATTAATAAGTTGTATTATTGCTTAGCACAATCTGTTTTCACTATATATTTTGAAGTTATCCCTTAAGAGTTAGATTTTGGACTGTATTTTGCAATAAACCACAATGAAAAGAATTGGCTTTTTCCTTTCTGGCTTCCTAGCAGTATGATTTTAGGTGCAAAATTGTCCTTTTCTGTGTAAAACCCAGCACTTCCACGAATTTGCTCCTCATCAATCCAAAAGCCACCAAGGGCAGTGAGTCTGTTCTCCTGGATCTCAGTAAATTGGCTGCAGCCTCCCGTCCCCGGAGGGTTGGCTTTAGTACCTATCACCGTAATCTCGCCCTTTCCAAGTGCTGAGTATGCAGACACAGCCTGGCGAAAGCCGATTTTGAAGCTCCCAAAGTCACTTTAATTTGCCTCGACCCGACATCCCCCAGACAATGAGAGGCTGCCCCGCTTTGATGTGGAAAGCGTCACCATCGGCACTCACTGCAAATTTCTCGGAGGCACGAGAGGAACCCTTTGAACTGGAGCAGGAGAGAAAACTTGGGGACAGTTGTGAATGTGTCTGCTGGTTCCCTGCTGCTCCGGGTGCCAACAGCCCGGACCAGGTCGGGGCGGGCAGGAGGGGACAGCGCTGGCTCTGCTGTCCCAGGGCGGCTCCCGCTCCTTGGAGTCGGAGCTGCTCCGCAGAGAGCCAGGGCTGTGCCATCACCCACACCCACGATGCAGGGCACGGAGGCTTGACCGAGTTTGCTCTTCAGCCAGGAGAGTAGGAGGAGAGACAAGTGTAAAAGCCACCCTACAGCTCTGCCAGCACATTGCACCCACACTGCAAATGCTTCAGTGCTATTTTATCCAGGTCTCCCTATGGCTCCCTGTGCAAACACAGCCTCGACACACACGAGAGCCAGATCAGGGAGCTCAGCTTGCAAAACACACATTTGGGAAGCACAGCTGACTTCCATGCATTTATTTTATGCAAAGTGGGCTTTATTAAAGCTGGAAGGGTGACACCATCAGTTAGGGGAGCTTTGCTGCCTTCAGGGTAGCTATTTCTCATAAGTTACCCTACCAAAAAACCCAAAAACACCTCCAAGATTTTTGCACAGTGTTGCCACAACAGCAGTTGCAAGCCTCAAATATTTAGGTTGACCTGGGAATGGTAAAAAAAGACAAACAAAGCTGCTTTCCTGCATCTTGAGCACTGGTTGACTTGTGTACACAAATATTACCCCCAGGCTCTCCTTTTGTAATACCTGCTGTATTTGTTTGGACTCTGCTCCAGAGCCCCAGGAGCTGCAGGCACAGGGTGCTACCAAAATCCCACAAAATGAGGTTACACAGAGCACAGGACAGTCCCTATTGATGTGCTCTCAGAGGAGGGAAACAATTTCACCAGGATAATTCCCAAGTACACATAAAACCCTTCCTGCTGTATACCAGCAGCAGGTTAATAAGCCACACAGGTAAATCCTGGGAGATGAGGGCTCACAGTGAGCAGGAATGGGTGGGATGTGCTATGTGTCACCTTATCCATTTCTCTGCAGCATCTTTTCAAAATAACATTATTGCAGAAAATAAGAAGCAACAGGTTAGCAGGTGGCAGCAGCACCAGACCAGATCTCTGTCCCACACAGGCTCCATCCCAGGGAAACAGGGCTGAAGAGGGAAGTAGAGATACCACTGCCAAGACCAATTCTTTTCCCACTGAGCCCTCCCATTCCCACTCACTCAGCATCCATATCCCCACCCCACCCTCCCCTTGTAATAAAATGCTGGAGATGAACTATTCTTCCTTAAATTTGTCATCAAAGTCATGTACATTTCTGGTAGCCAGACTCTCTAAGGCAATGAGCAAATTGTACCCAACAGACAGAGACCAAATGCAAATCGAAGCAAACACAAGAGAAAGTTACACACATCCCATGACACAGATTTCCACTCTCTTTTTATACATTGCAGAGACAATACCAAGACTGAACAAATATAAAAATCAACTCTATCGCTTAGAATGGCACCTTGCCAGGGATATTACAGTCCTGGAGAAGCTGAAGCTTTCTCATCCTCCCCCTTGTTGCCTGGATACAAGAGTCATCAATTCTCACTACATTCAGTACAAAACAATGGGAATTCGGGATTGTCTTAATCCATCACAGCTCTGTCAGAGAACCCTGACACCCCTGCCTGCTGCTGTGGTTTTGGTAATAACCCTCACAGAAATGGCACAGGGGGCACAGGGTAACAAACTCTGAGGATGCCACAGGACTGAGCTCATCATTTCAGCTGTGATTTTACCTGGGCAGCTTTTTTACTCCTGCAGAGCAACTTTCCAAGTAAATAGGAGTACACACAGCAGAGCACAGTCCTGTCACTGGCTGCCTTGTAAAGGCTCATTCCCCTAGTGCAGCCAAAGAGCTTTTGCAGGGACTGGTGATGCCTTCAAACCTGCAAGTGTTTGCTCCTGATCCCCTAAAGTCAGCTCCAGTCTGGGGCACTGATCCCAACCACCTGTAACTTGCTGCATACCTGGAGGAAGGGATGGGCTGGCTCCATAAAGCCTTGAGGAAAAACCTGACCACTGTCCCACAGTAATAGTACTCTAATAATGTTGATCCTAATTACAATGAAAAGCCAAAAATCTTAATCTGGGCCAGGTGCTGCATAAACTCAACCCAAAATCTTGCTGCCTGTCCCCCAAGAGCTGTCAGCATTGCTTCTCCCCTGGAGCAGGGGCACTTTAGGCAGGGCTATAGAGCCACTTGGATAGCTCTGGAGCAACATCTTCATGTTTGACCAGCCTGACATAGATAGAGCATCCTCTGTGATAAGAAATCAGCAGTGGAATCAGCTCAGAATCACCCTTGCCTTTGTGGAGGTTTAACACCAGTGTCCCAGCAGTGTATTTGTGCCTGTATTGTGGGAGAGGGATGGTTTACAGTCCATTTTTAGTAGAAAAGGAAACACACTCCAAATGATGAAATAATATAGTCCAGCTATAGCATTACTAAAGACCAGGGCAAGTTTATGTCAGAGGCACCTGCTCAACTAACAGGAGGTCAGAAGATCAGTGTTGGAGTGCTCATACCATGTTAACAGCCCAGGCTAAGCCCACAAGCTTTCCCAGCCCTTCTCATACAACCCAGGGCCATCCCTGTCACTGCTTCCTCAGCTGCCTCCTGGCCATGCTGTGCTGCTGTCCAGGTGCCCATCCCAGCACCCTCACCAGGGACAGCAACCACCAGTCTTCTCCTGGTTTCTCCTCCCCAGCAGGTGGAAGTGCCCCCACAGCCTCATTCCCCTGCAGGCAGGAGCACAGGCACGACTCACGTGGCCTTGGCTGGGGTCGCCTCCATCAGAACGTGGAGGAAGGTGAAGTTCAGGGGTGCAGGTGCCAGCCTGTATCAAGAGAGATGGGCAGCACATCCTCAGGGCTGCCCAGCACAGGGAGCCAGGCTGGGGCTGTGTTTGTGTGGGGGCTGGGGATGTCACCTGGCACAGGAACTGGATCTGTGCTGTTTGTTTTGCTCCCTCTCACAGAAGAGAGTGCAAGGATGGCTCCAATAGGGAATTCACACCATCACCACCACCATGTGCCTCCAACAGCCTCTCCTGGCAGGCTGGCAGGGACACTTCTGCTCAGAGATTGAGGTACCTGGCCCAGGCCCTCTCTCCTCAACAGGTCACACTATTGCACAGTAACCATCAGCAAGCAGAGAATCGAATTTATTTAATACACAAAGTGCACGTTCTGCAGATGATTTTGCAAAGCAGTTTGGAGGTGGATGGATTTTGGCCTGGCACTGCTCCCTCCTGCCATGGTCCCACCCCAGCTGGGGCTGTTCCTTCCCCTGAAGCCCCACCACAGCCCCCACTGCATCCCACCAGCATCCTTCCTTTCCCCCAGCCTGCTTCCCTTCAGCTGTTAAACTCCTTGCCTGCTGGATTACCTTTAATTTATGCCCCCAGTGCCCTTTCATGGATTATAATTCTGTATGAGATGTTTGTGCTGTATCCTCCCCTGGTATTAAAGTGTCAGGAGTATATCCCCAGGCCATCCATCTTCAACACTTCCGCAAGGGCTTGGCAATTCTCTGACATGAATATTATGGCTCTCCATGCAGAGCCTCCATCACTCAAGCTGACAAGTGTTAGAATCTCCTCTCTTGAACAGGGTAAGTGACCTTTTCATATGCAGTGTGGATTCCTGGTCACGCTGCATCTGGTGCAGGGAAACCAGTGAGTGCCAGCAATTCCCTAAAGTCTTAAAAAACAAGTCACAGGTCCTTTTCGACTTGCAAAACCAACCCTTAGCATGAAAAAGTTAAAGGGCCTGAATCAGCCCCTGGTTAGTGCCAGTCACAGATAGAAGGATGAAAAAGCATCTATTCCATGCCTTCTGCAGGATTTATCAACAGGGATTTTCAGGGAAAGATGGGAGGATTTGGGTATCTGGCTTGTTGTAGTATATAGGAAAGATTTTTGTGAGCAGTTAGTGACTTTAGTGACTTGGAAACCTCAACTCTAGTTTTAAACAATATATTTTTAAGTGAGGTACTTAAAGTTAGATCTCTAAACCCCAGTAGCCTGATTTTCAAAGCTGATGAACTCCTGGGCTTCCCATAGTTGTGTGCAGGACCTTCCCTCTACCTGTGCCTAGAGAGAAGCTGAGGCAGAAAACAATCTTTAAAGCTCTTTTCCAGCTCTGACTTCCCAGCTGTGCTGCCCTGGGGACACTCCAGTCCATGTTACTCAACAGAAAGTGAATCCCCTGGAGCTGAACTGTGCAGTGATTCAAGTTAAATCCCTCCTACAAAATTCACACGTTACCGCAAGTCTTTGGCTAAAGGGGTGCCTAATTTTTTTTCCTTCTCTAGAGGGCAAAAGGACTTTCAGAGCAACTTTGCCACCTTCCCCCTACAGAGGGACTTGTGCTGGCTCACTGCCAGCACAGAGCAACAAAAACTTCTTAACACCTTTTCGGCTCCCTCTTAATAAAGTCAGGGCAATTAACAGCTTCACTATTTACAAAACAAATCCTCTTTGCAACACCTGAGAAAAAGAGTTACAAGTGTTTCCCAAACATTTCTCACTTGGGGAGGACACCTACAATAACTGTCTGCTGGGATGTGCTGCATCTGCTTTCCCTGGCTGTCGAGTCCATGCTTCCCATGGGAATGCTGCACATCCAGTATGAATTTATACTGCACTTCCATCCAGGAGTCCTGATCAAGCACAAGTCTACTGGGAAAGGTTCTTATCCAAAGGCTTCTCCAAGGAGAAAGAGCTGTACAAGGAGCCAGGGTGTCAATTTATTGCCCAGTTGCTGGTCCATATTTCTGATACGGCCTCATGGTACAAGAGGTGGGCACAGAGCAGGTTGGTCCCCTTCAAAAATGCCCTCGGGGTGGCTGGGAGGGAGCTGGTAATGTACAGCATATTTACATCTCTGCAGAGGAATTCACAAGCTCCCCCATCTCTTTTTCTGGTTCCCTGCTCTCTCCTAGGTTACAATCCATGCCCCCCACTTTGCAAATCACTGCCCTGGCTTACAGTGCAGTAAATTGCCCCTTTTCAAACAAGCCCCAAGGAGCTGAGCCATACAACAGAAGATTGATGGATTAGAGAAAATTAGATCAATGTAACTTACAATGTACTTTCAAAATTAATTCCTTCCTTCTCTTTTGCTCTCCCATCCTGCTCTCCCTTTACCCAATACACAGAGTGGCTCATATTTTATGAACAAGAAAGATGAGGTGCTCCCTAATTAAACTATTATTTATGTATGGAGATGCCTGCTGGGACAGTTTCACACAAGGGCTCTCCCAGACAAAGTGGACTTGGTCCAAACACTTCTGGAGATTAGAAAAGAACCTTTTAAAGTGTGCACCAGGTCTTGGACCCAAACTCATCCCTCCCAGAGGGTCTGAAATGCAGAGAGGAAAGGAGAGGGAGTTGGTGGTAACTCTAACTGCAGTAAGGAGCAGGGATTGATTGCCACAGCTCAGAAATGTTCACCAAATGCAGCCAGAATGCAAAGATGAGTTGCAATCGTGGCACAAAGTGAGTCAGAACCAGAAAATGAAGAGACTAAGTCTAAATCTGTAATAGAATGGGATTGTGGAGCTTTACAAACAGTAGGACATGATGGGAAATAGAGAGGGAGATCTCTAATAGCATTTTAGCCATTCTTTTTCTTTCTCTCTCTATTCTTTCTTCAGTGTCCCATGCAACATTAATTGAAGCCCCTTGTGGGCACAGCCAGGAGAGAATAGCTCGTCAGGGGACATGTGAGCACAGAGCCTGGACAGTAAACGGCCCTTCATTTCCTCCTCTGATGCTTTCAACAGCTCATGGGATGCCATAAAAGATGATAATGACGAGGGCAGTGGAAAGACTGTAAAACAGTGGGGAGAGGCACAAGGGTTACCTCACTTGGGCTCAAACTCGGGCCATGCATGGGCTGAGTTTGCTGGTTGTAAGCTCTGCTTGGGACCACTCCCTGCACTCCCTGTCCCACCTGGCTTGGCTGCCAGCACTCCAGCTGGGCTGTGATGAGGTACCTGGTCTGAAATGTTGGGTTGTGACATCAGCAGGACTCTCTTTATCGACTCAGATCAAGCCTGGACACAGGCAAGGGTGAGAAGTACTTCTCACGTTTCTTCTCAGTTCCACAGGCTTTTCTAACTCTCAGAGCTGTGGCTCCTGGCCTGACACTTGTAGGGGATCATCCATCAAGACTAGAGTCAGCAGCTTTAAAGGTAGTAATCTCTATTTCTCTCCCTTTTACCCAGTGCCTTGAAGCTAAACCTACTCTGGCCCAGCCTTCATTCCCACTCCTGCCAGGCAGACTTCTTTTGGCCGGCTGCCATCAGTTGTGATAGGGACAAGGCACCTCCTCCCTATCTCTAAGTGGATTTTGAAGCCAATGAGCAAGAGAATAATTAAATTAACTCAGTTCCAAATACCTCCCGAGGTGCCAAGCATTCCCAGCATTACAGCTGCACCACAGGTGTCTGGAGAGCAGGTAATTCCAGTCAGGGGCAGGCTGCAAATGTGGCTCCTGGGGACATCTCTGCTGGCACAGGAGCACCAGCACCAGCCAGTCCCGGACAGGAGCACTGGGAAGAGATTCTCAGGATGGCTTTGGTTGAGCCAGCTTGAGTCCAGGAAGGAGTAAGACAGCACATTTATGCTTTGATGTGCATAAGTTTAAATAAGATTTATCCCAAGGCAAGCACAGTTGTGCTTCCCAACCTGGACTACTTTACTCTCCTGTTTCTTTCTTGTCCCATGGGCTTTGCCTTGCAGGGTTTCAGGGCCTCATCTCAGGTCTCAGCCTCTGTTTTACAAAATGACCTGCTATTTAAATTCCATGAGAAACATCTATATTCTTTTGACTGCAGCACATTGATTTCTTTCTCTCATCCACTACAGGCAATGAGACTTGAATCTGGATTTGAGACAGGCCATGGTTCAGGAATGATCAAGTCACAGCATACACTCAGCTCCAGCTCCAAAGTGTGCATAGAGAGCCTGGCTTGGCTCTGGCTGGGATGGAGGCAGGGCAGAGGACATCCCCACTGCAGAGCTTTATCTCACCCATCACCAGAGAGCTCACAAATCACAGTCCAGTCCCTTTCAAGCAGTTGGAAGCACTAAATTGTACCTCTTGTATCCAGACACTATCCAATCTCCCAGGACCAGGCCAGGTACATTGATAAGGAGATAGTGTAAATGGTCAAACAGGATGGAGCCAAAATTCACAATTTCCTGTGCTTTAACTCAGCAAGTGCCATATCAACAGGGGAGTCTTTTTTGGATTATCTCCCATTCCAAAGTGGGCTGTTGTGGCCAAGGACCTGCCACTGTACTGCTTCAGTGTAGAGGATCTCTAGTTTCATGTGACACTAAGTACAGGGTAGTCTGTACATTTTCAGCACAAATTTAATTACCACTATGATCCAATAAATACTTGGGAAGAGTAACAAACAGTGCTACAAAGAGAACAGAGTGGCAGTCAGCTCCTTCCAGCTTCTCAGAGTTTTAAACCCCAGATGGTGTTGGGGCACTTCCACTCTCTCTGTTCTGTGCAGAAGATATCATTAATTTCCCCATCACCCTGATTTGTTCAGTATCATATAAACTATCCTGCCTTCTAACCAAGCTAACCACTGACAAGCCCCTTCAGCTCATTCTCTTGGCTGTAAGCAGACACTGACCTCACCCCAGGGAATTATTTTCCTGGAGATGACTTCGGGCACTAAAAATGCAGCTACATCTTGGTGGGTTATTAAATCCACATGTGAAAATAAACTCATCTATCATCTCATGCATGTGGTTTAGCTTCCTTTTAAGAAGGTATAAATGTACTAGTGCATCCCATTAAAGCAACTTAGATGTCTTGCTTTATTTTCCCAGACAGGACATTTCTTCCATGGAGATTACTGGCTTTTGGGAAAATCTATCAGCTAAGGAGCCATGGAATAACAGAATTGACCTTCAGGTGCTACTCCTTAAACAAACACCACCTTGACCTGCATTTTGAAGAATGGGTAACTTTTTGCTCCTTCAACCTCAAGACACTTCTTTTCAAAGCCACATGGTGACAAGGCCCAGAGGCTGGAAAAATGAAAGCAGAAAGCAGCAAAGCTCTGGTGAGACGAGCTCCACAAGCACTCGAGTGGCAGAAACAGAGAGCACTGGGACATTCCACCTCCTGCTCACCCATGGCACCAGTGTGCAGCTCCTTCTGCAAGGGGCCAAAGACAAAGCCACATTTTCTGACACACCAGGGCAGACACATCTCTGCTGCCTGAAACATGAACTCTTGAGACAGCTAAAGAAATGAAAACAGAGAAGTTCACTAAGAGAAAAACCAACCAAAATCCTTTAAAAAAGGTTTAGATGTGCTAGTCATCCTTCTTAATTCCAGCTGTGTCCCTGTCACCATGGACATATTGGCTTTCAGCCTGCTCCTCAAAGGTCTGACTGCTAATCCACCCACCAGTCCTTGAGGAATACACCCCCTGGAGACATCACCTGGGTTAGAATAGTCCTCACTTCCCAACAACAGCAATTTATGGCCCTGGCTGCCTCTGCTATGGCATGTTTTCCATTGCAAGTCTCACTGTGACAAATTACAAATTACCTAAAAACACTCCTTCCACATTAATCATGTAAGAGGAACAAAATACTTTGTGCCAACATTCTGACACTTGCCCTGGAGAGCCCTTTTCTCCTGGAGAGTGGAGCCCATTGGTTTGCCAGAGCAAGATAATCAAAGCACGATCATCACATCAGGCTTGGACATCTCAAGGAGGGATGGATTAGAGAAGGTTGTAAGAAAAGAAGCAAATTTATGCTTCCTGCAATGACAGAGACAAATGTATTGATTTGGCCTGAAGGGATATAAGAAAAAAGCTTTCCTTTCAGTAGAGCAAACCATTAGAACTAAGAACTTCCCATTTATTCTCTCATCTCCCAGAGCCTTACTAACTTAGCTGAATGGGTTAATTGTCACTCATCTTAAAATTTCTTCCAAAGAAAAGATCCAAAAAGTTACTGCATTCCCCTTAGATATCTGCACCTCCTGCTGTGGCCTGAACTTAAGACACCAGAGGAGCTGCAATATTAGCTGCACTGGAATGTTTTGGTTTTCCCTTGCAAAACAGCCCCATCTCTCCAAGCGTGAATGTGCTTCAGTTGCCTAAACATACTTGAGAAGGGCTAAAAGAAAGGAAATTTCCATTTTTTTTATACTTAACTAAAGAATTCCCATTGTTGTTGAAAGCAGACAGAAAAGGGCATGCCTCAACATGTTCCCCTGACACTATGGACCAAGGGAAATCAAAACTTTTAGAAGATAACTTTTTTTTTCTATAAAAAATAAGCAAATTTCCATCAGTTATGTGTCACCTCAGGACCAGTGCAAATCCTACAGCCTCCATGAGCAGAAACAGTTTAATGTTAGGCATGTGGGCACATAAAAGACCCATTTTATTTTTGGAAAACTCCCCTGGCACCAGACACAGCTATTTCACATCCACAGGTGGGCTGGCACACACAAATGGTGAAAATTATTCTGTATTTAAACTTTCTCAACCATAAAAGAAAACCTGTAGGAGAATTGTAAATTAATACTAGGTGACAATAAAACTATTAATTTTCATTGGAACTGGATAGATAGATAAATAAAGATCCAATTTCTTGTCTGTACAAGGGAGTGAAATTCAAAAGCTGCCAGTTTATACTGTCAGGATGTTACAATCTCAGGTCATACCCAAATTGATACAATCCTTCAGAATTCACCTCAGTTGAATTACACCAGATTATAGTACCCAAGGAGATGGCCAAATCTCATCTTCTGCAGCAAATATCTAAAAGCACACATAAAATTGTTCAACTTAAAAATATATTTTACCTTACAGCTTTTCCCTCATGTCAGCTGATGAAAGTCACATCAACTGTTTGTACCTTAAAAGAAACTCAACAGTTACAGCAGAATAAAAACAGCTGTAAATTTTAATTGTCTGCCAGCCTCTGCTCTCTGTGCCCAGGCCAGTCCTCCTGCACACACCTGTGATCACGGCTGAGCTGAGAGCTCAGCCAGAGTATCTGAAAGGTGGATGTCCTGGTTTAGGGATAGGGAAACATTTTGTTTCTGTGTTGTTGGAACAGAAGACAGAGTGGAGGATCACACATGTCCTCATTTGGCCTTTTCTCTACCTGTTCTGTATCACAGCTCTAAACACAGTTTCAGAGAACACTCTGTGATTTCCCCTTGGATCATCACCTTTGGTGGCTGTAGACAACAACACAGAACAGAAAACAAAATAGCTGGAGGTGCTGCTGGAGCAGAGAAGCACAAATCCTCCCAGACACAGACTCATCTGTATTCTGGAGAGGAATTACTCCCACCTAGGAGGTGTGCTCCAAACCTGCTGATTCCATACACAACTTCACAGCTGTGCCAGCTCTGCTTGTTTCCACTTGTAGACATGAAAGAAAACTGGCCACTAATTTTTGATTACTGCTTTAGGAAGTTCCAGAATCATTAACAGACTTGCAACAGCATTACTACAGTGATAGTAACTATCTTCAATAAAACCTCATACCACAGAGAGAAACCTTCTACCATATTCAGGTAGAAAAGCCTCCAAAGAAATGATTCAACACATGAGATGCCAAGTGATCCAAGCAACAAACCACCAGCAGATCTTGACAATACAGGTGTTAAACTCCCCATTCCTACCTCCAAGTAGGCACTTTCACAGTGCACATGCAGTAACCATCTGCTCGTGCATTTGCCCATATTTTCCATGATTCTGTGATTCTAGATGGTGCTGCTGCTCCAAGGGAGGACTCAAGGAGTCTTTTCACTTCTCCATTCCTTACCTTCACACTTGCACCACCTGTGTGCTGCCAGTTCCTTTGTGCATCATTGCCCATCCACTGAGGAGAGATATTATAAAGAAATATATCATTATTAAAACCATGTTTATGGATGACTTGAAATTGTTCATTCTAGGAATCCCACATAATCTTAAAAAGAAACATTTTGCAGAGACAGAACAACTGGTAAAGATGTATCATGGCTGCTTTGTGCTGTGGTGACAGCCTTTGCCATGGGTAATGACTAATTAATATCAATAATAACGCTAAGTTTGGAGAATGCCCCAGCACTGAGTCAGCACTCAGGTAAGGCAATGTTTTATTGCAGCTCATTAATGGGAAAAAAAAAAAAAGCAATAAAAGGCTTAAGAACCATCACAGATTCTGACTGCATGAAGCTAATAAACAGTATGATAAACTACCATTTACATGAATAAGAAAAGGAATGGACATTTCATTTCCTATGCCTTTGTTGCTCCCATTCATTTGCACTGATGGGGCTATTTGGGGAAGCCCCACAGTGCCTGTTTACAAGAGAATTTTGCAAAACAAAGACAGTCATGGTCAAAACTTTGCTGGCTAATTCAGTATATTTACATGGAAGAGCTGGGGAGAAAACAAGTATTCTGAAATAGCCTCATGGGGTAGTTCAGCTGGAAGTGGTAAGTAGCAGGGAAGGACCTCCTGACTATCCAGATGTGTGGTGACCACAGAAAAAGCATCTGGTTTTCAGAGGCTTGATCAAACTTTCTTCATCCAGGCAAAACCACCATCGCACAACTCCCTGAGCAAAACAGCAACTGCCAAAATGTTCTGCATGCAAGGAACAGCACAGTCCAAGCCTGGCTCCTGAGAAATCAGGCACAAGCTCTTTGCTTTCCATAAATGCAGAAAATGTGCCATGCCAACACCTGACAATACATTTCAGATGCACATGCACCATCTGAGCAGCTCCCAGAAACGATCTCATTTCCCCTCTTTCTTTTAACTAACAGAATGGAATCGCTCTGGATTTACAACGAAGCAACCTAAAAGCACAGTTGGAGCCACTGTTTTTAAGAAGACCTTGCTATGCTATAACTTTTCACAGTTCAGTTGCTAAATTACACATTATAAAAATAAGTAAGTGCAATTGAGAGACTGTGTTAATCTCAGAAGTTTAAACATTGCTCTGTAATGACTGCTTTATAGTGGCCCATAGTAAAGTGCTTTATGGGGCGTGCAGGAGATTTGTCCGCACGCGACCGTTAAACGCTCCTGGGAATTTTCTCACACAGAGACGAGGCTGACACAAAACTAAACATGGACAAAACACTGCCTCATTCACACGACTCCAGGAATGCCACCCAGTAAGAAAACATTTTACAACACCTAAGAGAGATAAGAACCACCAACCAGCACAGCAATAACATGTTGCTTTTGGAAATGCAGAATTTCCTAACCTGACATTCCGTGCAGATTCTGGAAGCACAGATAAAAACACAACTGTCCCCTAGCAAGGAAATGAGAGCTTAAGCATTGATTATGAAGAGATGATAAAGAAGCATGGGTGGTTTGTAGAGTAGTTTACTAAAGCCAAGAGTATTTACTAAAGCCAAGAGTATTTAGAGCCAAGTCAGGCTCTTGAACATAAAAATTCCCTGGAATTTAGGGTGAGTTCATACATGATTACTTGCTCAGGGAGTCTGCAGCTGACAGATTGCACCCAACTGCCTTTTCTCTATGGCCAAACAGGACCCATCCAGGTTGACTCAGATCCCAGGTGAAAAGACCTTTCAATAAATTACTAATGCTCGTAACAAGTTGCAGACATAGTACCAGAGCTGTGTTTTGGTTTTATTTTTTAATAATCATGCTTCAGAATAGCACCACAGCTAAGCAAGATGAGCCAGTCAGGGGTTCTCAGGGGACAAAATCTGATGCCACACAAGACAAATATAAGCACACACAGCGAGGCACTACACGAAGATCTTTGTGCAAAAGCATCACCTCCCTCAGCCCTAAAACACTCACAAACAGTCAACTGAATTCTCAATCCTTCAGTGTTACCATTATTAGAGTATCATTCACCCACTTGTCTGCAAACTGCCTTCTTCTCCCACCAACTGCTCTGTCTCACGACAATACCTCATTTCTGGCTCAGAAGACCAACAAAAAGCTCTCCCCTGAGCTTTGGCAGTGTCCCCACGATCACTTGGCAGGAGGCAGCATGACAATGATTTGACAGGCATGCTCCCAAGGAGACTCCACACATCAGTCATGCTGCTGACACACTCCACACCCAGAGGAGCTCACCCTCACCAGGGGAGGTTTCTAGGTGCAGGCAGCTGCTCTTGATTGACCATCCCAAAGCAGCAGGTTTTCCTGTTTCACTAACAGCAGAACCAGGAATACCTATTTGCTATGATGGTCCTGGTGACACTGCCACACTGGTTTGAGCCAAGTCTGCTTGAGTAAAGCAAAGCAGCAGGTAATGAGTAGAGAGGACTGAAGTCCTATTTCTAGTCCAAGGACAAATCTACTAAAAGGAAATAGCACTGCAAAAACAATTGCAAGTTATCTTTTTATGATTTCCAACAAAATAGAAATTTTTTCTCTTCCAATTTTGTTTTTTTAAAGGAAATTGAAGAACCACAATATTTTCAGAGGATGAAATACTGTTGGGTACCACCAAAAATGGCCAACATTTACTGTGCAGAACAACACAAATTATCTTGATCTGACTGCTCTGACTGAATGAATGAACACTGACCCTCACCAACTGTTGTTTAAAGGATGGTCAAGATTAATAGCTTAAATGAAGGAAGAAACACAAATCTTCTCTTCTTTTCCTACATGAGAAAAGCAAAGGTTTGCAAATCTCCACGAGACAATCTTAAATCTCCTGAATGACAGTGCCAAGCTGTGACCAGTGACTCATTTCTGAAGCTCGACCCGCTGGAATGCTCTGACAGATGCAGGCAATGGGAAACTGCCTTTGACTGAGGCTTCTGCCATCTTTAAAGTATGTCCAGGGTTCCTGGCAGTTTAACTGTTCCTGAAGATAATAAATCCCTTGTGAGACAGGAAGGCTGAACAACCACATACTTCAAGACTAGCCCAATCTGTATAGTTCCAAGAACAACTTCCAGTGCAGGTGATAGGAAGCATATGATAAGCAAAGTTCCAGGAGGAACCCTGTTGAAAAAACAGAATTATGGGAAACAGATTGAATTGCTCATTTTATGGACATAGCTCTATTCCAGCACTCAGGCAGTAAAACTCAAATGAACTCCCTCAAAGACAAAAATGCCCAGTAAAACTCAATAGGCAAGGTAATTATTTTGGCTTGACAGAGGGACAGGACAGGTTACTTGCTCCCACAGAGATTATCTCACCTTGCTGACATCGAATGGAAAGACATCTTTCAGTTATTCTGTTTTTTTTCCCCCAAAGCTACATTTTCTGTGCTATAGATTTATAACCCTGGCCAAGCCTGTTACTCTGGGCTAAACAAAAACCTAAAGACCCTAAGAAATGTAGCAGCACATGCCCCAGCAGCCTCTCCCGTGGTGTCACAGCTCCCCCACGGGACCAGGCTGCTTGGCCATTTCACAGTCCTGGGACTGACCCTCTGCCCACATCCTACTTATTACTGCAGGTTCCTCAGGATCCCAGCTGTGAGACCTGCTGGATCAATACGTGTCCAGTGTGTAGGGATACAGTAAGTCAGGATGGCACCCATGGGATAAAGGCAACTTCTCACTTTCCACCTTTTCCTTGAGAAAACAGAAGCAGTCAGCAATTGAAGGTGTCAGCTCCAACATCAGAGAATAAAGCCATGACAGATGAACATCTGAATGACTGAGTTTATACTGTGTGGATGATAAAGGTGACATTTGCAACATCAGCTGCCTTTGTCCTTTCTCCCACCCCCAGGTAAGGACCCACCTACTCTCATCCAACATAACATAGCTCTGGCACAAAAGCAAAACTGAACACTCCAGCAATAACATAAAGGATGTATTTATTGTCAAACAGTAGCATACCAACATAAGCAGGCAAATGTCATAGGAACTAACAAAATACAGGGGATTGCCTTGTGAATTCACCAGATTTTAGTTTCTGGTATCTTCAGAAAATGAACTGTGTTATTTGGCTGACAGGAAACCACAAAGCACAACCGTCCTGTAATTGGAGCAATCAGACACATATGGGGACAATGATTATGGGCAAAATAAACTGGTTGTAAATAGATCTGTTTACTGCATTTCCAACCACCTCATACTTTTATTCTTCATTATTTGAGGGTTTGGGCTTACTTTTTTCTTGTTATCTTAGAAGTCCCAAGATTTTTAGGTCTTGGCACTGTAGGGACCAGTTTCTAAATGTTTATTATCTGGGCTGGCAATAGTGGCTTGTTCCACTGAGAGGATAAACAATTCACTTTAACAAAGTTTGATGTTACAGACAAATGACTTATGTTTCTCATAATTACTCAAATTGGGGAAGCAAGTTTTTTCATGAAATAAATTATGAAATTGCTTGTTTGTTTAGTATTAGTCAAGCATACTCGTATTTCAGAGTTATGAAAATTATGCTGTTTTCTTCATTCTAGCCAGTCAAGCCATAAGACTAAAGCTTGAAGTTAACAGCCTAAGTACAACTCTTTGAAGAAAATTAAAAAGCCCCACATCCCCAAAAAACAGTTTAGTTACTTCATAAAAGGCAATAGCATGGTATTAACGTGGAAGAGCACTCTCTTGAAATTCTTCAACAGAATACATGAAAGTGTGAGGAAAACAACAGAAATTTGCATACCTTTAGGAGCAGGAGAACACAGAAAACACTCTTAAGGTGAGCTGTTCCAATTCAGCACCTTTATTGCACACAAATGTTGGAAGACAACCTTGGTCCTTGACTAAAATACTCTTCTTGTTATTTATAGTCACTGAGCCTTTTGCCACAAAGATGGGAAAAGTGCATTCAAGGTACCTTCAAATAAGTCTTTCAAACTACATTCTGACAAAATACATCAGACTTAAGTGAATCCTCTTCAAGAGCAACCTTAGCTGAGTGATGTAATCAACAATTAAAATTCCAAAGTTGCTAATATGCCTCCAGTAATTGTTTTCTACACTATATCCAAATACCTCCCTTCATAACTGAATTTATGCTAAAAAATTACTGAAACACAACTCTTGGTTTCACAAAGCACAGGCCAGGTGGATGTCATTTGGGAATCCACACTGATTTTGTTCTCCCACACAGCCAAATCAAGAAAAATGGGGGAAATAGCAGTAAGTCACACACTGTCTTTTTCTAATCACTCAATGCCACAAATTTATTGTGAAATTCTACATTCACTTTGTCAGTAGAGAAGGTACTAGAACCACTACATCCTGGTTAAGTGTAAGGTTATTTATCCCATGAAGACACAAGTAGTTATGACAAATGCATTTACTTTACAGTATTGGTCAAACAGTCAAAGGACACAGCAAAAATGACAATACACAGCTGTAACTTGGAATGCTGAGGATGGTTTCCACCAAGCTGTCACCCCTGATGTTCTTCCTGAGAGATGCGATATTGTAGTTTAGGTTTATTAGGATTGTGTTCAATCAGCCAGTCAGCAAGCCAGATCTGTGAAGAAAAAACCCAAAACACAAATGTTTTCCTCTTCTTGTTGTTTCCTATTAAGTGTATAGGAGAATATCAAAAGCATTATTTGAAACCTCTGCTACACATACTCTCCTACTGTGCTGCAAAATTAAGACCTTTCAGAAAAAAATGGACATGCAGATGACCTGTTTTTAAAAAATGTTCTTTTAAATCTTCATAGCTTGTATTGCTTTTGAACAATTGACACTGACCTTTAGAAGACAACTTGTCCTGGCAATGTTTATCTTTGTGAACGTATAAGACCATTTGAGCCATACTTCAAATAATTCAGCCAGCTCTGTTTTGGAATGTGGCTGCACAATGTGCATGAAACTGCTTAATGAAAAATTACTGCTGGCAAGACTTAGAGATACTTCATCTAGTAATCATTCATTAAGAGTGCCAGCCTTCTGCACTGAAATCACCTTACAGTACCTAAAACTTAAACCCAAAACATGGTTACTTTTTGAAATTCATCTTGCAAATTTTCCAGCATGTTGTACTTAAATGAAATGTGGAAGGCAGGAATGCCTTGAGTCCTAATTCCATCTGCCAGTCTGGGCCTGGCCTTAGGCAAATTAACCTTTTGCCTCGATTTCTCCACTTGTAAAGCAAAGTTTTTAACACATCCTTACTTACTTCACAAGGCTGTCGACCATTAGTTTCTGGAATGCTGAGTACAACAAACTTCATACCACACTGTGAAGAACTGACAGAACAGCAGACAGGGAAGGTAAGCAACACTCTCCTTTTACTACCTCATACAAAAAGGGTGGTTTGCAAAGGGAGAGCAGCACTAGGACAGGCAAAGTCAGCAGCAGCAGGACAGTAGTAAGAACCCCAGACAGAAATGGAAAACAAACAAACAAAATATCCCAAAACACAAAACCCCTTAGAAAAACTACTTTAGGAAAAAAAAAATCCTCAAATCATTCAAACCCAAATAAATTTATCCTGTATTACTTAATGAACTGTCTGAGACAACCTCTGTGCTGACAACAAGTATTCCTGAGTGCACAGACACTTTCTGATGCCATCTCTAAAAGAAAAGGAAAGGAAAGAAGAAATGGATACTGGAAAAAACAAACTATTCCAACAGTCTCCCTACTGTGTAAGCCACCTAGCAGATAAAAAACTGAAAAGCAATAGGCAATATCTGTTTCTGAAGCACTATCAAATCAACATTATTTTCCTTCTGTTACAAGGTCACAGACATTATGGTGCAAATGGAACGTTTTAAGCAAAGCTATTGACATTGCTTCACACAGCTTTCTTACAAGCAAGGAAGGAAAGCATTGTCTCGATGAAGTTACTGTTTGATACCTCATACCTGACTAGAAAATTGTGCTAAGAATGCAGATTAACTGGAAGCCAAAACAATGAGTTAGAGAGGTGAGACTTGTACTAGAAAAAATCAGTATTTAATATAGTAAAGAGATGACTGAAGGGAAAGAAAATGGGAATACTCTTCAACTATGCAATATGTTGCTGCAGGAAAAAAAAAGGAGATATTATATTGTCTCCAATGTCTTCTGGGGATAGTAAAAGGGGAGGGGGAAGTAATGTGCTTAAAATTGGAGCCAGGAGATTTAGGCTATCTTTTAGTGAAAGCTTTTAACAAGTCTAATTAAGCACTGAAACAGATTGCCTGGGGAGACTGTAGATTCTCCATCATTTGGAGTGCTAAACCACAGGCCAGGCACACATTTGTTAGGAATAGATACAATTGGTTTGGCCTTTGGGCAAAGGGATGGACTTCATCTCTGCTTTCTGGATTTCTGTGGTAACAGTGCCAGACATACAGATAAA
Organism: Notiomystis cincta; assembly: GCA_013398075.1. Lineage (NCBI taxonomy): Eukaryota > Metazoa > Chordata > Aves > Passeriformes > Notiomystidae > Notiomystis > Notiomystis cincta. Next base: position 437,082 of record VZRX01022447.1, on the reverse strand, counting down.
GTAAACAGGTTATAAAGCTGGAACAATCAAAGGACATTAAACATGGCCTCATGTATATCTTATAGTTCATAGGAACACCCCAAATGATATTCAAGGCTTTTTTTTCTGAGAAGTATTCTTTAGAAAAATGCAGTGTTGATTATAAACCTGATAATGGTGTAAAATCCACCACAACTGCCAGCAAGTTGTCACATGGATTAATTATCTGCATGCTTAAATAAGTACTACTGTAAATGACTGGAACTTTAAGAACACAAGGACACATTTACCATGTTTTCCAGATGTAAGAAAACTGATTTTGTTTAGGGACTTAAAACACACCCTTGTTTCATCTCTAACAAGCAAATCAACTTCTTGAAACCAAGTGTTATTTGACTAGCTTATTAACTGACAGCTAAAACAGCACAGGTCTTCACCAACAGAGCAGTTCTATACACAGGGACTTTCCTAAGACCAAGTAAGTGCATCCCAAAGCTGAGAGCAGTGCTGGGACACTGCACATACCATGGGGTCTGCTGGCTTCTCTTTGCACAGGGCAGTGAGCCCTGCCAGCAGCGTGGGCTTCACGTACAGGTTCAGGTAATCCCGAGCTCTCTGCCCAGTGGGAACAGGCTCCAAGATTGCTGCAAGGAGGAACCACAGGTGTTAGAAAGCAGCCTCTAGAGTGATTAAACCCAGCATTCTGTCAAAGGCTGTTTATATGTGAGCTGCTCTTTTCCTTACAAAGTTAAAAATACATCATGGGTTTTATAGCTTCTCCCACAACAAACTGCAAAGAAACTCCCTAAACTTCTTTACAGTGACCCTGAGGTAGTTTTACTAATTATAGTCTATTATGAAAAGGGAGGAAATCAGATCATCTGGGAAAAACCTTTATCCTTGAAGATGAATTTGGAGCAGAAGAGAAAAAACATATAAACCATGTTCAATACTTTCTTCTCGCAGTGTGAAACTGGTTTCTGAAGATCCTAAAAATCTCACCTTTAGTCTTGCTTTGTTTGTTAGGGTGAAGAAAAGAGAGATGGTTTACATAATGGGTAAGGTTTGTAAGACACTGCAACATCTGTTATTAAACTCACAGATACAGCTGACAAAAAGTATCAGTAGACACTTTTTTCTAGCAGTTTCACTTGCACCTTTCTGTCAAAGAGCAAATCCTGTTATATTACAAACCAGAGATCCTCCTGCAGCCTTTCCAGGTTTTAAGGCCTTTTTCTCTGGCACTTAACTTTGGAATTGCACTATCATGTGAGCATCCAGCTGCTTTTGAATAGGAATTACTCAGCCTGAATCCAAGAAAAGAGTCAGTCTTCTCAAGTCAACAGGAGTCTCCAGGGCTGACAGTGCCAGAAACACTTGCTGGAGTGTAATAGCTTCCTATTTCTTCTCATTTACCAGCCTTTACTGCTTCAGTTCCCAGAGCAATCTCTGTAACTACAGTGGCTCTTCAGACAGATTTTTGGTAAGCCTTTCACAGTAGCAAATGTCAGCTTATACATAAAGACACCCACAGTTCTATAAAGCAAACAAACCCAACCTCTCCTAAATCAATTGTATCTGGAGTCAGGGCAGGGACAAGTAATGCCAGGGAACGACAGGGAAGAGCTCCAACCTCCCCAAGACTGGCAATGAACCAGCTGTACCATTTTACCTTCTGGAAATATGAATCGAATTTCCCTCTCTGCTGAGGAGATGCTGAGACTGCCGTGGAGCCCATTCCTCAGCTCATCAGTGCCATAGAGTGCTCTTAAGCTAAAAACAAGGGAAATAACTACTTGAAGGGCCATTGCAAATCCCCTCCAAGTCTCTGCAGCCTAAGAGCACAGAAAAGCAATAGATGTGGACTAATTAACAAGACATTGCTTGATTTTGTTTTAAATATAAGCAGTAGCTACCTAAAACTTCATGTTCGTACACTCAGCATTCCCCATAAAATAGGTGAACTTTGTGTACTAAAAAACAATGGTGAAACGCTGATACACAAAACTGAAGAGATAAGAAGCCTGTGTCTGTACTGTACAAACAAACAATTCACAAAAAAAAAAAAAAGAGAGAGAGAGAGGAAAAAAGAAGGGAGGAATTCTAGTCTCAATCAAGAGATTGACAAAATCCCACTGACTTGCCCAAGGCCTGTCAGTGAGTTACCTGTGAGGGTGAGTTATCCTAGCTCTTAGGCTGTTGGATGGTCCAAGCAATTCCTTCCAGTATGAGACTGCACAATCTCTAGCAAGAACCATAGCAACTATAGGACCAGAACTCATATAGGCTGTTAAATTAGGAAAAAACACCTTTCCAAATTGTTCTGCGTAGAAGTTGCTACATTGCTCGGGGCTTAACTGGAGCTTCCGTTTCTATAAAATGTAGAAGACAAAAAAAGAATTAAAATAGCTTGCTAAATTGAAACAGCTGAGAGCATTAAAAGGCAGGATATAGTCCTCTCCTGCAGTCATATCTTCAAGTGCAGAACACAGAGTAATCTGATACGATCCTCTTTGAGATACAGAGTAACAGAGAGCTAAAGTTTTCCAAGTTAATTAAGGAAACAGCCCATTGGAATAAGATGTGAGTTTAGCCCAGGCAAACTACAGTATTTTCTAACTGCTGGGTGACAGAGCACTGTACAGAAAAAGTAGTTTAAAGAGGCCCACAGCGTTAATTATGCAATTGTTCTATTTTTCACTCAGTGCTTTGTGATTCTCCCAATAACTGCCTAGCCTGCAGGTAGCCAGGATCAGGACAACTCAGGGACGTTATCAGAAACTCTAGGGCAGTCAAGAAAGATTTTTAAAGTGCATTCTTCGAGCTCAAACTGATAGGACACAAGAGTTCCATATACTCAGAGTCCTAATAACTTTGGTGTCAGAAGTCACTGCAGACATCAAAAGCCTCTACTAACATATTGCAATTAAATAAATAATCTATTTTGTCTCATCTTCTGATATGTACTGAATCAACAGAAACATGGAATGGTTTGGGTTGAAAAGTGTCTTAAAAACCATCTTCTTTCAAACCCCCTGCCACAGGCTGGGACACTTTCCACTACACTACACCAGGTTGCTCAAACCCCAAACCCAGCCTTGAACACTTCCAGGGATGGGGCAGCCACAGCTTCTCTGAGCAACCTGTGCCAGGGCCTCACCACCATCATGGTGATGAATTTATTCCCAATATCCCATCTAACTCTGCCCTCTGGCAGCAGAAAGCCATTTTCCCTTGTCCCAAGTCTCTCTCCAGCTCTCTTGGAGCCCCTTAAGGCACTGGTGCCTTTTCTTCTACAGGATGAACAACCCCAGCTCTCCCAGCCTGGCTCCAGAGCAGAGAGGCTCCAGTCTGTGAGCCTCTTCATGATAATAAAGAAATACAACGAATACGAATAAACAGAACAGGCCGAAAGGTAAGGGAGGAAAAGAAAATCCCCAGCGGAAGACAAAGCGGGGAGGAGGGGGAGAGGCCCTGCCGCCCACAGGCGCGAGGGCGCAGCGCCCCCCAGCGGCCGCCCAGCCCGGCGCGTTTCATATTCATCAGCTCATTTCAATATTCATAAAGTCTATTTACTGTAAAAACAATGGGAAAAAAATTAGTTAGGCTGCAACTGGCCAGCTATCGAATTCAATTAATTCTCTAATATCCACCTGCACACGGCACAAAATCTTGTGAGATCCAAATGATGCACTCTCCAAAGAGTTGCCTTGGAAAGTTCACACATCTGCTCCATACATTTGCTAAAACTGAGTTTATTAACAAGGTCTGTGTTTTCCTGTGGTCAGCAAAATTGTTGGTCTGCTCTGTTCCATCCCATACACCAAAAAGCATCTCCTTACAGAATCTGGCAGCAATGTTTGATGACATATGAAAAACATTAATTGATTTTTGGACACACAAGCTTTTAGTTACTGGCTTGATTGCTGGAAGTGAAATATTTTCCTGAGTTACAAACTATAGTTATTTTCTCTGGAGCACAACCTGTTACCTGAATGATGTGGAATCCTGATCGCAGAATGAGATCCTCTATTTCTTCTTCTTTATCGATGGCATCTGGTTTGATGATAGCCAGAGTTCTTTCCACATAAATCTGAGGTTCAGGCATTAAGATCTCCATCCTGGCTGCTAAATTAGAATTCGTCTGCCCCTTTTGTACTGCAATGACACCGGTACATGACATTTGGAGTTTGTCTCCTGCATAGTCACCTGCGGTGACACTCACCATGTACTTCAGGAACAGAGAGGGTTAAACCCACCTCATGAAATCCATGAGATGGTCTCTGCACTTGTTAGCACTCTGCAGTTCACATTCCCATTTTCGGTACAGTGGCATTTTGTGGAAAGTAAGGCCAACATTTAATGTTATTCACCAAGTTGGACAATGTATTAGGAAAGAGAGGCGTTATCAAACACCTTGGTGTGGCCTCCCTTGTGCTCCCACACCGCCCATCCACCATGGGCTCCTTCAAACCCCGAATCTGTATCCTCACACACTGACAACTGCGGTGTGGGACTAATGACTTGGAGCTGGTCCACCTGTAAGCCTTAGGATTTTCCAATGGTTGTTTAACTCCTGTATTTATGGGCTCCAGACAAAGTGCTGGTTTTCTGACTGAGCAGATGCACTGGCAAGCTGAGAGCACAGGGTTGTGTTGTGATGGTGGAACCAGTGAGGGAGGGAGTTTCCTTCCCACAGGTGACCACTCGTGACCTTCTTTTCATCACAGAATGGTTTGGGTTGGGAGAAACCCTAAAGACCATCCAGTTCCACCCTGCCATGGGCAGGGACACTTTCCACTATCCCAGGTTATTCCAAGCCCTGTCCAACCTGGCCTTGAACACTTCCAGGGATGCAGCAGCCACAGCCTCTCTGGGCAGCCTGTGCCAGGGCCTCACCACCCTCACAGACACGAATTGCTTCCCAGTATCCCATCTAACCCTACCCTCTGTCAGTGGGAAGCCATTCCCCCTTTTCCTGTTCTCCCTGTCCCTGTCTCAGGTCCTCCTACAGCTCTTTTGGAGCCCCTTTCGGCACCGGGAGGCGTCTAAGGTCTCCAAGGAAGCTTCTCTTCTCCAGACTGAACACCCTCAGCTCTCTCCACCTTGTAGAGAGACCTGCGAGAGTAGGATGCTGCGGGGGACCCTGTCAGAGCCTCCGAGAACACACAATGGCACCTGCAGCCCTTCCCTCGTCCACTGCCCGCCGTGTCCCCATGCTCCCAGCCTGGCTCTCTCCATCCGCCTTGGCTGGAAATCCAGACACGCAGACCCTGCCTGGCTGCAAAACCTATTCCCTGCTGCTAAGTCCGCTCGTAACCGCCCCGCTCCACCTGCCTTGGGGCCCGGCCGGGCTTTGCTACCGCGGCCTCCGGGACTCCGCCGGACCCGCCGCCGTTGCCGGGCGATGGCGGGGCCAGCCCCCGGCACAAGATGGCGCCCGCGGGCCTCGGCGGGGCGGGACGAAGATGGCGGCCGGGAGCGGCGCGGTGATGGCGGCGGAGGTGGAGCGCGCCTCTCGGCCCGACACCGCCGCGGGCTCCCCGCACACAACGTGGGGCCACGGCTGCTCCGGGACGGGCTTCCCGTGTGGTGCGGGAGTAACGTGATCCCCGGGGCTCATCTCAAAAGCCTCATTCCTCCCTGACAATAAAAGCTGTATGTCGGTTTCACCTCAGCTCACAACTGCTGAGGGGGCCGTGCCCTCACAGCAAAGGCTCATGAAGGGACGTAACGCGATTTACCGGGGGGGAAAAAAATCGCGGAAAACACGGCAGCCCTTCCCAAGTAATTTATGGGGGTTTGTGCGGAGGTTTCCTGTGGGCGCGGCTGAGCAGCCGCGGCGGGGCGGGAGCTCCCGGCACACCCGGAGCGCTGAGCCGAGCCACAGCTCTCTAATGGTGGTTCTCAGCACGGCCAGGGAATTACAGCGTCTACCCCGTGCCACTCGCTCTTAGGACAACAAGATGTAACGAGTAGGAAACCTTCACCGTTTTGTAGATTAAACCCTGAAGAAGAGCTGGGGAGCCGCGTTCTCTGGGGATTCCCCCAAATTTTACCCCCGCGGTGTCAATTCGTTTGCTCCCTACGCATCCCCCTTTCCCTGAGGGCGCTCAGCTGGGAGGAATGGGCTGTCCAGTCGCCATTGCCGACCCAACACGATCCACAGCGGCCGGGCAGTGCGGTGCCGCGGTGTCAGCTGCCGTCCTTGTTTACCGGCGCTGCCGGGATGGGCCCGGGCCAGCTGGCCCCGCGCTATCGGGGTGTGGGCTGGGGAGCGGCCCCGATAACTCCGGGCTGGCTCCGCCGCCCCGCTCCGGCTCCTGGCCCTGGCCCCGGCCCCTCCCGTCACCGCGTTCTCAGGAACTCGGCACCTGACTTCAGCCAGAACCGCACATTGCGCTCAAACCCTGGAGCTAACACTGACAGAGGACACCGAGAAAACAGCTCTGCAGGCTTTACATTTTAATGTTATCAGGCTGAAAGCAGAGGCAAAGGAGGAAAGACAAAAAAACTCCAACGATTTGGAGTGCTGACACTACGTGCCCTGGTTAGGTGAAGAAATAGCAAATTTACAGCAAAAGCTGGTTTTAGTGTAAGAAAAACCCACTTTACCTTAATATTTTTCATGAGTAATGTGAATAAGATAAATATAGAAACAAGAAATAAAAATATGCAGTTATTTCCTTGCAGCCAGCTTAAAATATATTTAAAAACCAAAGACTGACATTGTTATTCATATACCTTTAAAAATAAAGATTCCAAGTGCACAAGACAAATTCAGATACAGGCTTTCCTTCACTAGCACAGGTACATGGCATTTGTTTCTTTAACAGAAACACCTTATCCAATATTTCATTTGAAGACATTGCAAACACTTCAACTTCGCAGAGATAACAGATAAACATGTTTTATTTTTTAAGAAATGCTGATAGAAAGAGTCCACCAGCTTTTTAGTTTAGTTCAGACTTAATTCAGCAAGTCATTTCTTTTCAAATTCAATGAGCACAAGTCTTGACAGTCCTTGCTTAAATTTAGCAGTTCAAAGGCTTCCTCTGCCTGCATGAACTCTTCAGAATTGTTATTACATAAGAAACACTGAATTTAATATCCGTGTATAAAACATTAATGTGCATCTCTTGCAGCTTCTTTATAGCGTGGGTTTTTTCCCGGCCTCGCAGGACCAGCCCTCAGCGCGGCTTCCTGTGCAGCCCGAGGGGCTGCAGGCCGGCCGGGAGCAGGGCCTGTGCTCCCTGCCCAGCACGGCCCGCGGGCTCGGCCACAGTTCCTGCTGCTCCCTGTTTCCAGAAGCATTTCTGGAGGGCGGAGATGGTCTAATTTTAGTGCTGGGAGAATCCTCGGCTCTCCAATGAGCGAGCGGCTGCATCTGGAGCTGCAGCCAATTACCCGGGTTTCCTCCTGCTGCACTTCCCACGATGGTTTAATAATGCAGAAGCACAAATTTAAAGTGGCCCCACATGTTAAGAGAAAATAACATTCTGTGCTCCCTAACAAAGCCGTTCTACAGCAGTTGAATCTCAAAGGTTTCTTCTAAACCCTTGGATTCCATAAACTTGACCTTGAAACAATGTGTTAATATCATTATGTTTATTTTCTTTATAGTGCTTGAAATAATATTTCTGATAACTAAAAGGCTGATCTGAAGCATCTTCCCTAACTTCTGTAGGCCAGGGGTGTGCTTTTAGGAAAAGAAACAAAACAAAAACCAACAACAACAAAAAGAAAAAAAGGAAAATTATAATTACAATACACTGTGGTTCTGAACACTTCTCAGGGCACAGCCTGGCTGCTGTATCTTATCTGTTAAGCGGTTTAACAAGCCTTAGTTGTCTCACTTATTTTTAGCTGGCATGGAATATAACAACACCAAAAGATGGTGGCTGCAGGTGCATTTACATCCTACCAACACCAGATAAGTAATGTTTTAAGGAAAAATATTATTTTGAACTCTGATAGTGCAAGAAGGTGCAAAAACTAATGTCTTGTAGACTGTTAAAAAGGAAAGAAAGAAAAACAGAATGATGAAAATAAGTGAAGACAAGCTAAAGAAATAATGCCAGCTAGTAAAATTGATTAAAAATGAAGCTTGCACATCTTTGTGTTTGCAAATGAAGTTTGCATTTTGACGTTAAGTAAAGAAAAATACGTTTGCTTCAGTAGCAATGTTCTAACTACACACTTACCACACAAACAACAACTTCCATCCACCATGGGTTCTCTTCTCTTTGTTTCCTTTTGTGATGAACTGTCACACCTACCCAGAGCAGCAGCTTACCTCCACTGCTCGCTCCATCCATGCTCGCTCAGCAGGGCAGAGTGTCTCTGACGGAAATCCTGTCTTCAAGGCAACTTCCTCTCCCACACGCTGCTCTCTCCTCCATTTCTGCCCTCTCACAACTGAACAATTCTCCTTCTGCAGCTCATCTGCACGCTTGTAATCCCAGTGATCTTTTCACTGCTGCTGCTTAACCCTTGTCAAGCCTTCCTGTCTGTTTTCCTCTACTTGTAATCTCACCATTTTCCTGAAAGATAAAAGTGATAAAATATTCTCTTCATGCTTCCTCTGTCTACAAGTCTCTAAGTGGCAATAACAAGAAGCTTGTCAACATGTCTTCTGTAACTCCATCACTTGCTCTGATAACTTCACCCCATTTCATTTCCTGATCTTCCCAACACTCACTCCTTCATTTGTTCACAGCTTAGGCATTCAGTCTGCTCTGATTCCTAGCACCCACAGAGAAATGTCTCTTTTACCATTAAAAAAATTTTAAAAAGAAAAAAAAAAAAGAAGAAAAAAAAGCCTTTAGTATAAGTGCTTCTTGTCACCTCACAGGTTCTTCCAGTCATGTGTCTTGCCTGGTTCTACCCTAAATCCCCTTCAAATTTGTTTTTGCTTCCTTTCATCATCTGAAAGCTTTTCAATCCACCTTAAACCAATCTCTTGTTTGCCCTTAAGTCACATTTAGCATATCTAGCTTGTGTCCTAGCTTCATTTTTGCAGCTATTCTCACATTTTACTTCTCCAGTCACTGTTTCAGCACGGTTTGTCAGTCCCTTCCCTTGTGCTTCTTTCCTTTTTCTGCAGGAGCAGTGGTGAGCACCATCCTTGACTCTCCTCCTTTGCTCCAAGCTCACAGCTCAGCATCCCAATGTACCTTCTGTTTCACTCTGTAGAAGATCACCTGTTTCCTGCCGGCCCTACAGCTGAATTCCACTACTGCCCTCCCAACTAAACACCTTCCTGCTTTTTCCCACCGTGTTGCTCAGGATGAGCTCCTGTTGAACACCTGTAGAGGCTGGGGCTGACAGCTTGTTTCCTATAAAGCTCCTCCTCATCTATATACAGACATTCTATATAAATACTGCACAGAGATACCAGGCTTTCACCTAAACTTTAGAGCAGAAACACTTGTGTGTGTTTGCTGCTTCATTGTTCCACACAATGTTTAACATAATACTGCCTTGGATTATCCCTGAGGCCACCAAGCTCAGAGATAAGTAGTCACCGTGATCTTACCACAATGCAGAAATAAATGTATGAATAAACCAATAAAAATCTTTTATCTAACAAATTAAAAGAGGCATTTGTTTAAACAAGGTTTTTTTGGAAGATATATTGTCAATGTCTACCTAAAGACATCTTCTATTCATCTTAATTCCATGTACCATAAGGAATCCTTTTTGCCATATTTACTTTGAGCCATTACATTCAGCCCCATCATTAAAACATATGGGATTATTTGCATAGTTATTAATAAAATTTATTTATGCTGTCCATAAAGACTAGCTTGAACAGAAGCTTCCTGTAGCATGGTGTTTGCTATAGAGGAGGCAGTCTGTGATTCTGTGATCTGAGATGCTTACAATCAACTTAGACAAGACAAGTATAGGATGTAGGAAACAGAAATTACACCAAGTTTCAAGGCAGTGAATGATATGTTGTTTCTCTCTCTCTTTTTTTTTTTCTTTTTAAGAAAAGAAGCTAGAAAAATCAATATAAGGGAAATGGAGAGGATGACCAAGAAAAAGAAAGAGATAATGAAGACAGGTATGGCACAAAACTTGTATGAACAGACAGCAAGGGTGGGGCTTGGCATAAACTGTGAGTTTGATAGAACAGCAGAATAAAACCCAAGATCATAAAGCCCATATGCAAGTAAAATTCAGTGGAATATCAGTCAATACCAAGAATAAACATAGCAATTACAGGATTAAAAAATGGCAAACAATGATAGGGGATTTTTTTTTTCTCAGTAGTAAATGTGTCATATAGGGAGAATTATCACCCAAGAAGGTATGTGTGTACTTTTCTTTGATTAACCACAAGCTTTGAGTGGGAGTGAAAAGCAAGACCAAAACCCAAGTCACAGCCCAGAGGAATTCTTTAAAAATACCTGTAGCATGATGGGACCTGGTGAGACAAAAAATAATCACAACCCATATTCTCAAATTCCTCAGTCCTTGATGTCTAGATGTGTAAAAAAATGACTTTGTTAGTTGGGCCAGTCACAGTTCTCAAACCAGGCTGCTCAGTCAGTCTACAATCACATTTTTCTCCTGCTACTGGATATGGGACACAACAGGTTTAATCACACAGCCATTAATATGGGGCAGCTGGGAATCACAGAGAGCCCTGCTGGTTGGAATTGCCAGGATGGGAGGTTGAGAGGGAATGGACCACTGGGAATGAGCACAGCTTGAAAGAAAGCACTGTTAGAAGAAACAGGAAAACACCTGACAAAGTGCCAGTGGTAGGGAAGGATGAGACAGGATCAGCAAAGCAAAAAAGAGACCTGAGGGAATAAAAAGAGAAGAGAAAGTAAAGGGAAATGTATGTAGAAGTCCTAATGATCTGACAATCATTCATGTTCTTAGCAAGACTTGATGAAATACAAAGCAGATGTTATGGGCAGGGAACCTTGCAAGAAAATGAAGTTATAAATACATAATCCAAAGTGCTCAGGTTATGTCCAGCAGCTGAGCCTGACAGACCCATGTAAACTGCTGCAAAATTCAGTTTACTCTCAGTTGCTGGTCTGTAAACTTGCAGCTTCAGCACAGAAGTATTTCTGCAGTCACAGCTGCATGCACAAAAACCTGCAAAAAGAAGGTGGACAGGGAACCAGAGCAGTGGCATTCACCACTTTCAGCCATGCAACCTGCAAGCCTCAGTGTGGCCTTAGCTCCCTGTGATTAAACAAATGTGTGGTATTTTCCAATTAGGCAGGCTGTCAGCACTGGGTAAGTGAATGCACTTAGCTGATAGACAGTGGCTTAGATGGTTTTAATCACAAACCACAACTTTTTGGTACAGACCTGAGAGGTTTAAAATCCAAGCCAAAGCTACTTGAAAAATTATGAGACGCCCCCTTACTGGATGTGGGGTAAGCTCCTCTGACACGGTAGGAATTATGGTATCTTTTAAAAAATTCTTTGCTTCTAACATTCTATTTAAAGTTCAATACAAGAAAACAGGATAAAAATAAATTCTGATAAAGATGAGCATCTCTATCAGCCAACATCTACAACCTGTCCTGAGGACATTACAGCTTTCAAGTGTACTGGGTAGGTGCTCTTTCTACTGTCTTTACTGCCCTGACTTCATAGAACATTTTTTTATAAAGTTCAGCCTAAAGTTCTGGTTGAGAGTTTGTGTATAGCATACCCTAAAGATGAATTCTGACCTACTGTATTTAGGATAAAAATTGTTCTAAAAGCAGCTCGGCTGAAGGGACAGACCAATCACTTAACAAAATGTACCTCCTCTATTTCTATTCACAAGTGGCTGTGGGCACTCCTGAGTTTTTAAAGCAGATGAAAGTTGGGCCACAAACCGTATTTGACAGAGGGTGGAGCAATAACGAGTGCACTCATTACTGCACTAAGTTAGGTAATAATTGCTACTTTTTGCCCACAAGCAAAGGCCTTAACTTTCAGGGTTTTTTAAAGATGTGTAAGCTTTACCAGTGTAACTAGAAGCCAAAATCTGCCCCTTTGGCATGGACAAATAGGACATTAGGAGCTGTATACCGTACAACGATGCCTGGTTATGAGGAGGACTTGTCTTCTGGACTTCTCACCCACAACTTTGCCAACAAGGTTGTCATATCCTTGGGCAAAAGGAATTAAGGCCCGGGCACGTGCTCAGCGCTTCAGCTCCCCGAGTTATGTAATATCCAAATCTAAGTTTAAAAACAACAAACTCTGGCCCCTCTCGGTTGCAAAACCAGCAGGGCTGGAAACATTAAGCAAACCTCTCTCCCTGGAGTAACTGACTCAGTGCCCGTAACACACCTCGAGCTAAAGCAGGGCGGCACTCGAAGAAAATACCGCGCTCAAGCCGCAGCCGGACGTTCCCGTGCGGAGCCCGCCGGCCCGGGCCGACCCACGGACAGAGCGCAGCCGCAGCCCGGGCCCCGCTCCCGCCCGGGGCTGTCCCGGCCCCGGCGGCGGCTCCCGGTGCCGCCTCGCCCGCCTCTCGCAGCGCGGCCCCGCCCGCGGTGCCAGGGCAGCCAGCAGCGAGAGCGGCACCCCCGAGTGACAGGCAGCGCGGCCCAACCAGTTCGCGCCTTGTTGCGGTGTGGCGCAGGCTCCGGCGCTATAAAGGCGGCCACGCGTCGCGGGCGCGGGCCCGAGTACGTGTCTGAGGGGGAGGCGGCG
>VZRX01022447.1:407567-424285 GCA_013398075.1 Notiomystis cincta | reverse complement strand
CCCCCGGCCCCGCTTGGGCCGGCGGGGAGGGCGGCGGGAGCGGCCCCGCCGAGCCGGGGCCCTGCAGCACCAGCGCTTCCTTTGTTCTGGCGCTGCCTTTTGTTGGCGCCATGTGGCGGCTGGGGGAGGGGCGCCGAGCGGGGCTGTTGCCGTCTCACGCTGTAAAATGGAAGGGGATTTACCTCTCCCGCGTTTTCTTCATCCTTTTCCTCTTTAGCGAAAGGGGCGGATGGAAGGAGTTGCTTTTTGTTGGGGGAGGGGAGCTGGGTGAAACTTTGTGGGAATCGCATGGCCCATCGCCACCGGCGTCCATGTAAATTTGAATGTGTTTTGTGTGAAGCACATAAAAATAATCCTGGCCTTGGAAGGCAGCGGGGGTAAGCTAAGTATTTTTTAATGGAAGTAGAGGGAAAATCAGCACGATTAAGATGATGCGCGGTGTATTTAAATCGGTAAGAGCGATTTTGGTGTGCTACTTTGCAGCATTGTCAGAAAATGCCTTGTCTTGCAAGAGATTTCTGGAGGAGTCCGTGTAGTTTCGCAGTGCTTTGGTAGTGGAATTCTTGTGTACACAAGAGGAGTTTCTTTTCAATCATAGTTGATCTGTTCATAAATACACGTACTTAATATGAACATTACCTGCCTATTGCTCAAGCAGGTCTTTGTTATTCATAGTAGCCCATGTATTTAATTGGAACTCTCTTTGTTATCGCTGAGCTCTCAACCAGACGGTCAGTTCCCTCAGGTTAAACAGAGAGCTGAAGCCACTGTAATATATCTTGACTATAAAGGAACGAATAACACTTGCACAAGCTGAGGCTGGATGTACTTTTTGCAGACACTAGAAGGATTGAGAATCAGGCCTTTTACCTATGTACGATTTTTTCTTTACTGTTTCTAGTGTTCTGTGCTGAAAAAAGGGTGATAGTCTTTTCCTTTCATGAGCAGGAGGTGACAGGCTTCAGTCTCAGATCGGTGTGAAATGAAACTTCTAAGAAACGCAGTTATTCAGAGGAATTGACCTATGTGAAAAATTTAGTACTATCCTAAAATGAGAGCTGTCCAAGGCACTGATTTAGAGTGTGGTGGTAAGAGCCGAAATAAGCTTCAGTTTAGCTGTACTAATACACTCAGGAGGGAAAAATGACTGTGTCTTAAGGGTGCAGTTGTCCAGTTTATGTGGCCTCTGAAGGCAAAGCAAGATACCGGGATTTTTGTCTTAATTTCAAAGGTTCTAAAGTTTCCAATATTGTGTTATTTAAATTAGGTATCAGTTTTTCCAGTTACAAAACAAAGCACTGCAGATTGCAAAGTGTAAGACATTCTGCTGTGGTAAGAGGTGAGTGTAGTATGTGGCAATGCCACAGCCCCAAGCCGATGCCATAAAGCAGCCAAAGCTTCCTCCAGACAAATTCCTGTCATCTCCCAGTCTCCTGATTGTTCTGTAAGTGTGGTCAGTGATGACAGGGTGTGCTGTGGAAAGCCACAGTCCGGTGTTGGGATGGGAAAGAATCCCCCAAGCTCCTTTCTTTGACCTGGTGTTGAAAGGCTTAATAAACTTGGTAAGGCCGTTCCTCCAAGGCTCTGCTGTAATGGCTGCAGGAAGCACACGCTTTACTTGGACCCTGTGCTTCCTGCTGCACTCATCAAGAGTGCACAGCTTGTTCTGCTGGCAAAACTTGACTTCAGCCAATAAGGGGTATGCTTTCACCCAGTTTAGGAAAAAAAGGCAAAATCCTCATAAGGTGCCCCCCCACTGCCTCTTGTACAGAAACAGATGCCCATTCTTGCAAATCGAAGGTACACAAAAACACCAAAAGCCAATTTTATTTCAGCATAGTTTAGTTTCTGAAGTGCTGCTAGCTTCTAGTGTCAATCTAGGTTGCCTCCAAACAAGAGTAATGACAACTTAAACTGTTTCAGTCTATAGTTAGATAAAAAGGCTGGAATGCTTTTAAAAGCTTAGTTTGTTACCTTGGAAACTCTGAAAATAGAAAATGCAGCCATGTTATTAATGTTTTCATTTGAAGTGAAGCATTTGAAAAATGCCTTATTGCCTGATATAACTGTTCTGTTTGTTAGCTTTGCTTCTGTATTGTGCCTCGAATTTACCTCTTTGACATAGATATCCTCCTTCAGAGGGTATTTTGTATGGGAAAGTGGGCAGGGAAGAACTGTATCCGCCTACTTGGAATTAAAGACTAAGAATGGAGAGACTCCTGTAGTACTGATGAAGACAGAACTAGAGTCAGTAGCTAAGCAGGAAGAAGTGCACAGCATAGTAGTTAAGGCAGGTCCAAAGTCCCATCTGTTGTGACTGTTCCTGGAGGTCACAGGTACCTAGACTAAAATTTTACAGCCATTTAACCAAAACCTAAGAGAGCTCAAATATTTTGCTTTTGATGCCTTATTCTTTGCTGAATGTTCTCAGAGCAGCAGGAATAATCCCAGGTTCTTTGCAAAAACTGAGCTGGCAGTACTTGATAATCAATACTGCTTTCTTGCAAATTACAGAATACTTTTGTAAGAACATAAGTTACTGGCAAGGAATATTTCAGGCTATTCTTATTTTTTATATCCTCTAATAAATGTCAGGGTGCATAGTGGCAGTCCCTCATAAAGAGGGGAGAGAAGCCCACCCTTGTGCACTCCTGTAGTATCAGCAGCTTTTGAAAAGATGGTGTTGCACTTGGAACAGTTGGTCCTGATCTGACAATGCTGCTGAGGTGTGTACCACTGAGCATCTTACTGCATGTGCTGTTCTCTGGTGCTTCCTGAGTATGAATAGCTCTTCTCTCCTTGAAATTTCAGGAAGATGTTTGTTGGTGGCCTCAGTTGGGATACAAGCAAAAAAGACTTGAAAGATTACTTCACCAAATTTGGTGAGGTAACCGACTGTACGATAAAGATGGACCCTAACACAGGAAGATCCAGAGGCTTTGGATTTATTCTCTTCAAAGAACCTGGGAGTGTTGAAAAGGTGAATTAAAGCTTCGTATTTTAGATCCTTAAATTCTAGGGGAAACTTTTCAGCTTGAGTTAATCATGCCAAACTGTCTTTTAGGTTCTGGAACAGAAAGAACACAGACTAGATGGACGACTAATTGATCCCAAGAAGGCCATGGCAATGAAAAAGGATCCAGTGAAGAAAATATTTGTTGGTGGACTAAACCCAGAAGCCACAGAAGAGAAAATCAGGGAATACTTTGGAGAGTTTGGAGAGGTGTGTAATGGTATCTCAGTAAACTCCAAAAGTATAGTCTCCAGTTGCTGTTTAGTTTATTAATAATTTGCAAGTTTCAAAGTAAGTAAACTTCAGATGTATCAAGCCTTCTGTAACATCCATGAGTTTCCCATCTTGAGAGCAAAGGTGGCACTTACTGCAGTAGGTGCTTCCATTGCTAGTTAGATACTCTTGTCTTTAACTCAAAGCATTTTAGCTGATGTTAAAATCAGTTTGAAGAGTTGTAAAATGGAAATCTGATTTGAAAGCCAGTGTTAGCATAGAAAGGCTTGCAACTTTGTTGTTGCATTATATGCACAGAGAGAAAACTTACGGCTTTGCTGTCCCAATTTCTGTGCATTTAACTTCATCTAAAACATGAGTCTGAAAAGAGTATTTAATTTCTTCAGATTGAAGCAATTGAACTGCCAATGGATCCAAAGACCAACAAAAGGAGGGGGTTTGTGTTCATCACTTTCAAGGAGGAGGATCCAGTGAAGAAGGTTTTGGAGAAGAAATTCCATAATGTCAGTGGAAGCAAGGTAGGAACTCTGACTTGTAACTCTGTCTGAGCATAATACCTCTACATCTATAACCTGAAAAGGTTTTTGTAGCCCTCTTGTGTCAAAGTACTAAATTTACAATAAGAACAGCTTGAAGATTACTGTAGTGGTGTTTTGCTGTAAGCTGTCACAGAGGCCACCAAGGCTCTTTAACAATACTTGTGGTTTTAATTGCTGCATTTTAGGTCCTTTTGTATGTAAAGTATGTAATTGCATTCATTAAACATGTGTGGAGAAATTTGCTTATGTAGCAGTGTAAGCCATTCCAACAGGGAGATGCCTATTTTCAGCAAAGAGCACTTACATAAATGAAAGCCTTGCAGATGCTTAACTTTGTAAGGATCTGGTTGAAACTGGCTCTGTCTGCTGGGGGGCAGCTTCTGCTTTCTTTACTCTGAAGCCCCTTCCTGCAGCCTGCCACCAAAACCTTGCAATGTAAACCCACTACAAGGACCAGAGAGTGAATGTATGCTTACAGCAGCTTGTGCCTGGTCAGCTGGTTATGGGAAGTGCTGTGAGTGGTGTGAGATGCTCTGACCAGCTGACTGTTCATCTGAGAGAATGGGTAATGGAGAGAGGCTCATGTATCACCAAATGAGGAGAGACTTGGAGGCAAATGATGTGTACTGGCTGGAGGTGTCCCTGTCCCCTTGCTCTGAGGCCAGTGCTGACCACATAACTTTAGAGCTCTGTTACATTGGGTCTTACTGTCTGACACTGACTTGGATTGCATTTGGTTTAAGACTGGTCTTGACATAACACAGAGCAGATTTTGGCAAACCGAATGCACTGGGAAAGTCACTGGTTAGCAGTGAAGTTTGTTTTCAGGAGAGATTAATGCCTCCATGCCAAGAGAGCTGAGAAATTTTTGTCATACCTATGACTTGTTTCTGTGTTATAGCCATAGATAACAAAAAGCAGATTACCTTAAAGGTCCTGTGGTGAGGAACTCCAAGCCAGACTTGCTCAGGTGCTGTTGTTCCTTTTGCAGCAGCAGCAGCAGCTTTAATCCTTTGGCTGTGCACAGATCAGGAACCAGGCAGTTTGCTGACTGCTTCAAGTACAGCCTGAGAACCTGTCTTGGAAATGTCAGTTCTAGTTGGTTTTACCTGTTAGTATTTGATACATGGTAATTTCAGGCGTTGGTAGAGGTTTGGTACAGTCCATCCACATGCACAGTGGGTAGGGTGTACAATGGCTGCCAGGAGAACACGTTCCAGTGCATTTTTCAGAGCCTTGTTCATTCAATACAGGTCAGGTGAAGCAGTCTGATAGCAGCAGCCTTGTCCTGGAGGTTGTGCCAGGTGAGAGGGCAGCCTTGTGTCTCCTACAGGAGAGGTGGCCTCAGCACCTCTTCCATGGGGAAATTGATGATAGGGAATAGGCTGGATAAAATGCCCTGAAAGCCCTTGGAAGGGCTTTCCTCTTGGAAGGGCTGTCAGTGACTTACCTTTGCCCAGGTGGCACAATAAATCAGATGCCCCTGATCGTTAGTGCTCCTCCTGACCTGGAGCACAGCACGTACACCTCCTTTGCCTCCAGAGGAACCTCTGGCTTCTCCAGGTGCTCAGGCTGGGCAGTGCTGCTCTGAGACACTTTACTTACTCTTCCTTGTTTTTTATTTGCAGTGTGAGATTAAGGTAGCACAGCCAAAAGAAGTGTACCAGCAGCAACAGTTCAGTAGTGGCGGAGGAAGAGGTAGCTATGGAGGAAGAGGCAGAGGTGGAAGAGGCGGCGGTAAGTACCACACACACTACTTTAGTATGGACACATTCTAAATAAGTTGTGTGTACTAAAATGGGATTTTGTGGATGGTTTTCCCTTCTATAGCTCAAAGTCAAAATTGGAATCAAGGTTATGGCAATTACTGGAACCAGGGTTATGGGAATCAAGGATACGGCTATCAGCAAGGTTATGGTGGCTATGGAGGCTATGATTATTCAGGATATGGGTATTATGGATATGGACCAGGCTATGATTACAGTAAGTAAAGAGAACTGTATTGGGTATAAGCAAGCATAACTAATTAGCAGTTTAATGCATTTGTTCTCTTGTTCGTAGGTCAAGGCAGTGCAAATTACGGGAAGACACCAAGACGTGGTGGTCATCAGAATAACTACAAGCCATATTGATCAAACTTATTCAGGTATGCAGTGGCATGGTCTCTTTTGGAAAATGACTGCATAGGTTTTGTATACAATGCTGTAGATGGATACTTCAGTTCTGTACCAAATTTAACTTTACAATAAATTTCTATGGCCTGTTAAATGTGCATCTTACTTGGAAGAGCTCCCTGGAAATGTTTTACATGTTTAATACTTACCAATAACTAGTTGTCTAGACAGTGTGGTGTGTAAATTTCAGCATTGCTGAAGATATTAATTAATGATTTTATTAATAGGTTAAACTGAAACTGATTTTGAGGGTCTGCTTAAAGCTGCAGCTCTGCATCTAGGGACTGCCTCTTGGAGTTAACTATGGACTCTGCATTACTCCAGTTGTACAGAATGAGATGCATCTTAGGGAACCAGTGTCACTTTCCACCTTTTTATTTTGTATTGTTTTTGTGTCATACATTTCCTGTAATGGAAGTGTTAATTTTACTGTACTTTTTGGTACCTTTTTGGAATCTAATGTATTGTAAGGTATTTTACATGTGTTCTGATTCACCATGACATGGATATTGAAGCTATCCTAGCTTTTGAAATAAAAAAGGCGTAATCTAGTGTCTTGTGCCATTCTTCAGCTCATGTGTTAGTAAAACACCAGTATCCTGTTCCCAGAACTTAGTTCATGGCAGTACCTTGATAGATGAAGAGTTGTGCTTAAATGTTTTTAATCTTAAATCTAGAAGGTTGTGTTGGTAGTTGTGCTCACTTGCAGTTAAGTGGCAGTTAAAACCTGCTGTCACTTCTGCCTGGAGGTTGTGGAGGAGAGCTCAGGTGAGAACCCCAGCTGTGGTGGGGCTGTGCTGGTTAGCTGGTGGCTCTGTGCTCTAGGCAAGCACAGAGGCTCAGAGTAACTGCAGTGATGTCTGCATTGGGCTCTGCTAGGAGGAGCCAGAGCTGTAGGTTTCAGGTAGGGCTTGGGAGTCTAGACAGCATTGCAGGAGGGAGCCAAGAGGTGTGCAAGAAGCTGGCTGCACTTCCTTCATATTTCACTGTCTTGAGTCTGAGACTTGTCTGCAAGTTGCTAATAGGATGTATACACCTGCCTTGAAAGGCAGGTTGGACAGACACTAAATTACCAATGCAAAGTCTGAATTTCTGCAGCCTTTTTTGTATAACTGAAAAGGCTGAAAGAACTTCCACTGCAGTTGTGGGTGGAAAAGACATCTCTTTCTCTAGAGATGAGTGACCAGCTAGAAATACACTCCTTTTTTGACTTTACTCTTAGCTTACTGCTATTTTAAGGCAATAATTGTCAAATGATTTGCCTATCTTGTGGAAGAATATAAGTAGCAAGCTCTATTGCACAAAGTAAACTTCTAATCTTTGTTGCAGTGATCAATTTCATTTTCAATCTCCTTTTAAAGCTAAAATACAGCAATTTTTTTTCCTTGTAACAAATTCTCTTTGAACAAGTAACACCCAGAAGTGGAATCAAATCAAGTAACTAAGACAAGAAACAAACACATGTTACTAGTGATCTTTTCAGTCTTTTTTAACAAGGGATGCAGCTATTTCTGCATGGACTATAATGTGCTGCTCCCTGCTGGCTGTCCTTGAAAAGAAAAACTTGCTTGTAAATTTAGAAGTCTGTAAGACTCTTCTGCTATTAAGTGGAAATCTTGAGTATTTAAAAAAATCAGATTTTAAATCTTAATAGTTGACAACTTTACAGCTGGACCACATAACCTCCAGCCCAATTTACTTGGAAATAAAAACCAGCAGATCACTGAAACAAATGAGTACAGTATTTAAAAATATTACTGTCTCAAGATTTAAAATTTAAATACTTTATTACACACTTTCACTGTTTTTTCTGTGAAATAAGGGGTAGCAGAATATTTTTCTAGCAAACACTTGGCCCTCCAGTGGGAAAATTGCATGGTACCAGGACCATTGTGCTGCAGTCCTTCTGGCTAGTAGTGTCCTAGCAAGTTTGTCAGCTGGTGTTACTGTGGTGGTTTTTGTAAGTAGGTGCTCAGGTGATGCTTCCTTAACAGGTGATGTGGCCTTAGGCAGAAACTGAGGATACTGGTACTTAAATGCAGAGCTGGCTTTTCCCTTTCTTCTTTGCATGAAAAGTTTGTGATACGAAGAACTGCCTGGTGAAAGTAAAGACTTGTACACAAAGTTGTTGCTTATGGCTGTAACCTACTCTTAATTTACTAATCCTACTTGGATATTTCTTGAGGACAGACTGTGTTTGTAAGAAGTGGTTTGGGAGCTGTAGCCCTCAGCTGTCTGTCCCTCATGTGTTTGGTGTTAGGAATTTGGAACTGAAGTTTTTGACTTAACCTGATGGCTGAGAGTGTTTGTTGAATATAGTGCTACTAAGGGAGTTTGTTCTGACACTGGCTGCTGAAACTGGTCAGAAGAGCCTGGGAAGGACTGGCACCTGGAATGGTATTTGCATAGGTAGCTGAAGACTTAAAATCAGAACACCTATTGGCTCATCTTAATTTGAAAAAGTCATAACTTGAAAGTGAGTAAATTTAGAAAATGTATTTTGTAGTGACCACTAGAAAATCCTCCTTTATAATCTAACAAGTTTTAGAATGTGCTGTTTTAAATAAAAGCCAATTCCACACTGCCAGAGTTGAGACAAGCTCTTGTAAAATTTATTTCTTCTAGAGCTTTTACTAAAAACAAGATAAATGAAAACAGAAAAATCACAGGTGACTTATCTGGTCTAAGACATGCTAGGATGAAGATTAAATGTGCATTATTATAGTAGAATAATGTTTCTTAGTAGTAGATCTTGAACATTGTTTGAAACCTATGGAAAGAAAATAATGTTATGGGTTTTTTGTAAAAGTATCATTAAAAGAAATTACTTCATTGCCTCATTTTCGCTTACATTATATGTAAGTGTCTTACTAGTACTGTACTTAGTAAGAGGCTTTTTGCATTCTTGGTTTCCTGTAGAAAATAAAGGAATTTTTCTTGCTTAATTTAGATTACAGACAAGCACATTAAGTCATTAGGCCTCTAATTTGCACTGGCACTGTTAAGTAATCTTTCTGTTCCTAAGAATAAGTAGTATAAACAGCTGTATGTCTTTCCATTAACTTGCTAAATAAAATATTAACACATTTTTCTTGTGCCTGCTATACTAATATTACACTGAACTAAACCCACATTTTTCCTTAGGGCCATAGCACTGTGAATCTCATGGTGGTTGAGGCCAGTGCTTACACTGTTCACAATGATCCCATTAGGTGCATTCCTGCCCAGCTAGCCAGAGTTCTACTAAACACGGGGTTTTCTTTTAGTCAGAGTAGTTTAAAGAAGTGCTAAGTGCACCAAAGGGTGTTGTTACCACGGTGTTAACTGTAAATGTTTACTGTGCTCATGAGTGTGCAGCAAACTGAGTTGCAGCTGAATGTTCTCTTGGCAACCTATTGAGGGACATCAACAGATGAAGACATAACAAGGCTGTGAAGACTTAACAGGACCAGTCTTACTCTGATACCCACAAACTTTTGAGTCTAGAGGTGAATAGATGCTCAAGGCTGATACCAGCTGTGAACCTGAAATGACACTTAAGGGAGATCTGCTGAGAAGTGGTTGTGCAGTTGGACCAGTTTCTGGCTGGAGCCTTAAGGCACTGAGCAGTGAGCAGAAAAGCTGTGTTTGTGTGGCTGAGCAGTCATTTGCATGCTCTAGAGGCAGTCATGTCTGGGACATGTTGGCCCTTGCTTACAAACAAGTGATGCACACAGTGTTGCTGGCAGTGTCAGGCTGATGGAAGGTAGTTGTGAATGGTGGATGTACACAAGTGTGGTCCATGCTTGGAGATTCTCAGGAATTCCTGCAAACTTGGAGTAAAAGCATCTCTGAGGAAGCTTTATTCAGACAGTGCTTGTGAAGTTATGTTCAGGAACCTTGGTTCTGGGAACTATAGTACTGGGTGGCTATAGGTAAATACCTGCTCAGGTAGAACAAATAGGTGTTTTCTATTGGTTCAGATACTCTTGTTCCATATCTGGAGAGAGAATAAGCAACAGCTTAGAAAAGTCATGGCTTTGTGACATTTTTTACACTAACTTTCTTCATGCTAAGTGTGTAGAAATTGTATAAAAAGCCAGGTGGCAAGAGCACATAGATTATGGCTTTCAGGAACATGTGGACCTCTTCTACAAGTTGTGCTTGTTCAGATAAGCTAAACACTCAAAGCTCAGCCACAGCAAAGCTATTTTAAAAGGCACATGCATCTGTAGAGGAAGTAGTTTTGATAGAGAACTTCACAGAATAATTTAGAAGAGAAGGCTCTGTGCTCAGCATCTACCATCTTGACTTCATTTTAGCACTTCTGAAAAACAGGCTCAGTAGCTCAGGATTGTCTTTGAGGCAGTTCAGGAACCATCCTCTATTTTTGAAAGTTTTGATACTTTTTACCTGTTAGTATTTTGTCAATTGTCTCCACAACAAATTTTGCATCCTCCATATTAAAACACATTGGGGGCTTGAATTTCAGCACATTTCTTCCTGGCCCATCTGTACTCAGTAAAATATTTTTTTCCTTAAGTCTGAAAGAACAATAACAAAGAATTATGTTTACCTCTGCCTGTAGTTCAGAAAACCTTCCAAGGACCCACCTGCAGGCTGTCACACAGTGCCCTTCTCTACTGACTGGTTTCACTTTTGGCCAGTTGGTTGTATTTTAGCAAGTCCTGAGTGGCAAGGGTAGTCTGTAATTGTGTGCTTGCCTCCTACACTGAGGGACTGCCTGATTATCTCATATACCTTGTTATTAAATCCTCTGCTTCTGCTGTGGCTGGAGTCCTTTCTGCTTGGTCCTTGATTAAGTCCACTCCAATGAATAAGCCACAACCTCTGTAAAAGAAGTAAAAGCAGTCAGACTGTGTCAGAGGAAGGAACTGCAGGTGAACTAAAAAACTGAGGGCTTTTAAGACCAGATCTTTACTGCATGAGAATTACCTGATGTTTGGCTACTGTCAGAAAAGGTTTTGTTGTTTTGAAGAAATGTAGTAGTAAAGACTTATGTCTGCTCACACTGGCAGCACAGGACAGGATGTTAAGCATGTTTTTCATCTAGCTCATCAATTCTGTATCTTCTGCACTTGAACTTTTGAGTTCAGACAGGAATGTGAATTCCTTTAGCAGCTACTAAATTGATTAAAGAGTACTGGCCCAGACTGGCAAAATAGATGAGACTTCTGATAAGCTCAAATATGTTTTACTTTAATGTACAGGAGCCTGTGTATTTCTTGCTGAAAGCATAAAATTTAATTAATTTCTAAAATAAAATCTGTTGGATTGAGCTAAAAATGTAAAGAAGGCACTGATACCTGACATCACCAATGAGGGGATGCTTGACTTGCTGCTCCTTGAGTATCTTCATCAAGAAGTTGCCTACCTCTGTGGCATGAGCCTGAAGGTGTTCCTTCTCAATCACATCTAACACAGCTAATCCAATGGCACATGAAACAGGGTTCCCACCAAACTGAGCCCAGGAAAGGAACACACAGAGCCATGGAAAGGGAAGAAAGATACAGTCATGTCACTGGAAGTGTAGCCTCAGTGATACAAGGAGCAGACTATCGCTTTTATCAGATGGAGCCAATACATAGAGAGTCACAGACCAGAAACATAGATAGAAATAGTACAGTAACACAGTTCCTCTTTAGTTAGTGTGGTAAATACTAATAAAAACACAGCATGATTATCTAATTTTAATCCTTAGGCTCCTTTACAGAAGTGGGCAACTGTGTACTTACTGTGTTAAAATACTCTACTCCTGTGGCCGCAAATGCGTCTGCAATTTCTTTTGTTGTTGCTACACAAGCCAGTGGGTGCCCATTTCCTATCGGTTTCCCCATAGTGACAATATCAGGTATAAAATCTTCTCCCTGAAGCTGGAATGCCCAAAAGTGCTTGCCAACCCTGCCAAAGCCAACTTGAATTTCATCAGCAATAAATACACCTCCTGCCTTGTGCACATGCCTGTAACATAACAGATTTGATTGTCTCTTTAAAGGCAAGAGAACAGCATTTACCATTTAGGAACATGCAGAAAGGGTTACTTTGCAAACTTTGAGGAAACAAACACGTACAAGCCCATGTTGTATACTGTGTGTTTCTAAACAGGTCTTTGCCATATACAGGGTTCACATTCTAACAGAAAGGCTTGGGTAATGTCCTGCCTGTCAAGCTCTATGCCACAGCAGGCAGAGAAATTATCTATTTACCAAATATGTTAAGTTAAAAAAGATAATGAATGACCACTTACTCTGCAACCTTCTGAAAGTAGCCTGCTGGGGGAATGATTTGACCACCCACACTTGGTAGAGATTCAACAAAAAATGCAGCAATCTGAAACACAGTATATAATGTTTGAATACAACACAAAGTTGTGGAGCAAACTCTTTGTCCTTAGAAGGTTTTTGCATTATTAATGTGATCTTTTCTTTCTGACAAGTCCATACCACTTAGCTTAGTAACTGAATTGTACTGACAGTCAGGCACATTTCTAAGACAAGACAAACAGTTAAGGAAATAACATTTTACCTTTCTGCCTCGCTTATGTGCATGCTCAATAATATTTTTTACTTCATCAGCATAGGCTGTTACTGAATCTTCATGGTCTTCCCTATAAAGTCCTCTGTAAGTGTCTGGAACAGGAGCCTATGCAAAGGAACAGTATCCTATATTCAATTTACCATAAAAACAACTTCACTCAATTGACAAGTAATTGATAGGTATAAGCTGAAGTACATACCACATGGACCCATTCCTTTTGTCCTTCTAGATTTCTGAATTTATATGGGCTTATGTCAATCAAAGATGTCAGATGTCCATGGTAAGCACTTAAAAAACAATTGGCAGAACTAAACAGTAATTTTCTCAGTATCAAGAGTTCTTTAGTATATTAGCATTCCAAATAGTAAAGAGTAGCCAGCTGCTATGACTTGGTAGGAAATTCAGTAACTTGAGCTGAGAACAGCTCTGCAATTTCTTTTCTATCAATAAACTTAGTACTGTTAGGATTTTTATTTTTTTTTTTAATATAAGGGATGCAGAGGGACAGGACTTGTCACTGGTTTGCCTGCACCAGTGACTGGAATCACAGCAGGGAACACCTGAGCAGTATCACAAGATTGCAGAACAGCTGGAAGGGCCTATTTGTGAATATCCTCAGACAATGGAGTTTGCAGTGACTGTAGGCATCCTGTTCTAGTATCTGACCCCTTTTATGGCAAAGGACATTTTTTTCTATGTCTCATCAAAATTCCTCAGGTTTGAACTTAAATCTGAGGTCTTTTTTCCTGTCACCATACATCTTCACACTCAGCTCCCATCTTTTTTGCTCCTTCCCATGAGACAGTTGTAGTACCTGAGTATCTGGCTGTCTCTTGCAGCTGAACAAGCCCAGTAACTCTCACTGCTGTGCCTCCCTTCCCATCGTGGCAGGCACTGCTGGCCTCCTTCCAGTGTGTCACAGCTGTCACGTGCTGGAGAGCCCAACCACAGCTCTTGGGCCTGGCCTGGCAAACACTGAACAGAGGGAAGAACTACTTCCCTCAGCTTCCTGGTTACAGTCCCTCTGCTGCAGGAGAATTTCAGAAATGCTCTGACTGTGGGCCAAAACTGAGCTTTGTACCCCCAAAGTGCCAATGTACTCACTGGTCTAAAACGATGACATCCTCATGTTTCGTGTACTGCCGTGCCAATCTCAGGGCAAGGTCGTTGGCTTCAGATCTACAGTGGAAAAATTCAGTAATTGCTTCATTGTGGGTGCCTAGAAATCTAACCTCCCTTGCACTGCTCTTTGTATCTGCAGAGAACACACAGAACTCGATGCATACTATGCACAAATTCCTTAGTAATCAGCACTCATTAGGTAGGACTGTTCCCCAGAACAGAATCCATCTTAAAAAGCCAGAATACAGGAACTACTTCAGAAAGAATTTAGCTTTTTTTTTTTTCTTCCACATGAAGCTTGCTTAGGAATTTCTCCCCCCCCCCTTTCCTCCCAGCAGAAGCAATGCATTGGTACATTTAATTTTGAGAACAAGTGCTTAAGTCAGAAGACAAATCAGACAAGAAATTAATATAGTAAATATTTACATTACTGTTTAGTAGCCCAAGGTCTTACAAATAGAATAAAACCCTTCTTAAATAAAGCACTAGTTTAGTTCCCAGGTAGAGAGCTTGCAGAACCAAGCCCATGTGTTTGTCAGTATCTAGTCATCCACACCAGACTGAAACTGGCTGTTGATAAGATGTGTACTTGTTTGTATATACCTAGTAAAGCCCCAGTATCAATTCTAATGTACCCAACTTACCCAGAATTCAAAAAATAGAAGATGCATAATTTCTCAGGTAGTGTTTTTGAAAGTCTCTCTGCATAATCAACCAAGTTGTCATGAAGGTAACGAGAATTTGTATTTAACAATTGATTCTGTTCATGGGCTGCCTTTACTATATCAGGGTGACAGTGCCCAACTGCAAGAGAATGTGGAGAGTGGTTTGAGAGTTCTTTGTATTAGCCTGGTGTTCATTCACATGCCAGCTTAACACATTTCTCTAATAGTACAGAGATATTATCAGTAGGGCCTTAATAATGGTACACCTTGTAAAAATATTTTTTTTTGCTCCTCAGACAGGTTGAAGTTGCCTTCTACTGTATTTCAAGCTTTGTAGTTAGTACTGGAAATTGATATGTTAAAACAAATTTGATTTGATGCTTGGATTTAGGCATTTACATAGTTCAGGAGTTTGGGAAGGTGCAGGTAAGCTTTACTATCAAAGAATTACTGGCCCTGGTAGGGGTTAGGTGAGAGAGATTTCAAATCCTGTAAGAAAGCAGCAGTTACTTAACCGTGCACAATTAATGCACTGCACTGAGCAGTGGTTCTGTAATTACACTTAACAGTAACTTCTACAAAAACAACAAAATGTCATTTGTTAGTTTTACAGTGAGGTGCTTTACTTGAGTTTCCATGGAAAAAAAATATGTTTTAGACACATTTCTAAGAAGACAGGACAGGAAGCAAGTCTGGAAAGCACATTTACACACACACAAATTCAAACAAGCTGTAATTCCCCAAACTCCAGGCTTAGGAAAGTTTCCTTCCACTTCTCCAGTTAAACACCCCCTCTCCCAGCACAACCGTTAGTAAAAGTACTGATTGTTCTTTGTTCTGCTTAGAAAAACACAGCATCAAATGACACCCAATTCCATGAGTGTAGCTTACCGTGAGCAACGTTGTTAATGCAGTCAAGGTATTGTCTCCCATTCTCGTCGTACATATACTGGCCTTTGGCCTTCACAATCTTCACTGGATCGTTAGGAAAAAACAGCTTGCAAGAAGAGCTATGACAAGCATCAGAAAGCAAAATAAATCTTAGTGAGTTTAGACATTTCTCCTGTTTGCTGCACAGTCATCCTGCTTTTGGCCCCTAAACCAAAGGCCTTCTACTCAAATTTTCTTTGATTTAGAGGAAAAAAAAGCACATTCCAAACCTGAAAATCCTACTCTAGGATCTAGCCACAGCAGTAGGACTTGCCTCTATAGTTTCATCCCATCTTTAACTGCAATTCCTTACTGTCTGTGCTGTCTGCCCTTTTTGTTCTTGGGTGTCTCTTACCTTGTGCTGCATTCTTCTTACTGTTCTGTCTTGCTATTCCTGCCAATGACCTGATTTTCCAGATAGTTTAGTGCAGGTGATTGTTACAGCTTCACTAACCACAGCTAAAACACTGAGTGATTTTGTAAGGCTGGGTTTACTTAAGTGCACTGATTTTGTTTCATTTTTTAAATGAATTGCCAAGCAAGTAAAATGGAAACACACCTGCCTAAGTAGGAGTTGCAGAGATTTGACTCTGAAGGGCAATGCCAAACTTCCATACTTCATTTAGTAAACAATGGCTTATACAGAAATAATTTTGATTATAAATACAAAGCCATTGTCAAATAAATGACAGAGGACAGTGGTGAAGTGAGAAAATGCTTCATTATCCCTCCCCAACAGGAATTTTTATATTTTCTGTGTGAGCTGGCAAAACAGTTGGGGGTTTTTGTAAGCTCCTAATTGTTCAAAAGATGCTAAGAAAGTGCTGCAGAGGCTGGGTCTTTGTTGCCAGTGGCAGGGCAAATCAGTTGAAAAAATATTAATATCCAGTGTAGTATTTTTCAGGTGTGTGCAACTGGCATAATTCTAATTTTAGCATTTACTGTCAGCCCAACTTCTGTATTTATAAAACACATAAAAGTAGACTTGGATTTGAATACATATGATATGAAAATATTCTCACTAAAAGAGTTGTGTTGCCATTCTTGGTGACGGTCTACAGAATTAAGACTTTTTTTAGATTGGTTGAAACAACACCGCTAATGGGAAGTTTGGAACTGAGCCTTGTCCCTCATTCTGTCAAAGAGGGCAGATGTTCGTTGTTCATTCCATCACGGTTTTGGTATAATTAGTTTCCTGAAAGATGGGCTGGAATAGTAGGTGAGTTAGAACCTCGCCTGGCCCAGCACAGCCTCCAGCCCCGCCGTGCTCAGAGGAAACGCTTTCCGAGCAGTTTAGACTCTCAACAGGCGCGCTCGGTATCATACGGGTTTTACAGTGCAGTTTCGTAATCCTCCTCCTTAAGAAAGGCTAATTACTGTTAATTACATCAGCGCACCGGGCTGTGCGGGCGCAGCTCCGGCGCTGTCGCTGCCTTCAGCCCGGGCGCGATGGCGCTGCCGCCGGGCGGGGGCCGCGGGCTCGGCCCCGCTCCCGGCCACGTCA
>VZRX01022447.1:357288-407530 GCA_013398075.1 Notiomystis cincta | reverse complement strand
CCCGGGCACCCCGCGGGCAGCAGTGGGAGCGGATGGGGAGAGGCTGCGGCTCCTGGGGCCCCGCGGGGCTGCTGGCAGCTCACCCTTAAACCAAACACCCCAGGGCTTTACACCGCTCGGGTGCATCCAACCCCACACCCCACTCACCTCAGGATTCGTCAGGATTAGTAGTACAGCTATAGCACTCGTCTTGAAATGCACATCGAGGAAGTTTCTTCTGCAGTTGAAAATAATTTGAGCGGGTAGCCCAGGTAGTAGAATTGAGATAATTCTTCAACACATACTTCATCGTTTAGGCAGAAGTAAACCCAGCCTTTTAGATGTTGTACCCCTGTGTTTGGTTGGTGGCAGATAGATGAACACCTGACTGACTCCTTCAGAGCCAGTCCTAAAACAGGTAATAGTTAGGATTAAGAGGAAATACTGTCAATCAGATTAGAATGGTCTTTCTTCCATTCCTGTTTGACTGGAATTACCTAAAGAAAAACAGGAAGATAAAGAACCAGAAAGGAGGTTCTGCGATGGATTGAGTTCAGCTACTGCAGGTTTTATATCCCATAACCAAGATCATCACTTGTCCAACTTGAGCTAGAAAAGGTCACATTTTTTTTCCTCCAAATACACGTTCACATTCTTTTGGTTTAAACTGACAAGTAGCTCTTAAGACTCTAGAAAAACAGAAAAGATCATCTTAAAACTACACTTGGCAGCCTTTGCTGACTAGATACAGCCACCAATAATTATCTCTAGTTGCAATTACTTGAGAAAAACAAGAGCAGTCTAAATTTTGGGAATGCAAAACCAAATTGCTGTGTACTTAAAGTTAGATTGAACTTAGTCTAACTCCATTGTTTCATAAAGATCAGGTTTTAAATAACAAAAGGCAGCAGAGAAAAATGTAATAATGGCTGTTAATCTTTATTTGAACTCTTGTCTGGTTAAGATATTTACTATCTATTTATAATAACAACCTGAACATTTACAATTTGGAGAGTTTACTCTTGGTTACAAATGCAGAGTTCATTATACATATTCACACAATTGTAAAAGTAATCTGTACAGAGAGACCATTTTTTAAAACCTAGTCTTTGCTTCTATTAAAAAAAGCAGAAGAAAAAAATTTTTTTTAGGTCTCAAGGTAATTATTGTTCATTACAGCTTTAAACTAGAAATACATGATGCAGTACTAATTAATACCATTTTAACATGTTAAAACAATGAAAATACTGTTATTAATGCCTTCATTTTTAAAGTAGTTGTTCCCCAAAGAAGAGTAAATAGAATACTTTTTGTGGCACATACATGATCAAAAATCACAAAAGGTTTGCAGAGATGTTAAGTACATTTTCTGTAATTGTAATGTCTATATATTTCTTTTCAGAGGTGATACATTTTACAGAGATTTAGCCAGCTTTGTATAAAATACCATGTAAATACATTCAAAACTCATTTTTGGCAAACTGCAACCACACAAGCAGCCCTTTCTCCCCTGAACAGCCTCCCTGGAGTGATGCAACCACTCACATAAATAAGGGACACTTGCATAACCTGGTAGCGGATTAAGCTCTGTGGGCATAACTTCAAAACAAATATGGACTGATAAGGCACAGGTTGCATGTACTTTTCTAAACTGTATACAAATAAGTAAGATTTTCAGTTAGATTTGAAATACCAGCAGGTGCAGTTTCTCAAACACCAATGTACACACTGATTTTGTATCATGTCACTAATGCAACAAAGCAGGGGGCTTTCAGTTCTGACTGTGGTGTTTGTGCTGAACATTCTTCATACTCAGTATTTTTGATTTTTTGTTAAGATAGCAGAAAAAGAAACCCAAATTGAAAGACAAAAAGCTGTTAGGAAATTGTTTATAGAACTGCATTCTATGAAACAAACCAGCAAACACAAGAGGCTCCAGCTCTCATTTGCTCTCAAGGCAAATTTTACTGCTAAATTACAAATTCAGTGGATATCATGGGTGCTTTTGCTTTGCAAAACCAGATCCTAATTTTTTAATGTAATTGCAGAAATGCAAGTTTGATAAATACTCACCTACACTTAATAGTAAAATGAACTTTTCAAATACAGTGTTTAACAGTGTAATAAAAATAAGCAGATGGTATCAGTGTCATTTACAGATACTTGGGTCACCTTCATTTAAAGTTTCTGTTCATTAATAGCTATGTTATATAAGAAACCACACAAGCAAGCTGACACAGAAGTGAGCTGACTGATCCATGGAACCACACTTAAGGCAACGTCTACCAGAACTTAACAAAATAGGAAAAATTGTTTGTCCTAAGACATAGGAAAACCACAAATGTTACTAATGTATTTCTTACTCTACTCTCTTGTCAGTAATTCAACTTCTTATGCATGGAAAGCTCATGTTTTCCAGCCTTCCTGTGGTTTCCCCCAGGCTCTCTACAGTAGTATACAATAATATAATCTATTAAGTCCTTCCTCCATTCATTTCAAAGTGACAGATTTTCAGCACTTACTTCAGCTGCAGGTTACACAACAGTCACACATCCCTTGTGTTGTGCCATCTAATGGACACAAGCACATGGCAAAGTTGCAGTAGTTCACCTGGGGATGTGAAAATACTAAAAGTAATTTTTAGCTTACAAATAAATGATCACC
The DNA here is from genome assembly GCA_013398075.1 of Notiomystis cincta. Classification (NCBI taxonomy): domain Eukaryota; kingdom Metazoa; phylum Chordata; class Aves; order Passeriformes; family Notiomystidae; genus Notiomystis; species Notiomystis cincta. Next base: position 404,887 of record VZRX01022447.1, on the reverse strand, counting down.
AGGGAAAAGAAAGTTTAGGAAATGGATTTTTTACTCACTGGTTTGCTTCAGTCTGCAATAGATTCCCCCGAGTGGAGCCTTTGGAGTTTTTCAAACAACAGATTATGGCCAGGTCCAGTGCAGTGCCAGGGACAGTTAAAAGGCAGGTGACTCCAGTAAATGACACTGAGACTGGACTAACCAGAGTGACCAGATGTTTCTCTCTGCCCCCTCCTTTTTGCAAAAAAAAAAAGTAAAACACTATTGCCAAAGAGTGAAGAAATATGCTTACATAAACGCTGGCCTGTCAAGTTGCCAGGTTCAGTGTGTGCCACAGTAATTGCCTTGGCGAGCTAAGTGTCACAGGCCTTTGAAAGTTACATATGTATTTCACTTCTCACTTGAAAGTCCTCTGGTTAAACCCCTACAAGGCAGGCTGTGCTGCTCAGCTTGTCAGTCTGTCCTGAACAGGTAAAACCAGGAGTTTCAAATTAAACAAAGCAATACTGAGATTCTTTCCAGTCCTGGACACTGTTGAGGACACTCTTTCCTATGCTGGAGCACCTTGGAACCAAATCACTGGTCTGAATTCAGCCAAATACCTGCACTATTTGTACAGGACAAGTGGTTTGGGGACATTTAAATTTTTAGAATTTGTTGTTAATATTTTGTGTATCTTAAAGATAAATCTGTTGCCTATAAAAGGAAATAATTCAGAGCTTCCATGCTCAAAATTTTAAAAATAGAAATGTGTCAGGAAGCCTACTATAGGTAGATTTTGTGTAACACTGTAAATTATCTGGGCAACAGTGGGACTGAACAAAATATGAGAATACAATGGTATTTCCCAAGAAAGAAATACCAGATTTGGAAAAAAAAAAAAAAATCTGTCCATGCACTTCTGGTATTACAAATATCTATTCAAACCACCGAGTTCCACAAAAGTCATATGTGCTGTAAATTAAGGGTACTGTTACAGCATAAAATTTGCATCTATTTAAAAAAAAAAGTCTCCTCTAGAGGGCAGCGTTGAACCAGCATTCCCTGAGCAGGGAGCAGTTTTAGGATGCACCTATTACATTGACAGGCCAAGGGAGTTTCTTACTGTTATAATAAAGCTGGAAACTTTTCAGCATCTTAATAGTTTAATTAATTCTTATTACTTGTTTTAATCAGTTGTGCATTACAATCTGCGAGTTCTTGCATTCTTGCCCAAGAGCCTGCTGTATTTGGCTGAGTGCAAAACCATATGTTTAAAACTTTACCCTGGGTAGTGGTTACTATAATAGTCTTAAAACCACAGGTGTCATTCTCCATGGATTACTTTGCATCATTGCATGGGATGTCTTAAACTGCTGAAACCTCCCAGGTGTTTTGCTGGTTTGCTTAAGGATTTCAAATGCTGAATTCATGAAATTACAGAAGACAAAAGCTCATCTAAATATTTTATCTATTGGTTTCCTAAAAAGAAAACACATCAGGAAGTTGCTTACCATTTAAAGAAACGTTCTTATTTTTAAATACACAGGAGAATAATCCATACAGAAATAAATTCATCACCATTATATATACAGGAAGTGTCAGAAGCAGTGCATACAGGAGAGGCAAATCCCCATGGGAATAAAACAAAGCATGTGGCAATATCTCAATAATGGTGGTTTTAAACTAAAATATTGATGAGTTGACATTTGGAAACAGTTTCAGTTTGGGGTCAGATCAGGATTTCTCTGCCACCTGTTTTGTAATCCAAAGAAATATTCCTGAGCTCACTGGCTAAGCCATGATTTGAGCTGCAAAACTCTTAATTAATCTCATTTGTTCCCATCAGAACAGGTCAAAATCATTGGGTTCACACTCTAGCAAGGTTCCTCTCAAGCTGCCAGCAACTGTGGAGTTATACACATGGGTTTTTTTTTGCCTTATTCCCTTCTTCCCCAAATCCACCCTTCCCAGAAGCTTTGGGGAGTGCTCCCCATACTCACAGTTGGGTTCAGCATCACCACTCCTGGAGCACCAGCACTGACACAACCACAGGCAGCAGCAGCTCCAGCCTCAGTCACAGAATGCACTTGCTGTCTCATGGCAAGGCAGCCCTGCCTGCAGAGCTTTGTGGCTGAAAAACCTTTTAGGGGTCTCAAGTGAGTTCTTGTGCCCTTATGATTTAGTTTGGGAACTTTCCTTCCAAAACCAATTGGGCTACAGTGTGTTAAGGGAGAGGATGTTGGTAGTGACTGGTCATTAGCTACAGTTTTAAACTGAACAAGCCTTAAAGAAAGCTGTGTGTCCTCTGCTCCTGGGCAGCAGCAGACATGGTTATCTTAACCTCATGGAAACCACCATGGAAACCACTATGCTTTCACAGGCAGTTAAATTAGACAAAGGAATTTTGTTTTGTCAGCTGAAAGCCAAAAATATAGTTGCTTGAGTTTCAGGTTACCCCAATATCAGTAACTTCATTGTGTTACCCAGAATGTCTATTGATGAATCCATGAAGTTACACCAAATATTTTAGTGATCAAGAAAAATCAGTGACTCAGTCTCAGACTGACCTACATTTCATAAGCATTAGCAGCCTCTCTGTCAATCATCTTCATTGCTGCTGACTTACAGTGGTAACATTCAACTGCATTTTGGAATTGCTGTAAAGCAGGCTCAGATTCTTTCAAACCAGAGGGGAAAACGAGAGGTTTCCTGGGGGAAAAACACCCTAGGCTTTGTGAAAGGCTGAGATCATGACTGAGTTTTGAGCAAGACTGCCAGTACTACCTAAAAGTAAAATTTGTCTTTGTGAGCTATTCACAAAGTCAAAGTATTCAGAAAGACATTTTCACATGGAAGGAGAAGATAATCAACTGACCTGGCATGAATTTGCAGAGCAAAGCACACCTTTTAAACTCTCTGCAGTAGGATCATGACTGCTCCGTATTTAAGAACTACTCTTCTAAATATGTTTGTGTGTAAGGCACATGGAAGTCTAAACAGATTTCCTCTTAGACTCTGTAATCAGTACAAAACCCAGCAGTTTCTCTAATAAAGTCTGTTGATGTGACTAATATGACTGATAATCACAGAATGGCTGGGCTTGGAACAGTCTTTAAAGATGATCTAGGTCCAAGTGTGTGCCGTGGTCAGGGAACCAGGTACACTCTGTCCACACTCCAAAGGCCAAAGGAACCAATCCCAGCTGAGGACCAGGAAGGACTTCAGGTGCCAGTGACAGCCCTGCTGGGGGATCCATTCCCTGCTCTGCTCCCAGGAGCCCAGCTCTCCACAGGTCTCTGCTCCTGTGGTGATGAGGGGTTGGTAGAGTAGATGGAGCACCCACAGGCCTTGGAGACCTGCTGGTTAGTTCCTCCTAGCCAAAGTGGCAGCAGGATCCATTCCTGCCAGCATTCCTGATGGGAGTGGCAGCAGCAGGAGTCCAGAGAAGCCACTGCACGTGAGCACTGAGTCCAATGTCCTGAACATTCCTGACTGGCTGCAGATGCATAGATGACCTTTGTACGTGCAGAACCAAAGGCCTTTGCCTGGGAGTTTCCAAAGAGGATCACAAAAAGGTTTGGTAGCTGAGCTGTAGCACTGGTGGGGGTGGATGCAGCTGCACACCTGTGCTAGGGTGGTCATTCCAGCCTTCCTCCATTACAAACAAATGTCTTGGGTGCTGTGGCAGCAGAGGCTCTGTGCTGGGAGGGGGAGCAGCCTTGCAGAGCGATGAGAGGGTAAAGCACTATTCTGGTATTCTGTGTCAATGTTTTGCAGGCCTGGCAGTGGTCACAGTTGATGCCTACAAGCACTGGATATTCCACAAGTTGAAGACGGAATACTGACTTGTTTACCTGAAGATAATAGGACTTCGGGGTATTTCCTCAGAGAAAATATAAATTTTAATATAATTTCATAAGCTTTGGAAGTTAGCTTGTCTTGTAGCTTCAGTGATATCAAACTTCTTCAAGTAGGAGCTAGATAGAAAGCTGTTTAGTTTTTGCCAGCGTATGTAAAACAAGACTTTTCTATCTGCATTGTAGATTGTTTGTGGACACTTCCAGATTCTTGTGCTTTCTGCAGTCATTCTGGGGACTGAACTCTCATTGATACTGAAAGAAGTTCCGTGAACACGACATGTGCAGGAATTTGAGTGTAGAAGCCCACAGTGTGGTTTGGAATAGTGAACTGCTTTTAGTTTGGAGATGACTGGGGGAGATGGGAAGAGCAACTGTACATTAAGGGAACAATTACAGATCTTCCTGGTGACATCAATGAGAGATTTGCCTTCAACCTTTCACAGAAAATTTTTTAGCTTTAATTTGGGATATTAAAGGGGTTTTTCAAAAGCACTAAAGGCCAGTGGAAGCTTGTTAGCTGCTCCTTATGCCTTTAAAAACCCCTGCACCAAAAATGATAGCTGAGAACATGAAATGGAAGTAAATAAAATGCATTTTCATTGCTGTTTTGAGTTACATAATTGTTGTTTCTTGATTTGTTAGTTGGTCTGAATTTAACATGGATTTAATCTATATGGTGACCAAGGAAACGGTGAGTAACTGGTAGAGATGCCAAGTACAGCCACAGAGGCAGTGATGTGTAGGTGTAGCCCCTGAGCAGCCAACGACAGGTGACAGCTTCTCTGCCTACAGCCCTGAGGCTGTGTCACCTCTCCCGAGCCTGGTGGCCAGTTCAGCACTGACCAGCACAGAGCACAGGCTCCCCCTGGCTCTGGGGAGAAGCTCAAGGACACCCAGGGCCTGGTCACAGATGAGAACTCACAGACACAGACATCACTCTACCTGTGTGGAGCACAAAGCACATTCCCACTGTTCTTCAGAGTATCGGAGCAAGACCTCCAGCACGAGGCCAGTTTGTACAGGGCAGGTTTGGCCACATCCCTCTCTCAAGCCCTCTCTGGCAGTAGCTGCAGTAAGAGTGGCAGTGAAGCAAGAATCTTAACAGAGGTTTTGGATCTACTCAGTGCACCAAAAATGCCTCCCTTCTGTATTCTCCAAGATCAAGGCCACAGTGAGCCATAACACCATGTTTGTATTATGGTCAGGCTCTTAATTTCACCTAAAATTCCTATGCAGAGCCCAGCAACTTCTCTTGAGCTAAGTATTTCCTCCAGACATGATTTGTTAAATCAAAAAGGCATTAAGGTGATGGCAATTATGTCCTTGGTCTGGTTAGGATTAACCAGATCCACAGCTTACTTTTTTGAGTTCGTGTAGCTTCAACTTCTACCCATTGGATGAATATTTGTCTATCTTTTTCTGTTCAGATTAAAGACTTGTTAATACAAAGTATCTCCTCCCTGTATAGGAATCTGGTTGCCTCTTGATCTTCATTGTAAGCTGAAAAGACTCAGCTGTAAGCCATCTTCTTCCTCTTTGAAATATTTTTTTATGGCTCTCTGCTGCACAATTGCTATTTTTTCAACATCTTAAAAAATGTGACCTGTGGAATAGTTTGTAATTTTTAATTGATCCCACAGTGGCATATGCAAATATTAAAATAATAATGATTTTATTCATTACCCTGCTCTGCCTGGGAAGTGCCTGAGATAAGATAATTTAACAAAAGAGACTGAAAAGGTGAAGAGAAATAAGACAACAAGAGGAGAGTGCAGAGTTAGTTTACAGTTAAAACCATGTAAACCAAGAAGAAATAAAAAGCAAATGAACCCCACAAACCAAGACAATTAAATACTCCAAACTCCTAATTTCTGGGAACCTCAAGAGCATCATTATGTGCTCTGTTGTTTAAGAAGGGACTTAAGCAGAGCCTTCCCTGTCCTGCCTCTCCCTGCACTGGTAGTATTGCCAGGTTTTTCTGTTTTGAAATTCTGCAGTGGAGACTTCCTGGGGAATTTGTGTTCCACAGTAACAAAGTGCTTGCACATCTTCAGGCACAGACCCCAGAACAGGACCCAGAGGTGCCTCCTCTTGAGGAAAAAAGTGTCTCTTGATCGTAGAGGAGATAACCGCAGGCAGTGGAGGTTGTTCTGTTTAGCCCCGGAGTTGCTGTTTCCATCACACACAGCAGGCAGCGATGGGTGGAGCTTGGCTTTGTTTCCTCTGCAGGTTGCAAATCCTTCTCCCCCCCTTAGACCAGACAGTAGACAGCAGCTTCTTTCATTTTTAGGGCTGCATCCTTCTTTTCTTTGTTTTCAGCCAAGTTTTTTCACCCTTTTAATATGCATGTGCAATGCAAATACGGCATTGAGAGCCAAATTAGGACAGGGATTTTGCCCTCCTTCATGCAGTAAGGCACACGAGGCTGGCTCAGTACTGTTAGTTCACACTGCAGCATCAGCAGGGAACACTGTTCATCCCCAGCTACTGGTGGTACCTTTATCAAATCCTGTTGTTACCATGTGCATTTTATGGGTTTGGGAGCTTTACATTATTTTCCAAGTCCATAAATGCCAGAATCCAGTATAAAAAAAGGTCAATATATTACTGTCAAAAGTTTTTTTTTCCTTTTTTTATACAAAAATTAAAAAGATCAAAATATATCACATTATTTACATATTGTGCTTCATGCTTAGAGATCACTGAAAAAGAACACACAAACAAACATTTTAATCAGAGAAATGCTCCATTCATTACACATACTAACCTTATTGTTAATAGTATAAGGGTTAATATTCAGATTTCTTTTAATATTAATGGTACATCCAAACAACAGAATTAAAACCTTTGATATATTAAGGGTGTGCTCAGATTCTGAGAATTTACAACCAGTTAGTGACATGCTGTTAGCTCCAGCTGTGTCCACATACCACATGTTACAGCTGGATTAGTAATTCCACTCAGCTTCAGTGTCATATTCTTGTTGGAGAATGAGGATTCTCCAACGAGTCTGGATCAAATTCTCATTTTACACATCTCTCCTCATTCTCCCAGGTTTCTTCCCAAAGTAGCAATTCCAACCCCTGGCTGCTCTGGGTGCACAAGGTGCCACAAATTACCTGACCACCTGCACCCAGGGTGCTGATCCAAGCACTGAAGCAGTGCAGTGCTGGGAGTTATAATTACAATGGCAGAAGAGTTTTTGTTAGAAAAGAAATGTTTGGAACTCTGCAACAAAGAGACAACCCACTGTTAACTTCTCAGCTGGAGGGTGTGGGCTAAGTCACACCAGCACATGGTGCAGCCTTTCCGTGGGTGATTCCTAAGCTTCCTTGGCCATAATAAAAGCCCAAGTAAGCCTATAAAAAGGCATTCTACTAACAGTGTTAACAGTGATTTTTCAGGCTTAGCAAGTTTTTGGTGTTCCCAGCATCAGTCTAGAGCTGGGGGCAACAAGACCTGAAGCTGCTGGAATCCTGCTCTCCCAAGGCATAATATGTCTGCCAGGCCTGTGTTGCTTAAAGCTCGTGCAGCAGTGCAGTCACCATGCAGGGAGCAAAATTACTCAGGACCTGTTTAAGGATTTATAATTAATAATTAATATTAATTTACCTTATGCCAACATCCTGCTACTGGCAGTCCGTCTGGTCCCTGCAAAATTGAATTTACAGATTTAGTTTTCCTGACAGTGACGTAACTGTCAGACCCAAAAACCTGAAGCTCACATGTCACAATAATGAAAGGTTTAGCAGCACTGTTAATTACCATGCAAAACACATTTACTGTATATGCACAAAAATGAATATGCAGGCAATGTAATCCAGGTATCACACACAACAGAAAATTCAATACACCTCAGGGTAAAAGAACCAAACAAACCAGAAATCTCCACTTTTTCCTTTAAATGAAGAAAATGTGTACAAATACAAAGATTTGAAATTACAGTTCATTAACTTCATAACCTGCTTTATGAGGTAGTGTTTTTTGCAGTCATATATATGGAAAGCATGATGTGGGAATGTATTTTTGTTAAAATGTGTTTTTCTGTTCGGGGGAGGTGATGTAGGTATTTTTTTCCTAGATGGTATCCTAATTGTGTTTAAATTTGATCCTGCAGTACTAAGTTTCTTTAAGAAATATTGAGTTGCTGAACTGAGAATAGGATGAGTTGTGGACTATGCAAAGGGAGTGGAAATATTTGTCTTGTTCCACTGGAGATACAAGAAACATAGAAAATCAGAAAGCCAGAAGAGCTCTCACTGTCCAGGAGGAGAACACTGGAAAGGAAGGAGCCCCTTAGAAGAGGAACGAGCTATGTATGACCAGCTCTCTCAAGACACTTTAGAAGAAATAGCTGCCTTCAGCTGCCTTTCCTGATGCTGGATTTTTTTAAGGCTCTTGGATCTCCGATTACATGAATTTCTGCATGTAAAGCCACAGAGAGCACACGGGCACTGACCCTTCCCTCAGAGCCACCTCCAGACTCACTAGGGGTGGGAAGATGTGGATGCAGCAGAGAGAACTGCTAGTGCAAATACAGGTCAAAATGCAATTCTACATTTTTTACTGTAAATGTTAGTCATCACATTTTTTGTATTCTGTATTGATTTTATATGTAAAATAGCCTATGCCCAATAAAACAGATGCAGTGAAGTAAGGTAACCCTCTCCAGCTACTGATAATGTAAGAAGTCATGCTTTCCTGTAACCTTAGTTAGAAAACACACTTTTTCTGCAGGCACAATCAATATTTTGGTCCATAGTTATTAAAAAAAGAGGTAAAACTTCTACATTTTCCAGAATTGTCTGGGGGTGGTATGGGGGACAAGGTGCAGAGTAGTTGTTTGACCTAAAACAACCTGACCTGCTCGTAAAGTGCCTCCTAACACTGATGGTCAGGGGTTTCTGCCCTGGGCTTTTTCTCCTTCTCATGCACTCAGAATACTTATTTTGGCCATCACCACTCCACACCTTTATACCATGTTTCACTTGAGTGACTCCAAAATGGCTCTTTGTGGCTGTGTGTGAGGCTCATGCTGATGCTCCTGACTGAAAGCCCAGCAAGCCCCCACTGCTCCCTGGGCTGCAGAACAAAGTTAACATTCCAACCAACCTGCAACTAACCAGGAAGATGCACTAAGTGGTCACATTGCAGTTAATTGGAGAAATCACCTACTGCAGTTCACAATGCCTTCAACAGAGATGGGCTCTGTGTTTTCTGTATAGTTAAGATGGGAGATACTTGGGAAATAGAACATCTCTGGGGAGTAAATATGAAAAGTTAGAGCAGGCCTGCTGTTAGGAATTGGTTTCTTGGACACATCTGAAAGTAATTTAACTTTCAGAAAGAGAAGCAGCTTACTGCCCTTTTGTTTCTCTGAGGACAACTGCAAATGATCTATCACGCAGCATTTTCTATGGTTAAAAAAATGAAAATAAAACAATGACCTCTCTTCGCTAGTGGTGCAAAGCCCTTCTGGGGAGCAGAGCACAAACCTTCCTGCGTAACCACTGGACCCAACCTGAGCTCTGGGTGGAGCTCTGTGCTGACACAGAAAACCCTTCTGATGCCCAGAGTGGCAGTGGCCCTGCTCTGCAGGGCTGGCTGTTTGTTTGAGGAAAGCTTTCCAAATCCTGGCTGGGAATGGGACTCACAGGGCTGCAGCAGCACAACCACGAGGGCAACCAAACTGGGCTGTAGGTTCTGAGACAAACCATAACTGATTTTGAACATAAAGGGACTGACACCCCCTCTGTGATCTCCCATGATTTACACTCCTTATCTAAAGTAATTTTTACTGGGAAGAAGAAGGCACAACACATTGGCATCCTTCCCCAAATGCCAGAGTGAAGCATCTCGTTCCAGGTCTGTGCCTGGTGTTCTTTCTCTCCCTGGAGGGGTTTGTACCTTGGGACAGGGCTTGGCCACAGCAGGAACACACACAAGCCATGCAAGAGAGACAGAGCAGATACTGTACCAAAGGGCAGGCCAGGCTCACCCCATCCAGGCCGGGCAAACCTGGGTCCCTTTTGCTGCCTGCAATGCTATGATCTCCCTGTTTGGAAAAATAACTGCTTGTTGAGAATGATAAAGGACACAGGAGTTACACAGACAGACACCCATGTTTTAGCAGAGGAGGAGGAGGAGGATGGGTCTAGAGCTTTTCAGCTCCATCTCTGATGACACAGCAAGTCAGCAGAGGAGTTTTATGGTAGGGAATTCACAAGACATGCAGAGTCTGTCATCTGGGAAACATCTTCTGTACACAGACCAGAGACTCACATTTGTAAAAGCACAGTTAAGGAGATAAAGGTAAATCACTCAACATGTAAAGAGAGGAAAAAATTAATTGTAGTTCACATTCAATCTCCAGGCAAAATAAAGCATATTGACTAAAGGAGATTATTGCTGGTATAGTGGAGCTACACAACAGCCTTGGCTGCCATAGCTGTGCTCAGAGAGAGAGGCAAAGTCACACATTGCTTCAGAGAAGAAAAGGGTTTTTGAACTGTTGGGGAGTAAGCAGTTGGCATTCTTAATTAGGTGCCTCTGAACTAAGTTCTAAACTGCTATGTTTAAGTAGTTTCAGTTCAATATTTGATACTTCTCATCCTGCAGCTTCAAAGCACTTCAGTGAAAGGATCTCTCTAGTTTTAGTCATTGTATGAAAAACAGTAGTGAAAAGGAGGTAAATTTTACCAGGTCAAATAACTTCTTACAAACCACTCTAGATTTTTTTTTTTTTTTGGAGGGCTCTACCTAATGAATGAGAGGTTCTGAAAGTAGACTTGGGAGATCCAGCTTCCCCAGGCTCAAGCACTCAGGAAGTTTCCTGGAAAGTCCACAGGGGTGTGCACTGCACAGTGGTGGCCAGGGGTTTGTCTGGGAAGGGACCGCTCTGAGCCACCGGCAGGGAAACCAGGGGAGGTCTCTTCTCCCAGAGGCATTTCTTGGCAGCCTGGGGAGCTCCAGCTCATACATCACTTATCTTTGGCAGGACTCTGATGCTATCAACCCCAACATGCTTCCCCAGGCTCATCCCTTGCGTGGTCTGCAGAGATGAAGGGATGGAGCTGACCTTGTTTTCAAATCACCCTCATCCACTGCACCCAGTTACTCCCTAATTTCAAACATTCCCAGAAGCCAGGCCGGCAGCTTCACACTATCTCTGAAGAGCTCTACTGAGGTCCATTGTTCCTGACTACAATAAGAAGGTCTTTACCCAAAGATGCTTTATTTTTACTGCTGTGGCTTGCTCCCATCTGGCCAGCAAGGAACCCTTACAGCGAGCAGTGAACTTCCAGCAGTGCAGATAAACCAGTTCGAAAAGTGAGAAAACAATAACCATCTGCTCTGATTTACTGCAAAAGAGAGAACTCCCAAATCCTCCCTGCTTTTCCCTGGCTGCAAAGCTGTGCCTCCTTTTCAGCCCCAGCAAGCTGTGCTTAGCATGAGTGGAATGAAGGACGTACCACGGGACAAGGCTGATCCAGTCCGGGGGGGCCTGGTTCCCCCTTCTGTCCTTTGGCTCCTTTTCTCCCTGGTACTCCTCGTTCACCCTGTCAGCACAACAGGAACAGATCAGGAGCAAGGGGAAGAAACCTTTGCTTTATGTCACACAGCACTTGCAGAGTCCCAGTCCTCACCCAGACTAGGGACACTTGCACTAGTGTGACCTCAGCTGAGTAATGAAATCACTGTGAAAATCTTCTGTTCAAGCTGGGTGGAAATATTGTAATAGACAATTTTAGAACAGATTGAATAAAAGACCAATTTCTGCTGGAACCCAGGTTGGTATCTGACAGCAAGTGGGAGCAGCAGCTTCCAGACACTGCCCTGAGCTCAGCTGGGCTCCTGGCTCCTCCTGGGGATCCCTTTGTTTAAGGGTCCCTTTTACAAAACCTTTGACTTGGATCCATTTTCAAGGTCTATAAACCAAGACCAGCAATTCTTTGCAACTTAGAGCTGTCAGGCTGCTCCATTTCCCCTCAATGTTTGGGCTGGGGTGAGATGGGGGCAGACTTGCAAAAACCCTTCCAAGTGGGTAGGAATTAACTGCCTGTCCTGCCCTCCTGTGGGAATGTGCAGGCCCTTGGGCTGCCCAGAAGGCTTTCAGTAGTGGCCCTGAGGGCAAGCAGCACTGCCTGCCAAAAAGAGCAGCCTGTCCTGCCCCATGAGCATCAATAGAGCCATAATCCACTCACCTTCTCGCCTCTTTCACTTCTCTCTCCTTTCTCTCCTCTGAGACCTGGGAAACCCTGTCACCACAATTTTTAGGTGGGAAAAGGAGAAAAAAAAAAGTTTTGTAAGTTTAGTGTGTGAATGTCCCAACATCTCAGTTCAACATAAGCCAACTCCAGCCATCAGCCTGTTCTGCCATGGTGAAGAATGACATTTTCTTCCTGTTGACTTGGTATGTCAGCAACTTCTTGGGAAAATCAGAGTGCTTCACCACACCCCAGTAACATTACAGCTATTAGAGACTTTCATTTCACTGAATCCAATACAAATATTCTCAGTTGGAAAGGGAAGTCCTGGCAGCACCTTTGGGTGAGCAATTCCACTGTGCAGTGGAAGTAGCCCAGCAACAGTCCTGAATTCAGCCCTTTCCTACAGCCATCATTCCATGGGCATTGTGTTTAAGGGAGAGTGGTCTATACAGAGTTAGCTACATATTTTCCCAACAATCTCAGGTTACGTGTGTTATTTGTGTTTCTGCATGAATAATTAATGGTTTCCATACTCACATCCAATCCTGGCTCCCCTGGCTTTCCCTGCAGATGTAAAAATAAAAGTTAAGATGTTTGGAGTTGCAGACAGACTTAGATCCAGTTGGTTTAACACAGTAGTGAGAGCATGGGCTCATCCAGGAGCCCCTAGGGTTGGAGGCTGCTCCTTTGCCAGCCACCAGGGTAGAGCTGGACCAGCTCTGCAGTTGTGGCTGGACTCCCCACAGCTGGATTTTACAGCCCCTGTTTTAGGATTGCACCCCAAAGTCCCTGCTCCTCTCCCACACCTGGGATTACCTTCTCTCCTTTAGTACCAGGTAAACCAATGAGCCCTGGAGCACCTGGGAGACCCTTAAATTAAAAAGAAACAAGGCATTGGGATTGTGTCCTGTGAGACAGGTTTCGGTCAACAGCCAGAAACGAGATTTGGGAAAACAACTCACAGCAGGTCCAGTGTCACCGTGGTCCCCCTTCTCACCAGTGTCACCTTTTTCTCCCTTTGCACCATCCAAACCCTGCAGAAATGAAAAGGATCAGCCAAGGAGACCTGGCAGCTCTGCCCAGGGCAGCCACCCCACACTCCCCCCACCCCTACACCCCTTCTCTGGGGTGCTTCCACCCACACTGCTGTTGATGTTTTGCTCTTGACCACATCGTATAAGAAAATATCTGAAAACACAGGTTTTAAGCCTTTTGGTTTGGAAAGTCTGACTCTCACCAGCCCTCAGGACTCTGTGCTGGAGGAGGGGTTTGGATTGTAAATGTTTGGAAGGAAAATGGCTTTTTTTTCCAAAATGCCAGCTGCTGAACAGTGTTACCAAGGGATGTGTTGTGACAACAGTGACAAAAATCTCAGTCTCCAGAGCTGACAGGCCTTTGTGAGCCTGTAAATAATGCACTGGCAGCTGGCAAACTGGGTGACATTTAATTTATGGACTTACTTTAGGCCCCTGGATTCCTGGAGGACCCTGTGGGAAAGACAGTGGTGCATTTGAAAAAAAACAGAATTAAAAAACATACCCTAAACTTTCCTTCCTAAATTATTTCTTGCTCAAATTACAGGCTGACAATGGTCAAATATTTCTTTCCAAGACAGGTGGCAGTTTATTTTGTTCTCCAATATCAAATCAGGGGGAAGGGGAACTGAAAAGGAGCACTCTGTGTAACATGGGACAATAAAGCTCTGGAACACAAGGTTTGGGGAAGGAGAGCTCCCAAGAGCTTTGCTGAAGAAAGTGACAGGAAGCTCTGGGGGGTGGCATTGTGCCATCACAGCCCTCCACACCTGGGCAGGGCTGGGATACCCCCCAGGCCATGAATGCCACCTGAAATGCCACCTGCTTTTGAAGCATCGTTTCTCCAGGTGGATCTTGGACCCAGCAGAGGCATCCCAGCCTTGCCGATATCCTTGACACAGCTTCTTTTGAAGCACTGTAGGCACCAAACCCCTTCAATATCTCCATCAAAAATGCATCAAAAGTGCAGCTGATGGCAGAAACCTTAATGACTTGGGTGAATTTAGGGGAATACAGACACCATCATGGTGGGGAACAGATTTTTCCACCCCACAAGATTTTATCTTTTCTCCAACCAAGGGAAAAACTTGAATTTTTGCAAAAGGAGCCATAAACTCTGATGTACTCTCCTAAATGAGGTGCTTTCATTTCTCCAAAGACAGATCAGACTGTAGCAATACCCTGAATTTTTTTCCCAGAGTCAAAACAGCCCACAGTGATTAAACAGAACATACCACCCTAGTCCTGATCTAATCACATACAAAAAAATAATCTCCAGGAATCACTTCCAGAGTCCTACCATAGGTCCAGGTAACCCAGGGGGTCCAGGCTCAGGTATGATCTGCAGAAGGGAATTAAACAGCACATTAACAAGGCTGGGCAGGAGAGAAGAGGGTTCAGGAGGGGAAATCTCACAAAGCCCAGAATCATAATTTAATGGCCCATGAATTACAACAGCAGCATCCAATATTTCAACCACCCATACAAAACCTAAAGTAACTTTGGTAGTGCCAAGTGTGCAAGCTGCTCTTCCCAAATGTATAAACCCCATTTACACACTTCTGAAAGTTCTTGTAGAAAACAGCTGGGTTTTGATGATGGAGATGAGACTGGTGGGTCCATCCTGCACCCCCAACTTTGCCTGATCATACATCATAAGACTTTATGTTGCCAAGATCTTACATGATTATTCTGCAGACACGGTGACCCAGTGTCTCCTTTTTCTCCTTTGTCTCCTTTTGGCCCTTCTGCTCCCTGAAAGATAAAAATGGAACACTGATATCCTGCATCTTCCACGAAAGCAAAAATGAGAGAAAAATAGATTTGTCTCCCTCTAAACACCAGCCTTGGGTCAAGCAAAGCTCATTTTCATCTCCAGGGGACTTTGAAGAAATATTTTCTCCTCCTTGATACATTCTGAATAAACTGATTAGAAATGGAAATTCAAAGCTCCCCCATCCACCAGCTCTACAGTAAGGTGGTGTGGAGAGGTCATTGCTTAAATCAGCCAACCCAGCCCCATTCTGAGCATTTGTAGAAATCAGTGCATCAAAGAACAAAGAGCAGAGGGACAGGGACAGACAGAGGGACAGACAGAGGGACGTACCGGGGGACCTGCTGAGCCCATTTCTCCTGTCTCTCCTTTCTGCCCTGTGATACCCATGCTGCCCTGGTCACCCTTTGCTCCTTTGGGACCCTGCCAGTTGAGAGAAAACAACATGTTTAGGAGAAAACTCTTAAAACAACCCCCCTCAGCAGCCACTTCTGCCTTCCTGCCATTTCCCTCGTGAGAATGTGTTTTAACATTCAACCTCACACATGCCAAGTTTGAGGGTGCAGCAGAATTTGGCTGGGCTGCAGGAGGGATTGCAGCCATTTGGAGTTGGGAAGGTTTACAAAAAAATTTGAGACAGCATCTGATGAACTGCTTGTAAAAGGAGCCCCTTCAGCTCTGCAGACGCAGCCACGAGCGGCATCGGCACGCTCAGAGAGGAGCAGGGGCTGCAGGCAGAGGGCCCTCAGTTCAGGAGACACAGCTGACACTGCAGAGCAGAGCTCACTCCTGCCAGGCTGGATTTGCTTTTCACAGACACACTGGAAGCTTCCTTTTCATTTGGCTCCTGGCAAGGCCTCACTCCATCCAGCCGTGCCTCGCTCACCTTTTCACCGTCCATTCCAGGTGGACCTGGCAAGCCCAGCTCTCCCTGAAGGGACACAAAGAAAGGGGAGCCCATGGTAAATTAAATTAAGAATTCATCTCAGGAAAGCATTTTGTGAGGAAATCAGTTATTCACACACAACTGTTGTGGTTATGGGTTTGCCACTGCCAGGCTCAGGACCAAGGAGGTGTCAGTGGCACACCAGCATCACCAGCTGATCTGGGGTATTGACACAGAGACCTCAAAATGCACTGAAATCCTGACCCATCCCATTCTTCCAAGAGATACTTTTCTACAAATTATATTTTTCTTTTTAAAAATGTTAACTGTTTCAAGAAACAACAGCTAGCTGCTGGTTACAGGCTATTTCTTGTGAAGGAGGAGGACAGCAGGTCCTGGGACGTTGTGCTGGAGCACTGAACAGCACACAGGGAGGGTGGGAATGAGGGTGGCTCTGCACAGCCATGGGACTGCCAGCCCCTCTCTCAACTGCTTCTCCCAATTCTGCCTCCTGCCACAGACAAATGAGGCTGTCTCAGAGGAGCTGGGATTTCATCTGTCAGGTATGGAACTGGGACTGGATTCGTCTCTGGGACAGCATCCTCTAGAAGAGGCTGAAGGCCAGAGGCAGGGGAACAAAATTTTGGCTTTTTGTGAAAGCTGCCTTTTTTCAGCCAGAGAAAGGGCTAAATGGCACACATAGCCTCAAACTCCTCCACAGGCAGCTTCAACTGCCTTTTTTGGCTTGGGAGACTCTTTGTGGAGAGCTACTCATGACTGTGTTGCTTGGCAGAGGTCAGGCTCACCTTGGGACCTGCAGTGCCTTGGGGGCCCGGTGGCCCTGGGGGACCCGGTGGACCCTGAAACACAGCAAACAAAACAGGCTTGATCATGACTGACAGGAGCATGGCATGCTGCCCTCGTGCTGTGGGGATGAGCAGCTCCCAGCCACGATCTGCCAGAGACACTCAGGTGAGCAGAACTGCCCAGACACCGAGATGAGCTCAGCTGGCACAGAGCGACCCGAGGCCCCTCTGCCGCGGGGCTCTTCAAGCCAAACAGAACACGATGGGAGCAAATCAGGTGCAGCTGCAAAGACATGGCTTAAGAGGCAAAATGCCTCGAGCTGCAAGTGTGACCCCAGGTCTGGTGGTCTCTTTTTGCATCCTGCCCACTCCAGCCAGCCAGCCTGGGAAGGAGCATCCTGCTGAAAACAGTGTCAGCCAGCCAGGGAGGTGCGATTAAAGAGAGGAAACAAAGGAGTTTGTGTGAGTACTAACAACAGGAAAACCTTGCACACTTAAAGAAGGTATTTTTCCTGGGCACTGCTGGATGCAAAGACCAAAAGCCACCTTGAGATAAACAAATATTTTCCAACTTGCAAATTATTTCAAGCAGCAAAATTTGTGGTCTTGCTCAGATGAAAACCAAACCAGTATCATATCCTCGAGCACCTTTCTCCATGGCTGCACATTCAAATACTGTTACATTTAGTCACACTGGAAGCCTTTCCAGAGCCTTGTCCATGAGACAGGTCAGTGCACTAACACTACAAACAGTGAATAAGCAGGAAAACAGCAAAGTTAGTGAGGTTCAGTGATGTGCCCCTCAGCAGTCTTTGCATGCAGAACATGGGACAGGCTCTGGGTCCAGCAGATGAAGCCTCCAGACATTTGATGGAGCCTCTCCAACCACTGCACTCCACAAACTCCACTCCCAAAGCTGCGTGCCACACGGACATCTGGCAAGCGGAAATTACCAGCACTTTGTGTATCCCTGCAGCCTGTTATAAAACAATTAGGATGGTTCTCAAATATGTCTGTAATTAAGCATTTATTCTATTCAGCTTATTTCATCCTAATGAAAAGGTCAGGGCACTGTTCAGTTGGGCAGTTGGGTGCCATTCTCCTTCCTCCCACATCCCAATTGCTGCCATCAAGTTCCACTGCTGTTTTTGTTGCTACACCCTGAATATCCTCAGCCCCCAGAGACAATAAGCTCTTCCTTCCTTCCTAACCAGCTCTGTGCCAAGCCAGAAATCTCAGGAGGAGACACAGGACAAGGGTGGACACATTGTCACAGTGTCACCACGGCAGAGCTTGGCAGATTTCAGTCATTCCCAGGACCTGCAGGACTCAGCCTTGGCGCAGGGCTCACCTTGAGCGCATCCAGGATTCGGCCG
The DNA here is from genome assembly GCA_013398075.1 of Notiomystis cincta. NCBI lineage: Eukaryota > Metazoa > Chordata > Aves > Passeriformes > Notiomystidae > Notiomystis > Notiomystis cincta. Next base: position 386,980 of record VZRX01022447.1, on the reverse strand, counting down.
TCGTAGTCGATCACCACGGTGTCTCCTTGCTCCCCTTTCAGCCCAGGGGGACCCTGCAGCCAGGGATGAATTCTGTTTAATGTTACAGCACTGAGGGGTGGCTGGTATGAAAGCAAAGACCTGACACGCAGCGTTTGGGGGTTATCACCTTACAAAGACTGTGGATTTAACCAGTCCTTAGCCTGACAGCTGGAACTGTCAAACCTCAAAAGGCCACCAATTTGTGTAATGGAGAAGAGCATAAAAATCCTCACTTGATTTCCCCTATTCCCAGCTTCCCTCTTGCAAAAGAAGGGGTCACAGGATGGTCATGTGGATAAGAAAATTGGACTTGACTGATTCCCCATGTCAGCATTCAGTACCTGGGTGATCATTTGTTTAAACATGCACCATCTCTATTTTCTCACACTGAATTGATCCTGAAGGAATTCATCCACATACTAAGCAGAAAGAGGTGGTGGGGAACAGCTGAGGTTGAGACAAATACACAACTCCAGACTGAAATCCTGAACATCCATACCCGGGGTCCAATGGAGCCAATTCCTCCCTTCTCACCAGGTTCACCCTGAAAATCAAAAACCACATTTTTTTTCAAAGAGACCAAGGAAAATATAAAATATTTATCCTAAAAATATTGTACCCACCCATAAAGATATGTTTTAGATTAAGAAGTAGTACAACACCAAGAAGGGACTGCTGCTCCTCGCAGAAAATAGATTTGACCTGAGAGCAAATGTATTTTGCAAAAAACAACGTTGGTGTAACAAGGAGAGAAGTAAGAGAAGGTCTCATGGCAGGAGAAGCAGTGCCCAGCTCGGGGCTGAGCTCCCTGTATGGGCTGTGCCTCTCTCCAGCTCCTCTCCCTGCTCTGAGCGTGCTGAGCTCCAGCTCTTTGTGCTGGTTCCACATGGCTCCCTTTGCTTTAGGCTGAGTTTTGCTTGTGGAAAGTGTCATCTGAGATGTTTAAACCATTTTCAAGGGTGAGTTTAAGGAAAAGATCTGTGCCAAGTTGTTCCTTTTCTTCCTCCTCTTTTTTATTTTTCCTCTTCCCCTCCTTTTGTTTTCCTTTTTTTTTGAAAATTGGAGAGTTTAAAAAAGTCATAGTACTCTCACAGCAGTGACCTGAAATTCTGTTCAGGATTCAAAAGATGTCCCATTTGTCATATCCATGTTAATCCCCTTGTTGACCAAACTAAAGCTCTCCAAAAAGTAAAAAAATGGCAAAAATATATGGGAAAAAGCCTAAATTCAACCAGCACTGTTACTGTGGTTCTAGAAAAAAAGTTACTAAGGTTCACCAGAACCCACTTTCTTCCTCAACACTTCCCCACACTCCTTCTTGCCCAAAAAGGAATCATGACTCTTTGATATAGAAAATATTAGTGCATCCAGATCCTACGAAATACAAGCTGCTGAGGGGGTAAATGACAGCCCACGGATGGTGCCCAGGTCTCCTCATCACCACTTAACAAAGCCAGGCTGCCTAATTGCAGCTCTCAGCAGTTTTGGAGGTCAGGACAGCTCACAAGTGCTTGGGGCTCTGAAGCAATACCACAGCCATCATGGCATCAAAATGTGATCAGAATTCTATCTTCCTTGAGGAAAAAGGCAACTTAGAGGAAAATGTGTCGCTAGATGACTTCAAAGGTCCTACACTAATCTCTGCTTGAACCAGAGTTCATCAAATCACCAGGAAAAGACAAAACACTCTTAACATGCCTCCTTTTGTGTCAGTTTTGGCACTTTATGAGCCTTTCAGAAGGCTCCTGAGCTGGAAGCCTCTGCCTCAGAGATGCTGTGCCCAGAGCTCCAGCTTTCCTTACCTTCAGTCCTGGGAAGCCATCTGTGCCATTCTCTCCCTTGGGACCCACACTTCCTTTGTCTCCCTGAAAACAAAGCCATTTTAGACAAATCTAAACAGGGAGGAGGGAGAACACATTTCTTCAGGTTATCATTTCCTTGATTTTTCTTCATTTTACATACACAAGGAAGCAGAGCTCTGCTTTAACTGTAAAATACATCACCTTGCTCAGGTGAAAATGGGGAATTTTTAGATAAAAAATGAAGCTTTCAGATTCAGCAGTTTGGCTGTGGGTGGTGTTCAGCCATGAAGTTGTCCCCAAAAACACAGCATAGAATCAAAATCACATTGTTTTGTGTTGGAAGAGGTCTTGAAGATCATCAGGTACCAACCCCCTGTCATGGGCAGGGACACCTTCAACGATCCCAGATTGCTCCAAGCCCCATCCAACCTGGCCTTGGACACTTCCAGGGATGGGGCAGCCACAGCTTCTCTGGGCAGCTTGTGCCAGGGCCTCCCCACTCTCATAGTTTCTTGATCTTTTTCTACACCAGAGGAGAAATGTTTCTCAACCTGCCCAGCTGTGATATGGTGCCAAAACCCAGCCAGCAAAAGATGCTGCCCAACACATGCATTAGATGGACACGGAGCAGAACTCACCTTAGGGCCCACGAGTCCTGGTTCCCCAGGGATCCCATCATCACCCTAATGAAATACAATATAAAAAGTGAGATACACAGAGCCTGTATACACTTACTAGGTTCCAAGACATTATTTGACCTCACAGAGTGTTGCACAGACTGAAACCCACTCAGGTTTGCAGGCAACCAGGGGAGAGCTGCAGCAAGGAGCCCAGGAGGCTCCAGCATGGTCCCCTGCTCCCACCCAGCCCTGCCTCTGCCTCCCCTGCTCCTGGGAAGGTGGATGGGCACCTTCCAGAATTTGTTTACAGCAGGCTCTGGCAAAGGTCTTCTCCTGCCTTCATCAGAAACTAAATATTAAATCCCTTTAGGCCTTTTGGGTCCCAAAAACTTCCTGTGAGCTGCCACCCATCCTCATGGACTCCATCACAAGTCACCAACACCCTCTGCCAGCAGGGAGTTTCTGGTTTCGCTTGTCCTTTTTTGTTCTCCTGGAGTAAAACCATTTCATGGGTGCTGACAAGATTAGTTTTACCAGCCAGCTGTGAAAGGTCTAAGCCAAATTCTGGCCTGAAAAACACCCATGGCCACACCTGTTTGGGGGCAAATCAGTAAGAGAGAAAGGCTGGGCCCTGTCAGTGCTTTGGCTTCACTTAAAAGCAGTGATATATCCACTTCTGGATGGCACCACCAGGAGAAAATGTGGAGAGCTTGGTCATGGGAATCTCTCACAATCTTCAGTGCCACACCCAAGCAGCATTCCTGGCCTTCAAGTGGACATTTCCCGTGGGACTGCAGTGCTGCATGGTGATGGTCATCCCAGGAATTCCAAGCCCATCCCAGGGCCCCTGGGTAGAGAACATCCTCCAGGCACATCTCTGTTCATTGAATTACTGGAGAGAAAGGGCCCAAGACCTACTGCTTGGCTTGGCATTTGCTGTTTTATTCTTTTCTATTGGGCAGATGTGGCTGCAGCTTCTGGCCTGCTTGTGGAAATGAAAGCCAGGCTGCAGGCACAGCCATGCCCCACTCCAGGACAGTGTGGGCCAGGAACCGAGGGAAAGCAGGGAAGGGTTGGTGTGGACAGCCATGGCCACAGCTTCTACTTCAGCCTCTGGCAATGCTTTCCCTACCCAAGCACAGAGCAAAGCAAAGAAAAAATAATAGTAATAAAAAAATCACCGTTGTACCTTTTTCCCTTGGACACCAGGCTCACCCTTTATCAGCAACATCAACAGAAGAGAAAGAAATTTAGGGACATAACACAGAATAAGGCAAATTGTATGGACAGTCAAAATGAATTGCAGAATTAATTGTAAAACTAAAATACTCGGCTTGTGCTGATCGTATTTTCCCCCGAAATGCAAGAAAGCAAATTCCCACAGCACAGCAGAGTCCAGCCCCCTGCAGCTCCCTCCAGCCCCATTTCCAGGTTTGGGCATGGGCAGTGGATGTGATACTGAGGAAGTGACACATTCAGATATTTACCTAATTCCAAGGCTTATGCAATGCCTTGGAATTTTATATCTGATATATATAGATTAATTCAAGTCCACTGCAAAATGTTTATTTTCATCCCCACCCCTCTTATGCAGCATTATTTCAAGAATTCATGTTAAAATTAGACAGATTATTACCCACCTTTGGTCCTGGAGGTCCTCTGGCACCCTGTTGAATATAAGAGTGATTGCTTTACTTTTTTGACAACAGAGTATAAGAGGATAAAAACAGTTCTAAGAGTACTTTATTTCTATGGAAAAAAAAGGCACAAATGTCAACTTCTCATCTTCCCTTACAAATACAGCTGTGTTTATTCTCTGTGCTCCCAGTTAATAATATCCTTTTATGGCTCATGTATTTTATGTATAATAAGCACCTTTTTATCCAATGTGGACATTAGCAAGTTGGAGTTACAATGCCAGGTGGCTTCAGAGGGGCAGAAGTTGGGATGTAGAAATACCACATCCCTCCAGAAGAGCCAAGGGGACACAAAACCTGGCCTCTTTTCTCCCCAGGACACAGGCAACCCTGGACAAACATTATTTTAGGGCACCTATCATTTCACATGGGGTTTTTTGTCCTCCATAAGCAACAACACAAACCCACTTGCTGCAGTGAGCTGAAGGGTGGTGTACAGTGAGGGTGAGGGGCACACACAGAGATGCTTCTGGGCAATACTGACCATGACTCCATCCTCTCCTGGCTCCCCTTTGAAACCCTGCAAAAAATAAAAAGACCAACACTGAAACTATTACCTCTCACTCTTCAAAATGCTCAGCAATAATTAGAAGGTTTCACTGTGTTATGCTTTAGCCTATATTCTTTATGAAATAAACTGCCAGTGGTCTTTGGATTTGCAGCAACTCATCCAAAGGGTATGAACTGAGGAAGAGATCTCCTGGCTCTGTGATTTCCAACCAGCGCCTGCAAATACACACCCCAGATCCAGCTCTTTGCTTCAAAACTCGGGATGGAAGGTCCCCTCCTGCTCCCTTGCCCCACACCCCAAGGCTTTGCACTGTGAGCAGCCTTTGGAGCCAGCTGTGGCTCAGGCTGGGGTCTCAGTGGCTGTGGTGGCAGCACTGGGGCAGGGGACACCCTTCACCCTGCTGGAACCGCCTGATGGTGCTCGCTGCGCATCTCCCGTCCTTACAGGGGAGCCTGGAGGTCCTCTTGGGCCATCCTTTCCCGTGTCACCAGGAGGCCCCCGGGCACCTGGGGGTCCTGGCGGACCAGGGGGGCCCATGGCTCCATCTCGACCTTGATCACCCTGGAAGAATTCACACAGACATGGTGAGACGAAGCAGTGTTGGCGAGGGGTGGCCTCAGAGTGTCCACGACACATGCACTGCATCCCTGGGCCACCAGCACCCTGGCCTCTGCTGTCCCAGAGGAATTTAACTGCAGCTTCCTGTTGGAAAAGCTGAAAGTGAGCTCATGGCCAATTTATGCCATTTGGATCTGGTTCCTCAACCAGGATTGTGCTCAGTGCCTTCCAACGAGATTTAATCTCTTTAAGCCTTTACCCAGTGACTGTCTGCATGGAATTGACCAACCCAACAGCACCCACAACAACCCCAGCCCACAACATGCTGGCAGGGAGCATGCACACACTGCCATGGCTCAGTGCACCACGCTACAAAACCACAAGAAAAGTGGCAGTGCTTAATCTCATCCTTTAAATACAGCCAAGGTCACGGGTGAACATCCCGAGCCGCTCACGCCCTGGGGTTTCTGGGTGCAGAGGACAAGCTGTGCCCCTGTGGCTGTGTGGGTTTGCTGGGTGCCATTCCCAAGGGGAGCATCCAGTGGGGCTCCAGGCTGGCTATCAGCTCCTGTCCCCCAGCAGCCAGCACAGCCCAGCCCCGGGGCCGTGGCCCGGCCCGTCCATGCGGCTGCACAATGGGAAAGGCGCCTCATAAATCCTTTAGCAACATCTGGGAGAGTCACCAGCGAGGCAGAAAGAGGGCTGTGTTTAATAGGCAGTCCACCCTCAAATCAGGGACAAGTGTGGGATTTTTCAGAAGTCCTTAAGTGACTTAGCAGCTCAAGTCCCACGGCCTTTCAACAAGATACGGGCTCCTAAATCATTTGCATCATTTTTAAAAAAATCCAATTACAAATGCTGAACGCTGCAACCAATTATGTCAAGTTGAGTCTCCCACTGAATTTTTCCTAATTACAATGTCACTTTTAGAGTTCAAGGATTTAGATTATTCAAGTTTCAATGCGTTTTATTTTACAATACCAACACTGTTCGTATCAACATTTATAGGACTTTGCTGCTTGATTCACAAATCTCACCAAGAGCCAAATGCTAAAACTGATTAGTTTTATGTCTCTCTACTTTGACAATGCCTGCCCCCTAAATTCCAATGGGATTTCAGTCAAACATGCTCCCAACAAGCATCTCTAAACACAACCATGGTCGTGGCAATTTAAAATAGCAGCAGTGCACAGTGAGCCAGAAGGAACCCACAAAAGCAGCTCAAGCCATCACAGCAAACCAGCGGCAGCAGACTTGGTGTCTACCTTGAGCACTCGCCGGCTAAAGACAAGCTGATCATTAGCCAGAAATCCATGATTCAGGTGGGGGAAAACCATCTATCCAGGGAAAGTGGGAGGCAGAAGGAAAAAGAGCAGCAGTTTAAGATGAAAGCACAGCAGAAGAATGAGTTTTAAAGGCTGTAGCAGTATATAGCAATTTATTTTTAATAACTAATTGATACATTAAAAAGTAATAGCCTAGGTAGCCAGCACTGGTGGGTTTAAGGTTCTGGATACACTGGATCTTTGTAAGCAGGACACAGACTGAGGGAAACAAGTATTTTTTCACTAGTTTACTGCACAATAGGACATTCAAAGCAGCTGGGGCAAGGATTCCCCTACTGCAGAATAAAGAGTATTATTCCAGTAAACCCCATAGGGGATGATATATCCCAGCATTTCCCTGAGACCAAATACTGTATTTGTTTTCAGAGGCTCAAATGAATACTGATGTATTCCCAGCCTGCAAATTGCAGATAAATCTTCCAGATTTATATGATGCAAAAACAATGTATTTAGACTGTGTCAGTAGTCATTGCTATTGTCTTTTAGCCTTTCCACTCATCTGTCTAGGGAGAAGCAGTAAGACATTTCCTTTCTCAGGACACCACGTGCCTCTCCCCTTTCCCCCATCCACCCATCCCTGTGCACCTCCATAGGAGAACCAAGAGGGTGGAGCGAAGCCACAAGAAGCCCTGTGGGAACACACAGCAAAGCCTCCATGAGGATTTTTGGAGGTTTCTAGGGAACAAACCTCTTGTCCAAATTGCCAAGAAGCTTTTAAACCTTGCACACCAATAACAGATTACCCCAGAGCTCAGTTCTGGCAGGAATGGTGCACTGGCAAGGCCACCTCCTGCCCAGCCTCCCAGCACAGATGTTTTATCATCTTCATGTCAAGAAGAGAGGGGAAAAGTAAAGTCAGATAGAAAAAACTAATTGACCCCAGAAAATAAACTCCTACCAAGAATTTTTTTCAAGATGTAGAGAGAGGCTTTAAGCTCAACACTCAGCAAAATACAGCCATTTTTGGGAAGAACATCACTGAAATACCGAGAAATCGAAATTAATGGGGATACAGAACCCTTGCACGTGGCCAGGTCCTCCAAATACTACAGAAACCATCAAAAAGACTCTACTGAAAGCAAAGGGTTTTGTAGCAGACAGAAGGGACACAGTTCTGTGGCTCATTATGTACATAAAGTACACAAGAGCATAAAGTGGGATTTTCATAAAAGCCCACAGAGCAAAACAGGAACTGAATTTTTTTCCTTGTCCCTCAGACTGGTAAGCATCATCCAAATAAGCACGTTTCAAGCCCAGCCCTATCTGTTTTAATGGAAAAAATAACAATTTGTATTTTCTCTGAGGCCAAACACACCATAAGCCACTAAATCCAGCCATCACACATTTAATTTTAAACAGCCCCTGTCACAGATGGGCCCATGAAAGGTGAGTGATATTAAATAGAGACACCATCCCTGGTTCCAGAAACATCCAGGCCATAGAGAGCCAGGCTCCAGGAGAGGGGTTAAGTGTGATGGAGTGATGTATTCCTGCTCCACACATCCCAAAGCATCTGGTTGCAAGGCACTGGGCTAACAGGCCATTGGGTCTGACCCCATGTAGCAATGGACTATTGGAGCACAGAAACCTTGAACAGTGGTAATTTCCACCTTTAGAGTCCTCAATGCAGCCATTTCAACATAACACTCCAAAGTAAGCAAATAATAAATACAAGTATCCATAGGTGTCTGTTGACTGTCACAGAGAGCTCTGCAGGATGCTTCCTGTGCTGAGTTTTTATCTGCAGTGTGAGCTTGGCAAGCACTTATAACTTTGCAGAAAATGAGGGAGGAAAAGCTCCTTTTGTGTCTGCATTGAGCTGGTTCAGCCACAGCAGCGTTTGCCCCCAGCAGCTCTGGGTACAGGGGGTGCTGGAGCCAGCACTGGCCATGGGCAGCACGTGCCATGGGGGCCCCTGCAGACACAGCATTTCTCTCCCCAGCTGAAGCTCATTTTCTCCCTCTGGGAAGCAAACCCGGTGCTGCTGCTGCTGCCACAGGCCCAGATGTGCAGAGATTCCCGTTTGTCTGAACATCTCCTCTGTCAGAACGAACAAGATCACCCAGCCAAGGTCATAAATCCAGAGCAGCCAGCCCAGTGCTGGCCCAGGCAGACACCAGGTGTATAAACCAGTCCTTTCCAGGCTGCAGCAACCTGCCTGATTGTGAGGGAGAAGCACAGGCACAAATACCAGGGCACAGCTTCCAGCCCTGGCAGCACCCTGCTTCAACTCCCTCTATCTTCCCAAGAGCAGAGGGGATCTGCTACTGATTTCTCTCTGTAAATACACTCCATGCATTCTGCCTTTACATTTGGGCACCTTTATTCCCCATCCTGACCAGGTGAGGCTGCACAGCATCATCCCTCATGCTGCTTACAACAGTGAGCATTCAGTGATTTAGACAACCCAAGGTGATCTCCTTCCTCAGCTTTCCAAAATCACCCTCCAGCATCTGCCACCAGGAGCACTCCCACATGTAATAATCTATTTTTGATGGCAGGTGTTTATTACAGAAAGAGAAGCAGTGCAGACATGAACATATTCAGTAGCTAATCCCTAATTGCCACCACCTCATTCCAGCACAGACAGTCCCTCCAAAGCCATCCCAAGGATTATTCTCTTTCAATCCATCACTCCTAATGATAGTGTTTTAGTGTTCACTGACACGTTCTGTCCTCATTCCACCGCCCATGGACATGACCATTTACAAGGACCAGGGCACTGGATATACTCCTAGTTGTTTATCCTCCCATTGATGCAGTGAGTTGCATTGACACATCTTTCAAAATCAGCTAAACAAAGCCACTACTGAAGCTTGAGGAATAAGATAGATTAAATTCAGAAAGGAAAAGTAATCTGGACCAGATGGTATTAAGAAGTTTTTCCTCCTATTCACAACCCTGAGTGTCTGGAGACATTAAGGGAGCTATTTTCAAAGTCAGGCACCTGTTTTTAGGTCTACTTGTCCATGGTTCTGCCAGGCTTTTCTCTCTCTCTTTTCTCCCAAATTGTTTTTGGGCCTTTTTCTCACTGTCATGCAAAAAGTCAAAAATAAATCAAAAACTGAAGGAAAATCTGGACAAATGTAGGTCAGGACGAAAAAAAAAAAAAAAAAACAAAACAAAAAACAAACCCCCACAAACCAAAACTCAAAACCCAGTACATTTTCTTGGTGGATGAAAACAAAGGACAAGTGTTACCTTGAGAGCTGGTACCTGCCCTGCAAGTCCAGACAGAGCCTGTCCCAGAGCATCTCCTGCAGCAGGAGGTGAGTTCCACAGCACCTGGCAGCACAGAGCCTTTGGAGCCTGAGCAGCACCTCCTCTGCCATCTCCAGAGTCACCAGCCCCAGAGCCACCCACAGCCCTGGCCAAGGAGTGAAAGCTCATGTCCCTGTGCTGCTGAAGCACCTCTTAAAGCCTGCTCTGAGAACGTGGGTGGGCACTCAGGCAAAGTGAGACCTTACACCGAGCCCCTCCTTAGCCACACAGGCCATAAATCTATCTGAGAAATTTTAGGGGCTCTCTGAGCCCCAGGGTGACATTTCCAAACACACCCAAGGCAGTTGGGAGCTGCTTCAGAATATGACACCAACTTCATAAAGTGATTTTACAACCTCCAGGGGAAAGAAGAAAAACATCTCTGAGGCTCAACATTATCTACTCAACATTAACCTCTGAGGTGCTGGTTATGTTTCCAGCAATGACATCTCACCCAGGTCAGCCAACCCTTGAGAGCTGGCTCCACATCTGGCCTCCTGCAGTGATCTGTACACCAGGATTCCAACCCATCCCTGCAACGGGGTTTCCAGCAGGTGCCCATAACCCACAGACAACCTCTGTGAACCCTCAGAAATACCTCTGCAACAGAGCCCACACTTCATGGTGAAACATCCCATTTCATCCCCAACACAGGCCACATCCCCCTTGTGTCTCATGGAGATCTGTCCTGATTTACTTCAGCAAATCTCAACTTCATGCAGCTCCATGAAAGCCATTTCCACAAAATTCCATTAATTTTTGTATGCTATAGCCAAGAGTTTTCCCTCATCATACAGTTACTTTAAACTTTTAGTTTCAAAGGCAGCCTGGATATCACCTGGATGTCATCCTGCTCCCAGGTGAGGAGCTCAGCAAGACAGGAGGAATGTTCCATCCTGCACAACTCTGTGCTGGATGTCTCCTTGGGACAGCAGGTGCTCACCCCACATACTGGTGCTCTAATGCCAACAAATAAGGAGCACAGCCTCAGGAGAAACTTCAGGAGAAACCCAGAGTCTGTCTCTGCCACTGGGAGAGGAGATCAGGTATGAGAAAGTTCAGAAGAAGCAAAACCCTTCATGAACTACACAAAGATCTTCAACTCTTTTTTCCTCATGGCCAAAGTTAGCAAAACCACCACCACAAAGAGCTCCAAAGGCAAAATTAAAAGTTTCCACCACTGTTACCATACTGTTTAGAGAAGGCTGCACAAAGCTTCATTTTGTGCAGTGACTAAACCCAACCAGATTTTAGAATAAATCAATGTGCTGTGTCACTACTTACCCTTGGGCCGATGTCTCCTGCTTCCCCCTGCAAATCAGGAAAACCAGCAAAGGGTCAGAGTTCAAATGTCAGCCCTGAGGGACTGAGCACAGGGTCAACTGGACACGGGTACAGCACACAAGGGAAGTGGCAAGAGTCCTATTGCTTAATTTATTTAAAATGAGGGAGGAGAAGGGTTCGGGACAACACAATAGGGAAAGATTCTACCCTGGCAGGCAATGAAACAGATAATAAATCAAAAATAGCAGTTTGTTTCCAGCTCCAAGGCTCCCCTAGCAACTGCTTATGTCCTTCACATGTGAAAATTAACTTCACTTTCAGTAATGACCTTCTTTGGCTGCTCTGATTTCACGGGTGTCATGCAAACACAGTGATGGAGCCCAGATCTCTTGGAGGAATGAAGAGAGTTTTATGCCACTCTCATGACCCTTAGGAGCTTGCTAGAACCCTATAGCATGGATGAGCTTTAAGACCACACTTGTTCACCCTACTTTTTTGCAAATTCTTCCTGCCCTCCCTTTCCTGGAACTTTTCCAAGAGCAATGTGAGAACCCACTCTCACAGCCCCATATCCCAACAAAACCCAGCCAGGTTATTGGGGCAACCTGAACTTGACAGAATTACAGAACAGGAGGATATACAACTGCTTCCCCAAAATCCACATGTTAATACAGCCTTTACCTTTTCTCCTTTTTGTCCTGGAGGCCCCTGGAAACACATAAGAAGAATCCAGTAAGGAACAGCAGACTCACCAATTCACGTGACATTAAAACCAAGGAAATTGTATTCACCAATTGACAAACCTGAACCACATTCTCTATTATTTTAGGGAATACATGCTACTATTTTAAGTTGTGCAGTGCTTGACATGAGCAACACTCTACCAAAAAAGCACCCACGAGGTCCTGCCTGCTCCTGCCAGGACTGAGTATGGAGAAGGACCAGAGCAGGGCAGGCAGTGTGACAACAGCTCTTCAACACGTGACTCTAAATAGATGCAAAAGATATCTTGAGGTATTAAATCACTTCTAGAAAAAACACATGCTCAGCATATCATTACAACAATTATACATCTGTTTGAAATAAACAAGGAGGATGGGCTGCTTTCTTTGGCCTATCTGCTGAAGGCATCGTTCATCTTCTCTCTGAGCAGCTGTCTGTAGCACAGGCAGGCAGAGGCTGCAGCCCCAGAGAGAACCCGAGAGCAACACTTTGATGTGTCTGCTCTGAATTTGCCTTCCAGCACAGAAAAGCACCAAATCTTGGTATCAATTCACAGTGTGTGCTGAAGTGGGACCCAGTGGGGTGCAGTGGGGGAAGGTCAGCAGAGAGGCCGGCGGCAGCAGAATCTGCATTCCCATGCAGCCTCCCTCCCACTGGTTTTCTCTGAGCAAGGCTGCTGGCCCCTTACTGCCATGCAAGAGATCATGAACAGTCTGGTTTGAGTCTGGCTGTGTGATAAGTTTGCTTTGTCACTGAGATTTCCCCCTCCTCTCACTCAGGGTCTCACTCCTGCCCAGCAGTGCCACCCCAGCCCGGGGGTGCAGGGCTGTGCTCTGGGGTCTGACTGCACTCCCAGCATGAGGTTTTGCTAATGAAAGCCAAGCCCTGAGCACCAGGCTGTGAGCTGGCCCTTCCTTCTTTTCTTGTCTAATGTTTTATTTCTAGATTTTATTCACATTTTTTATCCTCAGGGTTAGGATAAAAACCAACCACAGCAAAGTACAGCAATAACAACACACTCCCTTAACTGGATAGAAATAAGTGTCTGGAGTAGCTTTTCAATTGCAAAAACTGAATGACTTTTACCCACTTTGAAATCCCACTAGGTTTACTACCAGAATTTAAAAAGATTTCATATGGGGCCCTCTAGTGAAGGGTGGAAGAGAATGGGGTTTGGAGACAAAATATGGAATTGTAACCTTCTGTAGGAACCACTCAATGGAAGGAATCAGAGCTGGCTGGGGTTCAATTAGCATAAAAATAAAAAAGTCAGTGTTTCTGTAAAATAACTAAGAAAAGAATGAATATCCAAAGGTCTTCCAAGAAGAAAGGAAGTCAAGAAAACAGCTCATAAATTAATCTGGTCTGTTCCAAAAAGTATTGCACGGACACTGGGCATCCTTGAGCAGTTCTCAGCTCAGGTCCTTTGGAGGAAGATGGAGCCAGATTTGGGATCAATTATTTTTATGGTATCGCTCTGTAGTGCCAGGAGCACACAACCAGGATCACTGAGTTGGCTCTTTGAATGGGCTACTGGAGTTTATTCCCCAAATTTGGCCTGATGCCCATCTGCACTCTGTGCTTGTTGAGCTGGCACAGGAGGGGAAGAGGCAGCTGAGATGAGCTGACAGGTAAAGAAAAGTTCACCTCCAGCTGTACTAGACAGCCCTGGCTCAGAATTCAAACTTGCATGGAATAATTTTCCCAAGTACAATTGTCCCTCCTAAACAGTTATATATGTAGCAATAAATGAGTAATAGTTGAGATACTGCCTATTTATTGTGGAGCAGCATGAACAAATGTTATATTTGGCACTTAGTGCTACTTACTGGTTTGCCATCCAAGCCAAGAGGCCCCTGAAAAAGGAAGGAAAAAAGAGTATTATTAAAAAAAAATTAATTTACAAACATAGCAATATCAGGCATGCTCTGAAAGAGACTCTACTTACGTATAGTACAATCTTTGGCTATGATTCTATGATTTACCTAATCCTTCATCCATGCAATCCAGCAGGAAGGTTTCACAGAGGTACAGTAAGAGGCATCAAACAATTTGCAGTGTGAAGGAGCGTGAAAGGAAGCGACAGGATTAGTGACAGGGATAAGGTGACACTGCTCTGGCACTTTGCCTGGGACTCCCTGGGGTTTTGAAAGTCAAAAACAGCAGCAGTAAAACTGATCTGGTTAAATGGAGCAGATCCATGAGTGATTCACATCAACCTTGGATCTGAACCATTTAGTTTTTCTAAAGCACTCGGTTATCCCAGTTCTTCCCCAGGTCTCCTGTTTCTAAGGTTGCTGCATCGATGTGGAAAATGGTTAATTCCAGCATTTCTGGCACTTAAGCCCTTAATTAACACCAAGCCACTGAATGTGTTGGGCCAAAGGAAACATTGCTTTTGATAAGGGATTGTGGAGGGAGGAAGCACAGGAGCTCCAAGGCCAAAGCTGCCCCTGTCATCAGCTGGAGCTGGCACTTTTGGGGACAAAGAGACACACACGAGTTACTGTAAATCCACTGCCTGTGGCACATACAAGGGCTCCATCTGTAGAGCTGCACCTTGGCATCAGCTGCCACTCCCTCCTACACCTGCCCTGCACAGCCACACATGTGGAATATCCTCCTCCCAACATGCTGGGATGAAATATCTCCCACATTACAGCCCTGTGAACTATGAGGATACCAAAGCAAATGGAGTTTGGACTGTGGTACAATGCTAAAGCACCAAAGCTGTCTGTATTTCTTAGGGAACTGATTAGGGTGAGCCTTTTTAAGGTTATCTTATATCTGTGATGGGGAAATTGAGCAAAAGAGACAGGTGAGTAAGAAAGAGGAGGCTGATGGCTGCATTGAAAAGAGCATCCTTGGAGCTCACAGCCATTGATAAGGAATAAATGGTCATCAATAAGGAATTAATCAGTCTGCAATTGTTGTGCTAGAATACGAAACTCTGGGGAACACAGCTCTGTTAGGAAAAAGAGGTAAATCCAGATGACCTGGGCAGGTCATCAGTACCTGGCTTACAAGGGCTGGGGGACCTGTACAAGAGAAGTTCACTTGAAAATAAATGAGGATTTCTTTACACACATGAGATTTCTGAAGTGATCAAATATGGGTTATATTTCTCATGTGATGTATATTTTTTTTCTCATAAGGAACCATCAGTGCACAACAGCTACATAGTGGTAATGAAAAATATAAATGAAGCAGTGGTGTCTGTTACTGCAAAGGCTTACAGGTCACAACCAAACCATCCCAATATCTCCTCCATTCTTTATCTCACTTCTATTCCTTAGATTCCAAAACCTGAGAATGGCATCAGGCTCATGAAGTTTTTTTTGTGAAACTATGATTGCTTGAGGTGGTTCATCTGAAGCTCCTGATGCAACTCCCTGACTTTCAGAGGACTAGATGTGGGATCTGAGAAGAGAACTAGCAGCACATTCAACTTCTCAGAGTAGAAGTCCCAGAATTATTATTTTTTTAAATATAAAATGCCAGTTCTTCAGCTTTTAGCTATTCTTGTATCAGTCCACAAAGAGAATCCAGAAGCAAAGACAATGGCCTATTCAGAAGATGTCTGAGGGAAAGCATTTAATGCTTGAGAGAAACAATATCCTTCAGGGTTCCAAAGGGGCTCTTGGCCAGCCACAGCACTGAATGGACAAGACTAACATAGACTTTTAAATGTGTTGTTAGTCTGGGCTGGAGATTTAATTCACTCTCCTCTACCTGCCCAGCCAAAAGTCTGTGTGAGCAAGGCAGGGTTCCCAGGAGCAGACAGAGGATTCATGGGTAGAGCAAAGAGAACATCTGAAATCTGGGCTGCCTGACTTGACTGCCTGCAAATCTCAGGAGTGCCCATGTGTTGGGATTGTTATTGTCCTTTATTTGAATTCTCCTCCACGTCATTTTAATTAAAGTTGAAGCAATCTTTAATTTATTTGATAAACAAGGAACAGGAAAACAACAAATAACCCTCTATTCCCCCACTTAAAACCAATGTCTATAAAAGCTTTCACTTTGAGGGGACAAAAATCTCTTCTGCTTAAATAACCAGGAAAAGTATGTAAAAAAGGAGAGTTTTCTCTTTGGACATCCCAAGCAATAGAAAGCATCACAGTGGCTTTAGGCTGTGCATTTTGCCCAGGAAGAAATTTCACTTGTGCCTTCCCTCACCCTTGATCACAGTCCTTTGCTTTAAATCACACACAGAGATCACATTTCAGATAATTCATCAAGAGGGGATGAACTTTCTGACCAGGACAAACCCAATGCTTTAAAACAAGGTAGAGGGAAAATTCAATCAATTTCCCCCAGAACACAGTTCTGAACAAAACCATCACTGCACTGGCTAAGTGGGACAAAAATCCATCAATCATAGGTGCTTCAAGGAAGACAACACTGTTGGGGTCCCAGACAGCCCCAGAGCCCCCTCCCAGCTGGTAACAAACTCACATCTTATTTTCTGACTGCACACCAGTGAGGACCAGCTGCATTCAGTTCCTGGCCAAACCAGCTCTGTGAGACACCCTCCCCACTTGAAAATAAAAATTGTAGCTGTCAGTTTTGCAAAGAAAATACATCTGCAACACCTGTCTGCAGTCCTTAGGCTGCTGGGGCAGGAGGGAGCTGGGTTAGTGGGGAGAGAGAGACACGGAGCAGAGGTGAGTGATAATTGCAATTACACACTTTGGTTTCAGCCCTCACAAAGAGTAACACAGGCACAGGTGTTCCTGTAGGAATAAAGATCCATGGTGATCCCCTTTGCCATCACCCAGGTGAGGAGGCTATTTATGTAATGTAATATATTTTATGGTATGCCTCGATGATATATTATTTAATGATATATAGTTATACCTTGATGCTGAGAATGCAGGCAGGGGTCAGATAAGATGTTGAAGCAGAGCTTGTTACTATATCATGTAGTCTTGATGCACACCTTGGTTTTGCTACACAACATTTCAACTTCAGAGTAAGGGGTCACATTCATATGAGTTTTAAAACAAATTCTGATGTATTTTTCATTTTGTTTCACAATAGAAGCCGAGAAGTCCTGAGATACAGCACCAAAATGCAACCTCTCATTGCAAAAATGAGATTCACCCATTGCTGAGATCAGCTGAAGGCTTGAGAACAGTTCTGAGCTCAGCAAAAAGGGAAGATGTGGAGCTTGCAAGCTCTGGTTCCCACACAAAAGCTCTTCCAATAAACAATGAGCATTTCCCACTCACCTCTGGCTCAGAGCAAGCCAAGGTGCCAGCCTGGCTACCTGGCCCTCTGCTGTCCCCCTCCCGTGCCCTCACTGCTGCTGGCAGGGATGGACTTGCTCTAGCAGCATTACAGAAGTTTTAAGGGGAGGAAAATATCTAATGAAAACAAAGCCAGAGATTATTAAGAGGACAATCCTTCTGAGTTGGGAAATCTTCTCTCATGGTTATTTTTAATGTTTCCTGCTCTGCTAAAAATTAGCACAGGGGTCGGAAGGAACCCTGCAGTCAAATTTTGACAAATTCAAAGGGCTGCCTTTCCATCCCTGTCTCTGTGGTTTCAAAAAAGGGGAGAATCTTATATTTTAAGGAATGAACAAAGAAACATGACAATATTTTAGTACCCCTGCACAGGGCCCTGGGTCATCTGCAGCACAGCCAGGGAACAGGGACCATCCCTTCCTATAGGCCATGCTGTAAATCCTCTCAGTGTCTGCTGGCCATGCGGTTCCTCAGCACATTTTTGTGTGAGAAGAAAGCTCTGGCAAAAGCTGTGGCCAAGTATATTCTGCCAGGCCCATCACAAGGAAAGTGGAGGAAGGCAGCCAGGTTGCTGTGGCTGCTCCCAGCTTCCCAGCTGAAGGGAAAGGGAAGAAAAGGGACTGAGAAACAAAAAATGAACTGTGAGTCCTCTAAATAGCAGCTGAGAATCACTGGCACTAACTGCGAATTAACTGAGTCTAAGAGACTTGCTCTGGGATGTCACCTCACCCCTCCTTGAAGTCCTCAGCACAGAAGGATCAGAAATCCTTACAAGATAATGAATTTCTACTCCATCCAATACCACCTCTGCTGCACTCATCATTAGTCCTTTCAAATGCATTTAAATTATTGCATTGAAATACATTAATTTATTATATTTTATTGATTTTTTATCATTATTATTGATATTGCTAAATAAAATTTAAAATCTTGTGAAGAGTGTGAAATTGGTCATACCCCAAGCACACACCACTCACTGCTGTGAGCCTGGAGGAGTCCTGGGCAGGAGGTTCCTCCTTCGTCAGCCCTGACTTCTGGGTCCCTGATGTTAGACCCCAAAATCATATCAGTGTGCAGCATGACATAACACTGGAAACATTCCTACAGGAGCTGTCATGTTTAAGCACTAAGATCATTTATATGACAATAGTTTCGTGTTTATATACAGCATGGAAGTCCTCATTGAAATGGGATGGGGTTGGTGCACACAGGAAGAGCTCTGCACTTAAAAATAAATTGTAGATTTTTAAGCAATGAACATAATTATCAGCAAACCTTTGCTAACAATTTTCTGTATTTTTGTCTGAAAAAAACTATTCAAGTATTGTCCAGCACAAATTCCCCTTTGCTCCATGACCACATGCAAACCGGAAACCCACTTTTCCATTACTAGATGATCGTTTTTGCATTGTTTGGAAAAAAAAAAAAAAAACACAACAAAACCAAACAGCTTCTACAATTTTCTTACAAGCACTAAACAGCAACGTTGATGAGACGTGGTTATTCTTTAATGCTTGCAAGAGTAATTGTTTCCATTTGGAAACAATTTACACATGCAGGCCGCATCCTGCACGGCCTCCGAGCCAGGCTCTCCTTGTTCAGCTAGAAAACTCCATGTATTTTTATGAGGAAGGGCATTTTGGGTTCCCCAAAATGTAATCTCCATCCAATCCCAGTCTTGTGGGAGATCCCAAAAGGAGGGGCTGCTCTGTGCAGTGGGATGAGCTGAGTCCCCCTCACACACAGACACCTGAGCTGCAGCAACTCTCACCCCTCTCCCACGTTTCTTTCCAAAAAGACCACCTGAGCACACCCCAGGCATTGCCCACAGAACCTGGTGGGGCTCAGCATCACCAAACCCTCACCAAATCGTGCCCCACAGCCCAGGCTGGCAGCAATAAATCTCCCAACAGAGCTCTCAGGTAAACGATGCAGAGCGGCCTGATAAGAGCCAAGCGTGTGTTAACAAGGCAACAAAAACCCCCCAGCAAATCTGTGCTCTATTAAAAAAAAACTGTCCACAGACTGCTGGGAGGCCTCTGCCCATTCTTTGATGGAAACGGAGCAGAAAGGAGCAGTAATTTGCTAAAAACTTCACCCATAATGCAAACCAGACAGCTCTGCAAGGGAGCAGCCACCTCGGAGGCCGGGCTGGTCCCCGCCGGGCATCCGGCGGCCGCGCAGAGCCAGCCTCTGCAGGGAGAGCCCTTCTCCCTTCCACAGGGCACGAACGCTCCCAGCACTTCTGACAGCCCTGGGAAAGCAAGAAACAAACAGAAAAAGCCAGAAAAACCAAACCCAAGCCCTATCCTCAGAATGCTTCTGGGGCAGCGCTGGGCTCTGCCAGTTCAGCCCCTCTTTGCATCGCTAGCCGGAGCTCACCAGAGCGCTTCAATTCCCAGCTGTCTTCCAGACATGTCAACCACATTCTGCAGGGTTTCAAATGAGATAAGGGACCTTCTTCCCTGCAGGAGCTGCCTCTTCCTTAACCACAAGATGTGCCGCCTTCTGTCTGTGCACAGAGCTTCCTCTTTGTTTCGGATGTCTTCTCAAAGATGCTCAAGAAAAATGTCTGGAATCAAATCTAACACTGGCTTGTCCAAAGGGGTGGAAAACAAACACTGGGCTGGAGCTGCACAGGGCACTGCTTGGGTTTTTGAGGAAGGTCACTTGGAGATGCCAAAATAGAGCCAGTTTGTTCACTTCTCCCAGCACTGACTGCCGTGGTTCCTGGGCAGACGTGCCAGATCACCATTTAAGAGGCAAGAACTCACTCATCTGTGCATCACATTGCACCAGTTTTCTTCCAAAACAGCAAAGTATTTTCATGGAAGAAAGAGTCTCCCATCTTCTCCCAAATTTCTGAGGCTTAAATGAGTTCCATGTGTTCTGAGCAACTGCTTTCTTCAAGCATGTGATGTCCAGTTGGGCTTTGGATGTATTTTATTTATGGCTAAATTAGAGAGGTGGGAATGCAATTTTTAAGTAGATAAGTAATTATTTTGGAAGAACACTGGCACTTCAAGCAAACACTTCAACTTACTGCCTTTATATTCTTTCCACACCAGTGCCATTCCTTTGACAGCTTCTGTTTGGATTACATCTCTTTGGTGGTTAATGAGAAAACTTCTTAGTTCTCAGTTTTCCTCTGCCTACACACCAAGCCTCTGTGCCACAGGGCTGGACCCAAATGCACTGGAAACAGAGATGCAGATCCACCAGCTTCACTCAACACTCAAAGCAGAGAACCAGAGGAAAAGCAGCACAAGAAGCCAGAAACCAAATCTCTGCCCTGCCGGTGCAATTTGGGCTGCAAAGTTCTCCATTGCTGTCAGCACCTTCACCAGGCCCTCTCCTCTCCCTATCCAGAACCACTGGAATCACAGAGGATAAACAAATGCATCTGCAATTCCTCTACTGGGTGGGATATAAGACAACTTTTTATTATCCCTGTGGAAGAATTACCTCTAAATCAAAAGGAAAATAAACCGCTGCCACGAAGAACTGGTCTTCACAAAATCATTGTTGCTTCCACATCAGAGAGCCAGCAAATGGATGTAGCAGGAAAACATGCTGGATCTGCTTTCCCTGTTTAAAGAGAGTTTTCCCTTTAGGCAAATAATTACGTGAATTGGCCACAAAACTGATATTAAAATAAAATGAAAAAGACTGGAACTACAAAGCTTGCCTTGTAAAATGAATGTTTGTTACTTCTGTCTTTTGGGCTCTTACTGGGAGAGGTATGTGTGCAAATGACTTCACACACAGGAGACACTCCCTGAAGTCTGAATATTTACGAGTAAAACATGAGAACAAACATAGGACTGAACCCTGAATTACAGTTAGGACCTTGATTAGCCAAGCTAAGAAAACGAAATACCTCACCAACAGAAGCCTTCACCACAGCACAGAGCGTTTAAAAATATCCAAGTCTAGAAGAGCACAACCAGCCAAAACTTCCTTGCAATGTGTTTTGGACACCACAGGCAGTGGTGTCCATGCACGAGCTACCACCCAAGCTCTGGAAAGCAACTGCCTACTGCAAAAACCCAGGAAAATTTGGGGTACACACAGCCCACGAGATCTGACCACATAGCATTGCCTCCCACACCTCACATGAGATTTCTGGTAGCCCTCCTGAAGAGTGAAAACACTGCCTGCTGCTCTGGAGCAATCCCAGAGCTACATAGGGCTCCTCCAGCCACTCTCCCAGGCTGCACCTTGAGCAAACCCAAGCAGCACTTGGAGATAATTGCATAGGTGGAGGCAACTCATCAAGACATCAGGCAGTTCAATTTTAAGTTACTCCTACAATTTTCTTGTAAAACTACTTTGCTATTAATGCCACATCTGGTTTCCTGGTGTTGTCATTTCCAAAATGCCTGGTTAAGTGCATGCCTTGGAGCTTTTTGGTAAGAAAGGAACCACAATGGCACGGAGGAGCTGCCACCAGGAGCAGGCTAAGGCATGTGTTCCTCATTTCCCACACATCATCCTGTCTGCATTCGTATCACATTTATGGGTCACACACGAAAAGCTTGCACAGACTCTCCCTAAGTTGTCTACTAACTGAAATTCTTAACTGCTGAGGGGAGAAAACCCCAGACTCCACTGTTTATGGTCAAGATCTAGAGCTGTAACTAAAGTCACTGTTCCAGTGCTGGGTTTTTGTAAGTCAGGGAACCATCCTCCCTTCTACACGTGCTTCTTCAACCCCTCTCACAGACATCAGCCTAGAAAAACACATTTGGCTTCACTTTATGTCTTAAAAATTAATTAAAACCAGAGTTTTACCATCCTTACCAGTTGGTTTCTGGCTTATACATTACAGCTGACTTCAGTGGATAATTCTGGATTTACAACACTGCAGCCAAAGGAAGATATTAGCTCACTGTCCAAGGCTCCCAAAATAAAAGTTTCTGAAGATGCTGACCTGCTTATCTTCAATAGCTCCTTAGCATGACTTGGATGACAAATATGTGAGAATGGCCTGTACAAGAGTATTTTGATTCCAACAGAGCAATTATTCCCCAAAAGGTAAAGCCAGCATCGAGCAATGCCTGTGTCATGATTCTTTTTACCTTAAGTCCATTAATTGATTATATTGGTGTAGTTACCTGTCATTAGAAAAGGACATTTTTAGACACAGACTCGTGGAATGGTTTGGGTGGGAAAGAACCTTAAAGACAGTCTAGGCCCAGCTCCTCTGCCATGGGCCAGGACTCTGTCCACTAACCCAGGTTGCTCCAAGCCACATCCAACTGGGCCCCACATTTCCAGGGATGGGGCAGCCACAGCTTTTCTGGGCAACCTGTGCCAGGGCCTCATCACCCTCACAACAGAGAATTTCTTCCCAATGCCTCATCTAACCCTGCCCTCTGCCAGTGGGAAGACATTCTCCTTGTCCTGTTGCTCCAGGCTCTTGTGACAGCCCCTCTGCAGCTCTCTTGTAGCTCCTTCAGGTACCACACAGCTGCAATTAGGATGTCCCAAAACCTTCTCTTTTCCAGGCTGAAAAATCCCAATTCTCTCAGTCTTTCCTCATAGCATCCTCTATTTATCCCAATGGCCTCCTCCAGACCTGCTCCAACAGGACAATGTCTATCCTGTGCTGGGGACCCCAGAGCTGGATATTCAGTGCTGAATTATTTTCAGTAACAAGCTGCATTACTTCTAAGCAGGCAGAACATGGTGCCTTTTCTCCCTGTCTTCCCAAAGGGTTCCCACTGCTGCAAGAGATGGGCAGGACAATGTCTGGGTTCTTCCAGGCAACACACAAGTGATTAACAAAATTCAGAAGGCAAACCTTATACACCAGAGGAACAAAATGAGTAACACACTGCTCAACTAAAAAAGAAATCTACCATTCTAAGGGAAATGTGTAAAATAGGAGACAACTCTGTTTCATATCATACTTTTCTTCTGCAAAGCCTCATCCTTGCTCTGCTTTCTATTAATGAAGACATGCACATGAAGTAATTCTCCTCATTAATCAACTTCATTCTTTTGGTTTCTTCCCACTTGAAGTGACAACCCTCCATTTGGGATGTCACGTAGCGGTGTAGCTGAGACTGATTTTAGGGATGAGTAGTAGAGGCAGATGAAACTCTCAAGAAACAGAGACTTTGGCTTCAAAAGGCCTCTCCAGTAAACGGAAAAGAGAAGGGAATGGGTTCTGGTGAACCACAAAGGCAGCATATCACTGGGAAAGAGGAGAAATATCATGTAGGAGAAAAACTGAGTAGTTTGAAGGCAAGTGTAGAGCCATCCCTGAATGAGGCAGGGAAAGAGATGGGGGCAACACTGCTAGGAGCATTGCACAGCCATTGTTTAGAACCACACAATCATTCAGGTTGGAAATGACCTCTAAGATAACCAAGTCAAATCATTAACCCAGCACTGCCAAGCCCACCACTAAATCAAGAGCATCTTTTAAATCTCTCCAGGGACAGTAACTCCACTACTTCCCTGGGCAGTGTGGGCCAGTGCTTCACAAACCCTTTTGGTGAAGAAATGTTTCCTAATAAGCTGTGTAATGCAGAGATCCCCCTGCTCTGAAAGGTCAGCTCAAAGCCTCCTCGCAGTTTGGCTCTCCCATCTGCTCCTCATTTTCTCCTTTTCCTCCTGCCCAGATGCAGCTGCCTGCCCTGGTCACGAAAGCAGCCACAGCCTCACTGCACCAGCCCTCTGCAGAGCCAGCCCCTCCTTCCCCTCCCAGCTTCACGAGGACAAACCCCAGCATGCTGACAGCACTCAAGCCGAGGGGAGCCACTCCCCAGCACGGATGCTCCTTGCCTCAGGAAGAACAGCTTGGGACACGTCCCAGGGGATCCCAGTCCCAGGGCCTGGTCCTGCCCAACGAGAAACACATTTCCATCATTGTGGTGGCTGCACATCTGCTTCTCCTCTGCTGCCCTCCTGCAAACCTGAGCTCGAGGCAGCTGTATGGCAGCATGGCTCCTGCCTCACCACGGGCATTGGAAAGGCTTTTTCCCTTAACCTGCCCCCAGTATCAGAAGTTCAACTGTTATCTACAGTATTTGTCCTTCTATCAAATCAGGCTGAAGTGGGCCAAGTTCAAACGTTACTGGGCAAAGAGAAGAGAAGACAGACTTATACAGCCCTTACACTGAAATTCAGGCTGAGGTATGTGCAGTGATCCTTGATATGTGGGATGTCAAAACCAAATCAAACAAGAGCAGAAGAGCAACAAATCCCAACATCCTTCATAGCTGTTACAACAATGTTAGTAGGATACGACATAGGGTTAAAAATGGAAACTAAATCCTCTATGGGATTTCAAAAATAACAATAAACCTACAGAACTTCATAAAGAAAAAAACTGTTTCTGCTATAAAATTTTATTGTAAGGCTCAAACCTCTCCTCTTAGGATGTTAAGTATACAAATATTGAAATCAGCTTTTAGAAACTGTTTTCTCTTTTGGCCCCATTTCCAGAGCTCTGGATCACTTCATCCCTTTAAAGCTTCCTTTGCTTGCAGCTCAGTTATAAACTCGCAGCTCAAAGCTGCTGGCCAAGGGATGCATGTGTCAACACACACCACTTAATGTCCACCTTCTACCTCTGCATTTTCACTACATCCAGCCCTTGAAACAGCTCAGAGTTTATTTGATCATGCTGAAGGGAACCAAGTAATTAAATTCATTTGAATATGCAACTGGATTTAATAAAATCCGTCCATACGCTTCTGCTGAATAATTCTCCCAAGCCTTTGCTTTATGTTAATTTCCTCCTTTTTCAGGTATACATCTTGCTTTGGCAATACAATTACCCACACATTAGATAAAGTTAATTAGTGCAGCCACAGCTGTGTGGATGTAGTAACTCAGTGTTTGCTGGTTTCAAAGTCAGGATAAGACAGCTCACCTGGACTGCAGGTCCTGGGGGTAAGAGAGAGGAGGAAAAACCCTATGGTGATGCTAATGCCATTTTCCCAGTGCTAGTGAGGCAGCAGAATTGGAGGTCACTGCCAGTCCCTGACACCATCCAGGAGTGCTGGAGCATCACCAAAATCCCTCTCCAGCAGCTGGGACAGGCAAGGTGCCACGCTGCTCATGGGGACCGTGGTGATGCTCTGACTGAGGGAACAGTCCCTGTTCCCTCCCAGAGTTTCTGAGTTTCAGAGCTCTGTGACTAAACCACACAACTGAGACATGAAGGGACAAACCCACCAAGGGCACTGCTAACAGCAGCGCTCACAGCAACCCACGAGGACAAAAAGCCACCCTAAAAATGACATTAAACAGCCCCTAGAGGGAAATTTCACATCTTAACTTCTAATAAATTAAACTCTTAGTTTCCAACAGACCCCTGAGGCATCTGTACAACCTCCAGGCTCCAGCATCTCCGGGGCTGCTGCAGGCAGGTGCCACCTGAGGGAGACAAACCCCTTCCCTGGACACAGAGCCCTGCTCGCCCACAGCCTCCCCTCACAACAAACTTGATCTGCCCTAATCATTTGTTGGAGTCCCAAGCACTTTCATGTCTGGGATGCAAAGGCAGCACAGGCTGGTTCTGCAAGTTTCACCCCATCTCCCACCGCTCCATTTCTGGGGAAATGCCACTGTCCTCCACAGGGAGGATCACAGGGGTCCAGAGGAAGTGAAAACTGCAAATAGCCCTGGAAATCTCTTCCAATCCTCCCCTCTTGAGCTCCCTGACACACATAAAACTCAATAGATGTTTCTATGGTTTCTGGGCACTCAAGGGGAACCAGGCCAGGGCACGTGGTGGCAGAGGCAAGGAGGGAATTTTCCTAACACACTCACTGAGAAAAAAAAAAAAGAAAAAAAAAAGAAGGGGAAAAAGAAAAAAAATAAAAAAGAAAAAAGGAAAAAAGGGCATCAACCACAGGAAGGAGAAGGCTGAGAATAGCCAAGAAACCCCTTCCAGAGCAACAGGCAGTGCAGGACTCATCAATTCAAAAAGCAGCAGCAGAGAGGGAAACTCTCTCTCCATGCCATGAACATGGAGAATTTACACAGTGTTTTCTACCAACCCCTCAGACCAATGCCTGCCTGGGGGTCACTCCCTGATGAGCTGCAGAGCCCCTTGGAGCTGGAGCTCTGTGGCCATCCAAGTGCATTTGTGAGGATGGGGAGAGCCAGGAGGGTGAGGTTTGGGATCTGCCCAGAACAAGGACTCCTCCTCCTGCACGTCCAGCAGGACAGCTCTGCTCCCAGGAAAAATTCTTGGATGTGGACAAATGAAGATCTATCTCAACACCTGAGGCTCTTTCACCAGTGTCCCCAGATTTGGCCTCTCACAGTTCTAAGTGGGACAAACCCCAAAGCCTTCACTCACTCTGCAGTCCAGTGAACTCTTAGGCAAGAGCATTAATACAACCATGAAAAGGCTTAAGTATTTCATCCCTATAAACATTAATGGAGATTATTGCTCAGGCTTTTAAGTTTTAGGGCTAAATCCCTCAAAAGCTATTGCTAATGAAGAAAGAGGGGAGGGAAGAAGTGGAAAAAAAAGAAGCTTAAAATAGGCAAGGAAAATCAAGTGTCATGGAAAAAGCTGGAGAGGACCACAGAGCACAGATGAGAAAAGAACAAAACCAGAAGGAGTAGTGGAGTTACCGGGTAACCATCGCGTCCTGACTGCCCCTGTGGGGGGGAACAAGGGAGACAAGTCAGTCAATGCACCTGTAGCAGCTTGACATCACATAGCAGCAGCCAGGACTCAGGGCCATGGGCTCCCCAGCCAGCCCTGGCACTGAACTCCAGAGAAACCTCCTGGGGCAACCTTCCTGTCAGAGAGGTCACACCTGCAGTGTATTTCCCTGGACTTTGGTCTCCTGCCGCCCTTTGGCTACTTACCACGGGTTTTGGCAACTGGCACCCATCCCTCCTGCCTGTGCCCAGCCCTGCCTCCCCTGAGGCCAGAGCTCTGCATGGCACACACAGGCTCCTGGCCTTGCACCTGCCCTGGGAGGGGGGGACCAGAGGAAGGGAACACTTGGGTGTTGGGTAGAGGTCATGGAGACTGCGGCTGCCGAGCCAGCAGCCAGGACAGCAGTCACTGAGCTTCAAACTCCTGTTCCAGCACTTGATTTAGTGAAGGTTCCCCCCTCTAAGATCCATTAACTCCTTTGCAGGATGCAGCTCTCCCAGCTCACATCTAAGCTTTGCTTTTCTTTGCAGTGAAGCAGAAAGCACAGCTGATGCAGCAGGGATCCCTACTGAAGCTTCTGGTAGCACCTGCAGGACCAGCAGAATAAAACACAGCCCATTCAGGATATTTCACCTTTCAGGCTCTCCTCGGGAGGCTCCCAGAGGCGTTTACAGCCCGAGGGGCGGTGAGCTGCAGCAGAGCCTGCTGCCAGCCACACCGAGGGCAGAGGAGGAGCTGTTAAGCCTTATCTGGTACACAAAGAGGCAGCAAGGTGAGTGTCTGGTACAGCAGTGTCATCTGCTGCCACAAACACAGCTTTTGTCAGCCTGCTGTGGCTACAGAGTCGAGCCAGGCTTTTCTCATGGCATGGAACAGCTCTGGCAGCCCCCTCCACACCCCACACTGGCGTTCTCCCCTCTCCTAAGCACTCCTGCAGCTGTAATGCCTCCTGCAGCACTCCTGGTTCATCCAGAAACAGCACTGGCTTCAACAACCTCCTGTGTAACCAATTACAGTCTTGAGATGAAGTGTACAGGGAGATTTTTACGGAGATGTATGGCAGTGGAGCACACAGAGAGAAATAGGAAACACTTGGAAGCCCTGCCCTCGCTTGCTGGGGACTTCCCCAGCCAGCACACTAACACATAACGTGCTTGCTAATATCTGTGACTGTAAACGTTTAATTGCAGTCTGTGGTAAGTCTCTATTTCAATTGTCGAAATTTCCTACCCAGCATGTGATTTTAATACTCTCCAAAACAGAGGTTTTATAGCATATCTGAGCAGAATACCCCTTACTTACAGACAGGACAATCAATCATCCATCAGCCACAAATCCTGTACCACAAATTCTAATAATTTTATAGGCATAACTAACTTATGACAGCCAAAAGAATAAAATACCAGAACAACTGCTACTAGGGAACAACAGAATTGGGGATACGGTTAGAGCAGTGTGATGCTGTACTTGTAAGAAGTAATCAATTCCTTCTGGCCTAAATCAAGAAACATAAGAAACTAATAAATGCAGTACTGTTGAAATAAAATAATATTGTGGTTCTGTGGGTTCTAGGACTTATTTTATATTATGCTTAAAGAAGTCTCTGGCAAATGCTACTTACGCTAAAAAGCAAGATTAAAAAAAACCAAAACCAACCGGCCCACCCCATCCAACCCAAAAATTAACTAAACCAGGAGTTGTCTTTCAAAGAAGGGCAAGGGAAGAAGAAAGGAAAAAAGGTCTTGTTTGTGTTAAATCTCCCCTGTGCTCCTTTTGCAATTCAATAGTGCCGTGGGAACCAGGAAATGAAACCAACTAGAGACAAAGAAAAATTAATAGTGCACCATATGTTGCCTGTGTTGGATCGCCATAATAAACGTGACCAGACAGCACACGTGAGGCAGCAGAGCACTGGCTGCGTGTGGGCTGATAAGAGCCTCTGAGCACAACCAAACAGCTACACAAACCCATGTCAAACCAGCCAAAGCCCTTCAGTCAAGGGGGAAATGTCCCTTCAAGGTGTATATATGGAGTTTTAAATAGGCGGTATCCCCGTATCCTCTTTATTTCCAAACCCAAATAATCATTTTGCTCAACCTCCTCTCCAGTATTTACATTAAAAAATGAGCTTGAAGTAGAAGCAAAAATTCAAAGGGCTGAAAACCCTTAACTAAACCCACAGGCAGTGCTGCCAATTCCAAGAGAACCAAAGCCATGGTGCTGGGACAGCCCCCATGCTTCATGTGCACTCCTTGTCACCAGAACAGAACTGGAAATTTATCAGCCCAGGAATAGTTGCCAAATTTATTTTCCTTAAAAAGATCCCTTTCCAACCCAGGGAGGCTCTATAGGAAGAGATGAAGAAATGCCTCTGTTAGTGCAGTGACAGACAAGGAAATGTGGCTGCAGACAGCCTGCACCTCTCCTCATCCTCCTCCTCTGGGGGGAAAAAGGTAGAAAACCAGAAGCACCTAATACCCATAATTTATTTTTTAAATGAACCCTCAGCAACTTGGAGGGCACAAACAACACATAAATTGTCACTCCAAAACCAGCAGGAGAACAACAGATTTGGATGTGGTGGCACAGCCAAAGGCACGTCTGAACATTTAAAAGGAGGAGTTGACACATTTTCAACTATTACCCCTTCAAACAACTATTTCCCCATAAATTTTCTGGTTGCATTGGTAGGAATTCTCATTATTCCACCCAAGACTTCAAAGAAAGAAGCAAGCAAGCTATGGTTTTCCCTCTAGCCCCCTTGTGAGGCGACCAAACCCATATTAAATGCTGGAAACACAACAGATAAGAAAAGCAAGACAGAGCTTTAGAACCAATAAACCCAGTAACATGTTAAATATTAGTACAGCACTCTTTCTGTTAAATAGAGGCAGACTAAAGAACTCTTTAAAGGGAAAACTCCTTTTTACTGAACATTTTCTGAGTTTAAAATTACTGGACATCCCTTAGGGCAGCA